>JAIFZK010000024.1:995000-1295000 GCA_027481765.1 Tenualosa thibaudeaui
CAAAAAGACAGAGCAGTGCAGGCAGTGCAGAATAGCAACAGCTGTATGTATGCAAGCCATAATATCAAAAAGTAATTCAAGAAGTCAAGACGCAGTGTGGATATGAAATTGACTGCTCAATAGCGCTGCATGTTTATGAACCAATCAGCTTTACTAGCTTGGCCCTTGGCCCATTTCCTGACTGAATGCACATGTAATGGCCTACCCATGGAGAGAGGGAACCATAAACTGTACCCTCTCTCTCTCACACACACACACACATTTCACATTATTCCATTAAATAAAAACTGAAATGCATAGAGGTGAAACCAGTAAATATAATGCACAACTGTGAAACATCAGTAGAGGCTCATTCCTACCCACCATGCAATTAGTCCCACTGCTGTAATTAGTCAGCTGAAGGCGTAATTGACTTGAGTTGTCCTGTCGAAAATTAAAGAAGTAAAAATGGATCCCCTCAAGGGGCAGACAGGTTGATTGTGCCACTAATTGTCATGTTAATTTGTAATGCCAGAATAGTGAGATGAAATCATTGAGGTCAAGTGAGTGATATTTAGAGAGCAAACATACTGAGCTTTATTTTTTTTGCATTCTCAAACAAGCACAAGCAGACAGCATGTGCATTTTATACCATCATCATTAGGATTCTGCTGAGTCACTCTTCACTGATAGATGCAACACACACATATTCACCCATAAATACTTGATGGAGCTGCTTCTTCCAAAAATGCACAGGTATCTAGGCATCATCATTCTGCCATCATCTCCCCACTGGTCCTGTGCCATTCGATGCTTGCAATCACAAGAAGTCACCGGGCTGACCCCAAATCAGATGTCACATGCGATAAAAGCCTACAGGGTTTGGTGATCAACACCAGGCCGACTCGTTCGTCTGTGATTATGCCTCGGCACAGCGATGGAATATTGTCACGTCTGTCATCCGCTAAAGAGGAGCATCTGTCACCGAGCCGAGCTCACTCAGCCTCTCAACACCACACTTCCCGCCTCCCCACCCCTCACTAGCTGTCTTCCAGAATGTGTGTGTGTGTGTGTGTGTGTGGAGGGGAGTGTCTGAGTGAGTGAAAGAGAGAATGAAAAAGAGAGAGAGATGAAGAAAGAAAAGAGAGAAAAGCAGAGAGAAACAGAGACTGTAGAACTGCAGAGAGAGAGAATGCAGATGTGAGTGAGTGTGAGTGAGTGTGTGTGTGTGTGTGTGTGTGTGTGTGTGTGTGTGTGTGTGTGTGTGTGTGTGTGTGTGTGTGTGTAGGTGCACCCTTGGCTCATATGCTGTCAGTCACACATTAAAAAGCTATTAGCTACAGTGGGCAAACAGGTAATGGGGTGGCACTGGTGTTTGCAGAGGGGAAAGCCTAGATCTGCTGCATTTGGTATGTTCACATGAACAAGAAATGAGTGAGTAGTACAGAAAGGAGAATAGTATTTATATGTCTGAACTGTACTTAGCAACGCTTAAAGATTATTCACTCGCTCACTATAAGGTTTCTGCCTTTCTCTAAAGAATTCTTTGACCCTATCTAACTACCCACCAGAGTTCTTAAGATGCCACTCAATGGCAACTGCAGCAGGTGAACCATTGTACATCTATTAAACCTAATGAGGCTAAAAGGTTACATTAAATGGTTTCACATATGCAACCTGTAATAAATCAATCTTGTGTATCGATGGTCTAAGGCTAACGGCGTATCTAAGGGTCCAAAAGCAAGCAGCACTGAATAGATTTGAAGAATTCTGTTGCCATGAGAACTCTTTGTGACTCCTCTGCCGTAAGATGACAAAAATAACATAAGAATCATAAGAATGTCCCACTGTTAAAGAATACCTGTGTGAGATTAGTGGTACAGTCTAGCAGGGGTTAGTCTCTTAACTCGTTTCCACCGCCACAGTGCGTTACCGAGGCCCAATCTAGAACTGGTTCTCCATGTTTCAGCCGAACAATCACAGGTGCTGGTGCCAAAAAGCCAATGGCAGCGTCACCACAAATCCCTCAGCTAGCTTTATGCTAACATGACATACCTCATACCTGTACACTGTCTCAACAGAAGCATTTTATTAAATGATGTAATTTTGACAAGGTTCATTCATGATGTGAAAGTGTCAAATTATGCTAGAATGAGAAATTCAACCATTTTAGCACACAGATTTTACATCTGTTTTTGCCCCGGAGGGTCAGAATTAGTCATTTGAAATGATAGGCTACATGTCAAACTAAATTACCGATACCGACCCCCAAATCTAGGCCCCACGAATGTAACCATAGTAACATTTTGCTACACAATTTCGGTGCTGGAACCTGTGGTAAATGCAGGCCAGTGCTGGACCAGAACTAGTTCAACTCCAGGCACCAGCACCGGCATGGCCCTGATGGAGAGGTATCTGTCTTCAGCATCAATGGCATTCTGTGTTCAGTGATCAGGGTCAGCTACCAGGTTTCCAGTGTGACGCTGAGGTAACTTATTAGCATGCCGTATAAGCTATTATGGCACCAAGAAAGTAGTGATAAGGTTAGCCTAACATTGTTCTCCCACTGAGGATCAAATATCTCTGCCAATGACAAAATAACCCTAGGAAAAATGCTTCTTAAAACATTATTATTGTATGTTTCTCTTTCAGAAACATCTAAGATCTTAAATTGAGCAAAACTGTCTTTGTCTACTTAGAAAGTAGAAGAGAAACAAAGTCGTAAGATCTGGTTGACGTCTCACAATGCCTTAATTTAAACTCGATTGCCCATTCCCCATAAGGTCCAACTCAAACTCCACTAAAAGACCTTCAAAATACTCTTGATGGGCAAGACAAGACTGTTGTATTATAATGCTTTGCATACTGATTACATTATTCTCTAGATGGATTGTTGAAGTGAGGATTTGGACATATCAGATCAGATCAGATTCCTAAACTGTAGGTGTCGTTTTGATTCCTTCCCCGTGTCCAACTCTTTCCCCACACATTCCTCAGCATATACTGCTCAGACTGTGCCTATGAATGCACACACACACACACACACACACACACACACACACAATTCTAACTCAGGTTGCAGTGCTGCTTTCCTAAGCCTTAGGAGACCGTCTGGGCACAGTCAGGTTGGCACAGTTCTGTGAATTAGCATGCTAATGTATGGGGAATGCGGTGGTGAGTCCAATACCCACTCTCAGCAAAATCATGTACAATTCAACAGCAAAGCACACTGGGGGAGAGAGAGAGAATGATCCTGATTACGCTTGCGTCATGCTGAGATTCACACACACCCAGACAAGCAGACAAACACGATCAAACCAACCCTACGCGCAGACAGATGAACAGATTTACACTCTCCCTGGCACCCCACGGAGGCATGGGTGCAACATTTACGTAACCTCTGTAAGTCCCCCCCCTCAAATATCATTGGGGTGACACCCTCGCCAGCTGTCTGTTGCCTCCAGCGTCTCTCACAGCATAGGAGACAGACATTAGCACACACTCACTTTAATTCAATTCAGCTTTATTTACGTAAGCGGCATGGCGAAAGGGCTTTTATTGGCAAGTTAGGATTTTGCACAGAGCCTCATTAGGCAAGTAGAGGCCCTCCTCCAGCACCCAGCAGGAATTCCACCAGCCCCTGGCACCCCTCTGCTAGCATACTAATCACACAGCTCAACTCGCTTCAACACACACACACACACACACACACACACACACATAATCACATACACATATGAGCACACAGATAAGTGTACTCGTGTATGGAAACATACACACACACACACACACACACACACACACACACACACACATCTGAACTCATACAAATTAAGTGCATCTACAAGCAGACACACACACATATACACAAATGCATACATATGGGTGAAAATGAGTGTGCACAAGCTCAGAAACACATTTTCCCTTATACACACACTAATAAACACACACAAAAGTATTTAAGCACAGCCCAGCATACTTTTTTACTCTTTTGTGGCATAATTCAAATGTCTGCTTTCTCCACAGAAGAGTGCTCCACTCACTACTGCAACTGTAGCATTCTCTGCACACATTCTAACACCTTATGTGTGTTGTGCTGTGCTGTGCTGTGCTGTGCTATGCAACACAGCTCACATCCTCTATCACACACGCCATACTGTGGCCCATTCCCCCACAGCACTCTCGCAGGCCATTTATCAAGATGTCACTCACATGCTGACTACAGTCCCTGTTGTACCACAGGGCCCGCATACAAGTTAACGTGTGTGTATGTGTGTGTGTGTGTGTGTGTGTATACCATGCACATATTTTGCTGTGCATGTATTTGTCTTTCATCACCACTACCACCTCAAAAAGAGGGAAAATAATATCACAGTCCTCCATCAGCTTAAAAATATCAGCTTTTGGCTCTCTGTAGACAGAAAAAACTCAACAGAATGATAAAAGGTAATGGAATAAGAAAGACATGTGTGTGTGTGTGTATGTATGTGTGTGTGTGTGTGCGTGTGTGTGTGCGTGTGTGTGTGTATGTGTGTGTGTGTCTGTCTGTGTGTGTGTGTTGGGGGAGGGGGTGTTGAGGTGACAATGATGGGTGACAGAGTGCCAGTGGGGTGTGCCACAGGAAGCAGGGCCAACAGGGGAGCTGCTGTCACTTCCTCTGGCGTGTCGGAGTGTCTCGCCTTTGTTCACGCAACAAAACAAGGAGAGCGCAATCGGGAACCCAGCCAGAGTCAATAGAAGACCCCAGAAGTCAAAAAGAGATGACTCACTCAAATAGAACGAGTGTGAGTGTGAGAGAGAGAGAGAGAGAGAGAGAGAGAGAGAAGGGGGAATGAAGGGAACTTTGGGTTTCCTCATCAGATGGTAAGCTCGGGAACAGGTTGTCCCTCAAGGCAGAAGTTCAACCAGTGGCTTCTCCCTCTGGATGAAATGCATTTCCTCACAAATATCCCCGACTGTTCTAGAATACCAGATTAGAACTAAGGCATCCAAGCAGAACAGCAGTGGAGGAAAGTCCTCTCAGGGAAGTACACTGATGGAGACAGCCCAAGAAGCCACAGAGGCACCACAAGACTAGCCACAGACATAAAGAAACCCTCCCAAATGTGATTAAGAGTAAGTGAACTTCAGCAAATGGGAACAGAAGTGTTAAATAGGGTGCACCTAAGACCCAGGCCTCAAGACCCAGCCAGAGTCCGAGAGTAGAGGGTTCTTGACACAATTTGTACACACCGGGCATGCGAAATAGCATCAGAAGAGCAGCAAAGAGGTTGGGTAGAGACATGTTCAAGAAAAACAGAAAACTTTTACAGACACCAAAGGAACTATCCACTTAGGCTTCAGGGCAAGTTGTAGGAGTTCAGTGCAAGTTGTATGCCTGGTCTGCACCCGTGTGTGTGTGTGTGTGTGTGTGTGTGTGTGTTGGGGGGGGGGGGTTGTGTGTCTGCTCCCTGCTGGGAAATAGCCTATTTCTTAGCACCGTCGTGCCAAAAACCAAGACGGATGTTTTCTTCATTCAGCCCGCGGGCTGGGAGCAGCAGCAGGTGCGTGAGGGTCACCCGGTGCTCCACCTGCCACTTGATCACGGTAGCCTGAGAGCCAGACAAATGGCTTGGCTATGCCTCCCATCTCCACCAACAACCCCCCCACCACAGACACACACACACACACACACACACACACACACAGGCCCCATATTGTCCTGATCATTCATCTCCACCACCAGCAACCTCCGTCCCCCAGTTTAGAGGGAGGAAAGTGTCACAGTGACGCAGCGGTTCGCCGCATTTCAACACGATCTAACAACGGAGGCCCTCTAGCAGCTGAAGGGCAAATGCCAACACCACCGGGACTGGGAGATAATGCAGGGCACGACCCGACTCAGAACACTTTGCCACCTGCCGTCCTTTTGTAATGGTAATGTCCCAAATGCCACCTCTACTAGGCTTCCATGATAAGTTGAGGGACGCATTGTGCTCCTGCCAGTGCTATTTCTGAGGGGGGTATCAGAGGGAAAAGGGACAAACCACAAGTGACCTACTAGGTTTGTAGTTTTACACAGCAGGTACTTTTGGTACAAACTACAGCCTAAATATAAGGTTTGAAGGTGTCTAGACAGATAATTTATTCAAAACATACACACACACACACACACACACACACTCGACAGAACCATGCCAGATGGGATCAAAGTGGTCTCTTGTTTCACCAAGCACTCATAGCAAACACAACAATGTCAGTGACTGACAGTGAATGAAGCCTCAGTATGTCCCGAGGGCACGGATTCAACAATGGAAACGCAGTAGGCAGCAATCAACTAGTAAGGAATAGCTTTGGAATGACTGCCCTGTACACTGGATTTACAAGTACATCAGCTAGACATAGATTGCAGAAAGAGACTCAACCCAGACAGATATGTTCCACATGGGGTCCTTTCTGTCATGTCTTCTTCTGTCACACTTCGCATGGCAGGACACTCCTGTTCCTGAGCGCCAGATTGAGGAGGGCAAGGGCAGGCAGGAAACTACTTCACCTGTCTACCCTACTGCTATGGAGACTAACAGATGGGTCAGAACTGAAGCTTTCATTCTCGCTGACATACCACAGTTTAAGTACACTGCTCTATCCGGGACTGGCAAACCACAAACCAACACTGCTCTATCCATGACTGTGGCAAACTACACAAATCTCACATTCAAAAAAGATATGATGGTACCAAATGGAGAATCCATCAAGCGATTCAGACTCTGATCCCGTATGTGATAAAATGGATAACAAGGGAGAAAAATTATGTCCTCTAATGACCCCACTAAGCTACAGGCGGTGTTTGGATGCTCCAAACAGAGATAACAGGCCTAGGAGATCTGTAAGCACATGAAGTGGTGTACACACAACACAAAATAGTGGCCTGTTCATCAGATCACTGATTGCAATCATTTCTCCATCAAATCATCATGCTTGTGTTTCAACAAAATCATAATGAAATAATCGTAATCAGGAAGACAAAAGCCAGAGCTTGCCAGCATCAGGTAAACACTTAAATAACACTGCATATTACTATACAATAAACACTGAAAAATGATACTGGATACTGAAAATCGCTGAAACATCAATTAGAACATATATCTCAGTGAAATAAAACCACGTGAAATTGCTGGTTCCCCTCAACAATCCACTCTCATGAACTTAAATAAGGAGCTTAAAAGCACATCCACCCTGTGAGTAATGCAAAATCTTTAACAGACATGGAGGGAATAAAGATAGCATATTATCGCGTGACCTCACAATTCAGCAGGGTCACAGCTAACCCAGCAACACTCGGGCACTTGGCGACAACCGTGAACAATAAGCATATTTTACCGAAAAGCACTTTCCCACAAAATGCTCCTCAACAAAACATTTCTTGGCACAACAGCATCCATAAAACCTAGTACAGCAAGACAGACTCTTAAAACAAGTTCAAGCAACCTTCGAGCTAAACCACTGAGACATGAATGGGTCTCACACTGTTTATCGATAAACAAAACAAAACAGAAAGAAGATAACAAACAAAAATAGAAAAGGAGGGAAGAAAAAAGGTGAGAAGTAAAGGAGAGAAGAAGAGTGAACAGCAAAAATAGGTAGAGGAAAGATGAGAGGAGCAAGAAGCCAAGGCACAATGACACAGAGAGGCAAGAGAGAGCAGAGCAAAGACAGGAAAAAGAAACAATGCTATGTGAGAAGGAGAAGGAGAAGAACAAACAGAAGAAGAAGAAGGAAAAGAAGAAGAGGAAGAAGAAGAAAAAGGAAAAGAAGAAGAAGAGGAAGAAGAAAAAGAAGGAAAAGATGAAGAAGAAGAAAAGGAAGAAGAAGGGAAAGAAGAAGAAGAAGAAGAGGAGGAGGAAAAAGGCTATAGCGGAGAAGGAGAAGAGTCCAGTGTCTTACAGTGCTGAAATCGCGGTGGCTGCACTCCTGGCCCTGGAAACGGCAGTAGAGCATCATCTCCTGCAGGTCGTGGCCCACGCGATCTGTGAATTCCCGCATGCTGAAAGGCTTGGGCCGGTAGGCTCCCGAGAAGTTGGCACGCTCGGTCAGGAAGGCCAGCACGTGAGGCTCGGCCAGATGTGGCTCGGGGATCTGTAGGTGCACATCGAGCAGCTCCAGGAGCTCGCCAGCGTGGTAGAGGTCGTTGCGCGTCAGCCGGCTGAAGCGGTAAGCGTTGAGGTTGCAGATGGTAACCGCCGGGAAGGTGAGGCTCCCCGACACCACCGCATCCACCGAGGTGACGTGTGGGTAGGATAGGAAATAAGCGAAACGCTCTGCGCTCTCCAAAGCCAGCAGCAAGAGGCCCGCCAGCAGGGCCGCACTCCAAAGCAGGCGGCGGGGAGCTGAGAAGCGGCCACCGGCGCCACGGCGGTGGTGAGGGTGGCCATAGGGGAAGATGTGGCGCAGGCCGTGAAGCGTGCTGCGCTGAGCAAATGCTGACCAGGACGAGGCGACGGCGGTGGCGGTGGAGGACGAGCCCGAGGGCATGGGGGACGCAGGGAGGCCCAGGGGGCCAGTGTGCAGGGTGCCCAGGGCCACCACGCTGGCGGCACTCTCACGCATGGCCTCGCTCTCACAGCTCTCTTTCAGATCCATCGCAGCACGTCCAGCCCCCGATGTGGCCCAGGTGCCTGCACTGCACAGCGGTCACACATACACACCTGCAAACAGACAGACAGACAGACAAAGAGGGAAGAAGAGAGGTGGAACCAGAGACTTTAGAATGGAGGAGAAAAATCACAAACAGGGATTGGTAATGCTAAACACGGTGGAGTAAAGTCGACATCCTGCCATGTAATGGCAACAATAGGCCGTGTTTGACGTGCCATGCTTGACGTTCTGAATTCTGTTTACATCTCCTGTCACTATGACAATAACCATACCACAGAGGTTGATGAATTCATTGTGAGCACTAAGTTCACACTAACAATACAACATCCATGACCACCTACATATATAACATTGCCAGATTAAAAGACACAAAACAACTGAAACTTCTCATCTCATATATTAAAAGACAGAGACATATAGACAGACAGAGAGAGAAAAAGAGAGAGAGAGAGAGAGAGAGACAGATAGACAGAGAGAGAGGGAAAAATAGATGGATAGACAGAGAAAGACAGACGGATAGACAGAGAGGGAGACAGATAGAGAGAGAGAGAGAGAGATAGACAGAGAGAGAGAGAAGACTGAGAGAGGAGTATGTGGTGTCCTGCATTGATAACAAAGTGTACATGCATACCAAGTCTCATAATCAGAGTGATGGTAACACAATAGTTGAAAATACACAGGCAGAGAGAGATATGCACTTTCAGACCTGGAAAGACAAAGGAGGAGGCTAGGAGGAGACTCTCATAGAGACGAGACAAGCTAGAGAACAGAGTGAGTAATAGAGAGAGAGGAGGAAGAGAAGGAAAAGGAGAAAAAGGAAAAAAAGAGGTCCTTGGAGGAGAGCCATCAGGTAGAGGAGTGTGTGTGAATGTAAGTGTGTGTGTGCGTGTCTCCATCCGTAGACTCTTATATTTGAGAGAGATAATGTGGCAAAATCGCTTTGAGAGAGAGAAAGAGCTTAAATACACACTCTGGGATAGTGACATGGAATATTAAGCACACAATAATAACAGCCAAGTGGCTATCTATTAGCAAAAAAAGGGTGATGCAACACACAAGTACAATATGAAGATTGAATGGAAATTAAGAAACAAAACTATAGCCACTAGTGGTGAGAAAAGTGAGTGTGTGTGCGTGCGTGAGAGAGAGAGAGAGAAAATGACAGAAGGGTAGAGAGAGAGAGAGAGAGAGAAAGAGAGAAATGCAGGCATGTAGGACATAGATCAGCTGGAGTGGGGGGGGGGGCAGCTGCTGGATGCCTGAGGGTAGCATCTCAGCTCCTCCATCTTTCTCATCCAAACTCTTTCATCCTTTCTTGCTCTATCTCTCTTTCTCTTCTCTTTCTTTCTCTCCCTCTAGCTCACCCTCTCTCATTCAGTCTTCCTCTCTGGCTCACCCCCTCTATCTCATTCAGTCTTGCTTAATCTCCTTCTCTCCCTACATCTCTCCCACGTATTCTCTTATCTTCCTCTACCTCAAATTGCACCTCATTCACACTTCTCTCTTCTCCCAGATTTCTTCCTCTCTCTCAAGAACACAAGCCATACCATCATTTAGCTTTGCATCCAGTTTCTTCTTATTCATCCCTCTGACTCTCTTTCCCAACATTTCTCTCTGACTCTCTCGTTCATCCTCTGGTCTTGTTTGGATAGAGAGGCACACAGTAGGAAGAGTGATACAAAGACAGGCAGCAGGAGAAAGAACAAGAGCACAAGCTGGGCTCAGAGAGCAGAAACCAAGAGCATGGCAAAAGAAGCGATCAAAAAACACAAGTGCTTTCACAAATGGCCACACTCCAGTCTCATACTGCCTAGCCACACGACCACAACAACTACAAGAGCCTATACACACACACACACACACACACACACACACACACACACACACACACACACACACACACACTCCTCATTGGGCAGCGAATGACAGGACTAAAAACACACCTCACGTGCAGCACAGCACAGTTGGAACCAACCATGTGTAAATGTGCATACAAGTTTGCTTCCTTGCGTGTGCGTGTGTGTGTGAGTGTGCGTGCGTGCGTGAGTGCAGGCGTGCATGCGTGACAGAGAGAGCAAGGGTGAGATGGAGAGAGAGAGAGAGAGAGAGAGAGTCAGAGAGAGAAGGAGGGGTTAGCAAAGGCCAGGGACAGAGCTGCCCTTGGCTCCCAGCTGGCAGTTTGCAATGTGCAAGTGCGACTGCTTGTGTGTGCGTGTGTGTGTGTGTGTGTGTGTGTGTGTGTGTTGCCAAGGCGATTCCTGTCCCCTCCAGCTCCTCTCCAGCCAGACGCCGGCATGCTTACCTCCTCTTCCCAGAGTATCCACGGAGGCTAGGAAACAGCAGCAGGATCCGCGAAGCAAGAGACGTTCTCTCACACAAACGCACGGACGCACGAGTGCGCTGGAGAGACAGCAAGAGGAAGAACGAGAGAGAGAGAGAGACAGCGAGTGAGTGAGTGAGTGAGTGAGCGAGTGGGTGAGAGAGAAAGAGTGGAGAGAAAAAGAGTGAGAAGGGGGGGGGTGCAGAGGGTGTGCGTACACACACACACACAGGAACACTCACTCGCAATCGTGCCACTCACTCGCTAGCTCGCTCTTTTTTTTCCTTCCTTCCTTCTTTGCTCAGTCAGTTTTTGTGGATCCTGTTCAGTTGGCTTCTGTTTTCCACTTGCTCTGCTCTGTTCACTCGCTGGGTCTCGCGTCCCGCCGCTCGAGGCAAAGCCTGTGACGGGAGGATGCAGGACACATATTGTTGGAGATGGACAACAACAGAGAGGAATGAACGAGGAGGAGGAGGTGGAGAGGGGGGAGAAGAGTCTCATCAAAGAGAAGATGAAGAGAGAGGGCAGAGAAGGAGGGAGGGAGTATGAAGGGAAGAGACAGGCAAAGCAGTGAGAGGGAGAAGAAGAGAGGGAAGGAGAACACACAGAGAGTCCACACTGTAATATGGTATATTCTGTGCCCGACAGGCTGCTAGCTCACAGTGATTTGTTTGTGAATTCTGTGTGTGTGTGTGTGTGTGTGTGTGTGTGTGTGTGTGTGTGTGTGTGTGCAAGAGAATTTGCCCGAGTGCATGGATTTGTTCATGAATTGCGTCCGTGTGTGTGTGTGTGTGTGTGTGTGTGTGTGTGCAAGAGAATTTGCCGGAGTGTATAAATAGCAAACACAGACATCCAATCTGAAGGGTGCTAATTTATTTGCACAGAGTGTACACACACATGCCTGAGAGTCACAGAGATCAAAATGTCACAGCAATATTGACCAAACTGTGATCTTTTGCTAAAGAAAGAACAAAATGTCACTGAGTGTGTGTGTGTGTGTGTGTGAGTGAGTGAGTGAGTGAGTGTATGAATGAGTGTTGAAAAGAAAACCAAATGTGAACTAACCCAAAGAGACAGTGGATGTGGAGAGAAGCTGTTCAGCTATGTTTACAAAAAGCAGAGGGAGGAGAGCAGAAGAGAGGGGGAAGGGGTGGTGGGAGGGGGAGAGGAAGACAGGGTATGTGATGTGGTGGACACAGAGGCAAAACTATGTCGGAGATGTAATCCGAAATGACATGAAGAGAAAAGCATGCTGGAGAAAAGTGTGTGTGTGTGTGTGTGTGTGTGTCTTGGAGGGTATGTGGGTGGTTGGGTGTCTTGAGCATTACATGAAGAGCAATATGGGACGTGTATGAGACAGAATCATTTGACATTAGGCACACTTTGATCTCCATGTCAGACAATACAGTGCTTAGTTGGCAGAGAGACAGAAAGAGCGAGAGAGAAAATGTGTGCATAAGTGAAGTCAAGCAGAGTGGCAGACAGAGGGAGTGTTGAAGACCCCCTGCAGTGATGTGAGGCTTTATATAAAAAGTGGGTGTAGGTAACGCTCATTTAAACAGCCAAGTCAGCAGGCAGGGGTAGATGGCTGACAGCTGGTCAGAGAATGAGAAAGAGGCTATTTCTGAGCCCTGTGTGTGGAGCGAGTATCTTCATTGGAGAAAAGAGGACCACTTCTTACCTTCTGTATTCGCAATAAGAACGAAGAACAACAATGTTTTTATTTTGGTATATTATGTACGTTGTCCCTAAACAAATGTCATTATTTCTCTGTCAAACACGTCGGTGAAAAATGGTGACGTAGCAGAGGTCTGATATAAAAAAAAATTAATAAAAGGTTGCCTCGGTGGGGCTTCGCATTGTCCATTTAGAGCCTGTCTCGCTGACAGGTCGCGTGCCGATTGAATGAAATGTGACAATTATATAACGCCCCATAGAAATCAATCTCGCTCCCATCGCGCGTCAATTTCTACTGTCACCCGCTGACACGAAAGTGTAATTGCCATCCATAGAAAAAGAAAAGAAGTGATCAGCACCAATCTGCGCCAATCTCAGTTCTTTGCCACGCACGTTATTAATAAAAAAAACAATAACAGGGAAAATTAGACTGCAACACTGACGACCACGTCTGACTGAACAATGGGCATCATAATGGCTACTGTCACGGCACTCCTACAGATGCTTGGCCAACACCTGAGGAATCGTCTGGGTTCCACAATGAGCTCCTCCGCCAAGTGACTCACATGTAGCCCAGTCTTTCGATACTTTGCCCTTTTATCCAAGCAAATGGAAATAAAGGCCTAAAGTAGCCAAGCCTACAACTGAAATGAGCTATATTGGACAGGCTTCACTCACCCTGGTTTTTAGCAGATCTGTGTCCACTGGTCTATTTGAAAGAAGTGCTCGAGTAATCGTTCTCGATACCTGAACAGGATAACAAATCGATCATATATAAGGCTATGGCCAGGCAAAAGTCTGGTTAAGGCAAAGTTTTCTTACTAAAAAGTGTCTGGATAAGGTAAGGTTACTTCATGCATTTAACCAGTGCGCTCACGTCGCCCCCTAACGGTTCACTATCCAATACCTCTGTATAATATCATGCCTTGAATAGTTGACTGCACCCACATGATATTTTAGGGTCGTTCATAATCAGACACAGTAGGCTATATTTTGTGACATTAGAACATTATTTTCATATTCTGTAAAGACTGCAGTCTGTTACTCACAGAAATGCACAGCTGAAAACATTGCAACTTCAGTGCCCTTCCTCTCATTATTGCATACACAAACACACATGCAGACATGGCATAGGTGATTTTCCTGGGTTTGCACAGTTTATGGTGGCTCTCTAATAACAGTGTAGCCAGTCACTGGTAAGGTGACAAGTATGATTCTTTAATCAGAGATTAATCGTCTTCCGATAAGACCCATAATTTGTTATTTCACTGAATATTAGGACTGTGCAAAGTAAAAAAAATGTCATAAATCAGATTATAATCTCTCTGTATTGCATGACATACCAAAGGTGCTATTCTAGGGCTTGACACAAGCTCCACTGTATGAGCCAATTACATGGAGTCTGATCTACTGTAGTTAGGCTACTGATGGCAAAAGATGCACTGTTTTAGACTATTTTCATGGGACATTTTTCCCCTCACATTCTGATGCTTCAATGAAGGGCATTCACTCAGGAAAACACTCAGCCAACAGCAGGGCATTTGCCATGCAGATTTCTTAGTGTCAATGATTTTTATTATAAAAGAAGAGGCAATACACATTTGGGTTGGGATGGTCAAGGAGGCCAGTGTTAATGGCAGGTGTTAGAGTGAGATATGGCCAGGTTTTTAAGGTGTCACAGAAAGCCAGCCAAATATCGTCAGGGGTAAGTGGCTGTTTGGCTCTGAAACCCTACTGAAATTGCTGGCCTACGGCCAAAGAGTTCAGCTCTTCAGTGAGGTGTTGCAATATAGTGTCATTCAGCAGGCCAGGAAGGAGCTGATATGAACCATGGAGAATTTATATCCCACATACTGTGCCATACCGAACCATTTTCCCCTTTCCTCATCTTTACTATTTAAAGAATTTTCATCTAATCAGCAGACTTCTCTGTCTATTAGGTAGTTAATACAAGATTTATGGTTATGATGCATCACTTTTAGTTTCTGAACTCTACTTTACTTTACTCTAGAACATCTAGCTCTATGACAACTGGAAGTAGTGAGCTTTGGGTGCCTTACCTGGAGTTAGTTCTTAATGAAGATCATTCAGAGATGCCCTGTTCTCTTTTTTATTAAAAGGAAAGCATTACGTCAAGGGATGACTCAACCCAACAACTGGACACTTCGCAAATCATGACAAAGCTGTGATTCTGGATACATCTGAAGGCAAGGAGAAGGTCAACAAATGTTTCCTCTGGCTTTGCCTACAGCACAGATCAACTAGACGACAGGTTAGAGGCGGTGGTGTTCAGAGCAAAACAGGTTGCAAAATTGGCAAATGATATTTCAAGTCCCAACATTGTCAGTGACGGAAATGGTCACCTGAGTGTCAATAATGTAAATGGATTACAGCTGAGGATGAGTCAGCTGACCCTTTGCAGATGGCACTAGCCACATAATGTGTCTGACAGTGCTTAAGTCAGTGCTGTGTTGCTGCCTACCAGAGCATCTTGTGTCATCTGACCTCACACAGCAGCTGTCATTTAAGGACTCAGACTAATCAGAATGCCTTATACCCATCTTCCACAGATCCATCCTCAAGCCCGTCTCAGGAGGAACTCTCCCAGTTGACTATAAGGTTAAAAAGTCTAAAAGTCTAAAGCTAACTTTGGTTTTATCTGCAGATAAAAGTCAAATTGCCTCAAGGGCTGAGGTTGAGAGTGTGTGTGTGTGTGTGTGTGTTTGCATGTGTTGGCAGAGTGCTCCAACAGAAAGACCATAACAGAGGGGGAGATTTGACATTTTATCAAATAATGGAAAATAAGACACCCTGATACGCTTGTGTAGATTGAAAGAGTAATTACACTTCCATAACTTTGTAATGGCATGTAGAAAATAAGCTCCTTGGACACATAATTAGGGAATGCAATTAGAGGGGAGTGAAGATGGTGAAGTTGGGCTGGGGGGACAGAGTTGCAAGCGACTGGGGTCCCAAAGGCAAAGAAAGAAGAGAGAGAACAAAGAAAGGCTGCGAAAGCCAGTGGAAAAGAAAGGAGTGAGAAGGGGGAGCAGTGTCACAAGAAGGTTGGGTAGAAAGCAAAACCAAAAACTTAAGACCGCATGGAAGTCCATATGTAATGACTGTATAAAGTACTGCATTTAGGTGTTGTTGTGTTGTATTGTGTTGTGATCTTAATTATCTTGTTATCTTGCCATCTTGTTATCTCAGGTACACAGGAGAGATGCACAGGGTTCCCAAGAGAGGGAAAAATAGGGTGTTTTTGTTGTTGTTGATTAAGATTAATGTTAATGCTGCCATATTTATGTTTTTATTGAAGGAAATGATATGCTTGTGTTATAATAATGTTGTCATAAATTTAAAACACAATAACAAAATAACAAAATAATTTCTTATAGCCTTCAGATGACAGCTGGTTTTGGGGAGGTATTTACCGGTAAAAAGAATTTGTCAAGCTATCCCAAGGAAATTTTGTCATTTATGAGGAGGAATCAGCCAGTCTACACAGATAGAGTAAACAAGTGAACTTGTGGTATATAACACTGAGAAATGCATCAAAGAATATTTCAGTCAAGGGTCAGTCATTCAGCCACTGACAGTGATAAAAAACATTTTCAGACCAGACCAGGTCTGCTCACCCCATTTTAACACTCTACAGGGAAAAGGACTTGAGTAATCTTGCCAAGACCATGCACATCCTTTGATAGGAAAAGTGATAACTAAGGCCTCAAAACCACTGAAACCACTGCTAATACATTACAACACATGATTTTATGCACTTCTTCAAACCAATTAGAAATCAGTGTGCTCTTAATATTTAGTAAGAATGTTCGTGTCAGCTGAAATGACTTTTTCATTGGTGCTAATGGTCATATGGTCATGCTGAAATATTAATCGATGGTCATTTGTGTCTTGGCCAAAATACAGTGAAAATTGTGGGGGATTGCATAAATCTGATGTTTTAGCATAATAAACTTATTTGAATTGGGTTATTGATAACATGCACCCGAACAGTCCACAGAATAACCTGTAAACAACATGAATCACCAACACAAAATCTGATGCACCAAAATTTGCATAACACAAACTACATTACAAGGGCTAACACTGCTGGCCACATCAGCAAAATGAAAGCAATTAGCATAACACTCTATACCAGAAATCACCTGCTAATTTTCTAACAATCACTCTGGATACCTGCTCATCTTTTCAAGCTTTTAACACCTGATTCTAACGGTGTCCTTTTCTTCTTCTGAGTACTCTTGCCAAACCTTTCACATTTCTAAATATAACCCAATGTTCTGGTCTGTGTGTTTTGTTTTTTTTTGGTAGAGGCTCCTTCTGTACTCCAGTGCTTTTTAAGTATTTAGTGGGTTGAAACCAAATACATCTTGTACTTTCACACCCCATTTATTCTGCCCATGTCCTTTGCATTACACGTTTTCTCAGGGTATGTAGTATTATGAATTTCTTCATTCAGTTTCTCAAATTGATCCTCTCTTTTGACAGTAAACACAGAAAACTGTGAGAACTAGAAGAAAGTGGGACTCTTTGCTGTTTGCACAGCCATGTGATGCGAGCGATACTATTCCATTGTACCACATGAATCTGGTCCAGGAAAAGACAAGCTTGTAGAACTGCTCTTTGGCACTCTTGCTACCATCGTCAGCTCAGTTGGAAATATACCTTCAATACTATGGCAAACCCTGCTTAAATACCATGACTACTGAAACGTCAGTTCTCTAAGTGAAAATAAGTAATTTGCCGTAATGCTTTAAATAATGGCCAGGGCCTTTATTTACTTCAGCTACACCAGATACAGGCTTTTATTTTAGGCATTTTATTACAAGCAGGCCTTTATTTCAAGATGTAGGCTATCCTTTGGTGGATATAGTGTCTTCATGTTCTATGTATTGTGCACCTGCACAGCCTTTCCAATGTGTTCTTAGATACAACAAATTGATCCCAACAGAGTTTTCTGTTTTGACTAAATGTATATTTGCATATATATGATATGCAAATTACAATCAACTGATCTGCTGTTGGAACAAATAGCCTATTTACTACTTTATTTACTAATTTATTAACTTTTACTTTGAAGTCCATCTCTGGCTATGCACAAAAGACAAATGCTGCTAAAACCAGACCTTATTTCATGCAGCAAATTATCCTGCAGTTGATTAGATGACCAGCAACGGTATTTTAAGATAAGTTTAGCGATCGCGATTTAGGTAGATGTGAAAACGGTCATGAATGAAACACACTTTAATAGTCAGAGATCTGTTATTGGCAATGTATCATTGCTCTGTCAGTAGGACCTCTTACTTCAGCCTGCATCAGACACGCATAACATATACAAGTGCTGAAAGTAGCATGTAAAGATTACACTATTTATAATCTACTAAATAATTAATAAATATTAAATTTAGAATGTTAAAGTGGTAAAGATGTAGGCTATATAATGCTTTACTGGTATGCACAGCAATATAGTGATCCATCTAAATTTCCGACAGGCCTTAAATTTTGAGTCTGGCCATTATTGTCTTGCATCGACCACAACCCAATGAATTCTTAAGCCCGGTCATCAATTCAGGCTGGTTTTAATTTAAGGAATTACGGTAGTATGAATGGCAATTATGAATGGCAAAATACAGTTGCTAGTCACTGCCATTGCATTGCCGTTGTTTCCAGACAGAAACACACACACTCATGAGCTGTGCAGTGAGTGATAATACACTAGTAGCAATTGACGACAATATTGCCATGGCCAAAGGCTGTCGGCGGGTGGGTGGGTTGCTCAAGGGTGTTGGGTGGGGCAGGAGTTTACTCATTCATCAACTAGGAAAAAAACAGAAGGCTGCTTTTGTGTAGATTATCACACATTTAATATATCATGTGCTCTTGCATTATCTGCCAGGTTGCTCTATAAATTATATACATTTTTACAACAAAAGTAATCTCAACACACATATTTATAAAGTACAGACAGCCAAAAGAGTGGATAACAACAGGCAATCGGTGGGATGGAGGGGGTGGGGAGATAAAGACTTAGAGTTTGGACCGTTCATTTCCAATGTCCTGTGTGAACTCGGGTCTCTGCATGCTACCGTGCACTAGAGATGCCCATGCTGGCATGGCCCCGAGACTGGGGGTGGGGTAGCTCTCTTGCCCATGTGTGCTTGTGCCAGGGCACAGCGAGTGAGGGAAAGGGACGAGAGCGAGAAAAGTCACAGAGCAGACTGGCAGAGGGTTGGGGTGGGGTTTGGGCGCGGTCAAGCCAAGAGGACACGAGACCGCATGAGGAACGATGTGGACCCTCACTCGGTCCTACAGTGTTGTGTCGCCATGACAACAGGTGTTAGTCACGAGGAGGGGGGGGGGGGGGCTCGGTTGGTCAACCCCGGCTCAGCTCTGGCTCATGCACAGATCAAACACGCCTGATCCCAACACATGGAGACACCTGAGGAGATTGTTTACCATGAACAGGTGTGTGTGGGGGGACTCGCATGCCCATGTTTTATGTGTGCGTGTGTGTGTGTGTGTGTGTGTGTGTGTAAGCTTTCTGGCAACTAAAAGGAATGCATTGTAGTGCGGTTCACTGATCTTATAGCTGGCATCACACAGAGTAGGTCTCCACCGGCAACTCTCCAAGTAATTCATCCAAGCCATCTGAAAATACAAATACATAAGTGGGCATGTACACAAGCATGCACACAGATAGGGAGGTAGTCAATATTAAACGCAGCACCCCCACCCTGCCACACACACACACAAACAAAAAGGTTCGCACCCGAGGACCTGGAACGCAAACAGAGAGCAGAACAGTCTGAGAGATGTTTTGGCTTTAGGCATTTCTGGAGGGGCTGCTCATACAATCCAGTTGCCGGGAAACCAGAGGACACTAACCAGCTCCTCCACAGGGACTAAAGAGCAGCATACACTCACACATACACTCCAAAAAAGACACATCTAACTGTTACTTCTTCTTAGTGACTGTCTAAATATCTGTATAAAAATCTTGCAAATGCACACACACACCTGTATCCCATGCTGCCTCATTGGTTAGCGACGGTCCATTGTTGTGAGCTGCAGCTTCAGGAGAGTCTTCTTGTATTCTGCTGTTCTTTTGACCCAGCTGCTCCTCATCTTCCTCATCCTCAAAGCGAAGCTCCATCTGAGACACTGGGTCTCCCACTGCTCTGGCGGAGTCTCCATTCCATAGCTCAAGTGGCCCCTAACACACAGAGAGAGAGAGAGAGAGAGAGAGAGAGACGACGACATCAAACTACTGCTGTTCCAGTTTTGTCAATAAAACATTCAAACTCAAACCGATAACAAAACTATACGGGTCAACACACAGCGAGAGTTGCTATCCCACCATTTTGCAACTTCCTTAGTCTTCGACTTAGTGTGCAAACACTATGTAGAACTACACACAATCAATGAGTGGAGGAACCTGTAACTCACAAGGGTATATTGGGACAGAACTGTGCAGGGCTGAAGGCTTCCGTCTGGCGGGTAGATCCGGAGCAGGTTGTTGGGTGTGACATTCAGATAGTGGTTCCGATGGGAGGGCGAGAACACGCCCACCTAGGCAAGAGACCAAAGGGCCCAAGATGTTGAAACTCCTATGCAACACCTTCACAAAGATTCAGCATGGCAAACTGCATGCTTTCTGTTCTCACAGTAAGCGAGACACGTGAGAGCACTCACTGTTCTCTACTATAATAAGGAGATTAAAAGACTGTGCACTACAATTTGTCTGTAATAGGGCACAATTACTGTACAGAACTAATGAAGCATTTTACTTGTTTGAGCAGCAGCACTGCTCCAGTCTTGAGCTCTGCCTGTCGATCCTCTAAAAGACGACGGTGAACAGTCCCCTGCATTTCACCTGTTTACACAAACACATACAGAACTAAATATCAGTACAGCCCTCTGCAGGTGGAAATGACTGCTCCAGCAGTGGTGTGATGGCGTCTCATCAGTATGCGTGGTTACGAATGTTGTGCGAGAGCGGCGCACCATTTTTCAGATGGAATTAAGAGAAATGAGAGGAGAAGGCAGCCGATTAGCAGCGGAGATGTATGAGGGCCGCAGGATGCAGAGGGACGAATGCCTGAGCAGCCTGTTGTGTGAATGGCAACATCAGAGAAAGATAATCAGAGAGGAGGAAGAAAGAACAGTGGAGGGCAACCAAAAGGGATAGAAAACAGATTGAGTGCTGGAGGGCATAAGAGACACAGCAGATGTTTTGCTGAGAGAGAGAGCAAGAGAGAGAGAGAGTGTGTGTAAAGGAAAAAGTGAGTGTGACAAGTCAAGCATAGAACAAAGGGAGACCTCTTCACCCCTTGCCTCGATTGTTCATTCAGCCACAAATACCAGAGGCAAACCTACACAGAAATTCACTATACACTATACTCTGGGCAGTCCTCTGCCCAAGTAAGGTCAACTCAGAGTCTTCATACGTGTGTATTTGGCTCTCAATGTGTGGGGTGTGTGTGACCTGGTGGGTATATAAACTGCTGAAAGGATACTGTGTGTGTGTGTTTGTGTGTGTGCGTCTGAGATAGAGCGAGTGTGGGTGTAAGGGGTGAGACGGTTTACTTTATAGTTAATTTTACCTGTTGGGTCTTTAAAAACTGCCTTGGCATCAGCATGCGTGTGTAGAATGCTCTTCAGCACAACAGCCATGTTGGGGACTTTATTCTTGTTTAGCTGTTTAAGTGCAGCCTGGAAAAGGGAAAAGAAAAATGGTGAGGGAGAGAATTAATGAGAAGAAAGTGATGGGAGGCGGCTCAAAAAGATTTTAAAAAGAGAGTGTGGGGGGGTAGAGAGGCGCGTGTGTGTGCGTGCGTGCAAGTGTGCGTGTGTTTGTGGAGGGGCAAATCAAATATTACAGTGCTCCAAAAAAACTCCCTTTAATGAATTCAGCATAAGGCCAATCATTAACATTCATCAATTAGCAGCTGATGAATAATTAAGAGGCAAGCTCCATTAGCGAGAGCTCATTAACGGCAAAACACTGAAATTACAATAATAATCACATCAGGGTGACTGATGAGCGTGACAATACTTATCATAATAACTACAAGCTCCCAAATACTGGAGGAACCATTTATCCTGCTTAGGTTCGTCAGGCTCTACTGGGAGGACAGGCCCATTACCATCAAACAACAAACACATTTAGAGCTAGCCGTGTCGCAGTGATGGGATGGCCGTGGCTGCAGGCATGCAATGGTACAGTGCCCAGATAGATAACTGGGGGGGAGCGGGGCTGGAAGCAAGCGGCATTCATTTGTCAGGCAGGAGTTGTCTAAAACTTCATAAGTGTTCCGGTAATTGTGTTCCAATTCGAAGCGCAGAGTTGTTCACGGAAGCAATATAAACTGAGGGAGTGTGTTTTAAAGTCAGTAATATAAGGAGCAATGAGCGATGGCACTTGCAGGGTTCACCAGAGTTCGTTATCCAAGCCGTGCAATTGTAAAGTTCCACACTCTGACTGCTGAGACTGCACTCCTTAAAAACAAGCGGTGTCACTGTAAACCATCAACACCTGATACACCTGAAATTCTCAGACTGCAGCATGCAACTGAACATAGCAAAACTAAGCAACGTTAACACTGTCTACTTTTCAGAATCACTACACGGAGCTCATAATTAGGTTCAATCAGGTATGGTGCCTTGAATACACAAGTACAAATTTCCTGGATGCACAACCATTTCAACAAAATTCTAAATTTTCTGAACTCCATGTCATTTCCTACATTCGACTTGAGGTCACTGCCAGTAGCAACCAGTGAAGGCAGTGACTGATCAGTCACCTGCCACTTACACACCACGCCCACTGTATGTTGCAGTGCAGCAGAGGCAATGGCTGTTGATCCTTTTCTGGGGTCAGTGGCTCACGGTGCAATTCCCTTCCCATCTGTCTTAAGTGTCCTTTAATAAGCAGAGGGCCGAGAGGGTGTAGCATCTGTGTCGGTGATTTATGAGGGGCGCTGCACTAATGGGGAGATAAATGGGGGTGACAGGCCAGGGGGAACTAGGGAGCCCACCTTGCGGAGCACCATCACAACGCTGTACGAGTGCAGGAAACAGGAGGGGTTCTTCTCGTCCAATCCCATCTCGGCTTTCATGGCAGCCCATGCGCCGCCACTGAAGTCTTCTTCATCGGGCGCCTGTGAGTTGGGCACCTGCAACACACAGACAAGCATGTGCACGCAAACACACACACACAGAAAAAAGTAAACTGACACACAAAGCAAACTAAGCACACAAATCTGTCTTATCAGGTGAAGTGTTGTGTGGCGCATACATACCTCACTCCTTAGCCGAGCTACAGCACCATGGGCTGGAGTCTGTGGAACTGACACGACAATGTCATCCAGGTTTTTGCCACTCAGCTAGGAAAATGACACAGAGAGAGGATGCAAGCAAAAGATATTAGAAGGGATCAAAAAAAAAAAAAAACACTCCAGAACGCTAACACAACCACACACACATTTCGTGCAAATGGGCAAATTCCATGCAATGGTTTCATCCATTTATGCTGACCAAATCCCATGTATTTTTATGAGACAAATCATTTGCCTATTCAACTGCAGAGTACACATGAATAAATATGGAATATATATCAAACAATACTAAGCATTATAACAGGCCTAACAAACCAACCTGCTGAGGAAGCATTCCTGCCGGTCCAGGGAAGCGTCTTGTTTTAGGCCGTGCTGGGTCAGTCCTTGGCCTCTGAGGCGTCTTCTTGGAGGCAGATACCAACTGGACTAGGTGATTGGTCAAGACTGGCGTGTGAAGGGAGCGAGGGGAGGGCGTCGGTTGTAGGCTGGGGGACACAGCCTGGAACAGCCCAGTTGTGACATGACCTGCAGGCTGGCGCATGGCATTGCTCATCTGCCCTTGAGGCTGAGGCCTCCCCAGCCTGGGCGTCACAGGGCTGGGCAAAGTGGAAGACGAGAAGCTGCTCATCATCTTTGGGGTAACAGGACTCCGTGGAGGAGCAGGGAGAACAGCTGGGCTACGGAAAGGACCTAGACATGGCCCAGGGGTAGCAATAGAGCTTCTGGGAGTTGAAGCACTATCAAGAGGGAGAGGAAGACACTCAGGTGAGTGGGAAGAAATACTGAAACCTCTCATACTGGGACAAAGAGGAGTTAAACCAGTAGCACAAGCTGAAGGACGCATCCTTTTTGCTGAAGATATTGAATCCTCACAGGGCCTGCTAGTGTTAGCAGTTGAGAGAACTAAATCAGTCACTGGAGCAGATTGGTCAACATGAGGCACAGGGCCCGTCTGAGATACATTCTCATCTAAGTCTGTCAGATCCACATCCCAGTCATCAAAATCATCCAACACATGAGCACCTGGGGCAGGTGTGAAGGAGTTTTGAGGAGTAGATCCAGAAGGTTGGATGCTTTTCCTCTTGTCAGATAGGCTAGTGGGGAGTCCAGCACATGAGGTGGTGGGAAGCTTAGATGTACAAAAACCTCTAAGCCCCAAAACTGAAGTCTGCCCGGGGACATTGTGGATAGCTTGTCTCCCTGGACCAGATTTGTTATTTTGGGTGGTAGTGCATGTGGCAGGGATGGCTTGCTTCGAGGCATTTGTGGTGGAAGTCCCTTGTGGTGGAAGATCCGCAGACTGTAAGGCAGTGGCTGGGACAGAGGACACCGTCCAGTCTGCTTGCAGCAAATCCTATACAAACATTTCCATTAACTGAATGAACTCAATTCCAATATCTTTTGCCTCTAATCAATTTAGCATGATGCATTACAAAAACTCCACTGACTGGTCGACATCACAAGTCCAGCAAAAAGTACATCATGTAGTAGAACAGTGGAACTTTTTTCGGACAGTAAATGGTCATGCACTACACCTTGTAATAACCCCACAATCTAGTGTCTACTACACAAACGCCACGACTGGGGGTAATCAGCGCCAGGTGAGACTGTTTATTATACTAATTACACGTGGATTTAGAGATCTTTTCCACTCTCTTACCCCCTACGTCTCCCAAAATTCCTAGTGTTGGGAACAATGTTGACAGCTTACGTAGTTGGGTAACGTTATTTCAACATCGAAAACTAGCAAACATCAGGGTGAAAACACCAAAGTTATATTACCTCGTCGTCGAATTCCTCTTCCACGCTGAAAAGATCCGTCCACTTGCAAGCCTAAAAATTCGTGTTCAAAGGAAAGAGTTTAAAAAGCCAAGTAAACGTTGTATTTTGGGTGTCGGTAGGATTACGAGAGTTAACGTTTGCCGAGTTTTAAATTGATCCTTAGTAGCTAAGGTTGTCTAGTCTTATGACAGCGGCAACGCTGTGTCTGATCATATTTAGCCTAAATTCCTTTTCCAGTTTACAGGTCAGTCAACTGATTTGTTTGGGTTTGGCGTGAACTTAGCCACATAACGTTAGCTAAAGATGACTGAGTTAGCTCCGTGTTGAGACAACTTACCATCGCCGTGCAACTCAAGTGGCTAGATTTGATTCTGTCATTAAATGGGCAATTAGGGCTGAAAAACAAATGGTACAAAATGAATCATCCACACATGGACAATCGCAGTTCTAACAGCATGTGTTAGGATGAATTTGACCTGCTGCCTAGCCAAGCTACAATCCTAGGCTTGGCGCCCCTACGTTCAAACGTACGTGGGCTGCGTATGTCCTGACGTAGAAAATTCGCGGACATGTGCCGCCAGCGTAGCTCTCAGCATTGTAGCGCCATCTGCTGTGTCTTTGAGTTGCATTGGTGTTTCAGACGTATCGGCTTACATTCCCAGTTATTAATAACATTCAGTCCATGTGTGCAACAATATCTTGTGACCGCTTGAGGTTTTCCACAGGGGCATTTGGACATGTCTATCACTGGCTACAGCCACACGGAAGAATATCTGGAAGAATATTTGATACTTCCATTTTACTAGCCTAACTTTTCGCATTAACAGTGGCTTGAATTTTCAACTTTACAGTGCATGTCGCGCCAGTTTTCATGTGACGTAACTAGAAATACTTTGACCACTCAATAACTGACACCGAATGTGTGAGTAAATTCGTAAAGTTTCTGAATGTTAAAAACAACGACCATGTTACAGTAGCCTACTGGTTTGCGTCGTAAGCGCCCTCTGGCCATTGTATTTTTTTCTGTGTTGCAGGCGCAAAGGGAAAAGAGAGCTGAAGGTCCCGGGGTCCCATGTCACGGGACACGTTTGCCTTCACGTCTGCCTCCCTCCGCTCTCTCAGGCTAGAGCAGGAGATGCAGGACTGGGAGGAAGCTCGACGGGAGCTGGCCCACAGGCGAGCCATGAGTCGGAGGCCACTGCCCCCTGCTCGCAGCACTAGACCCCAGCCCAGATCAAAGACCGGTAAAATTCAGGAGGTCAGGGCACCTCCACCGCAGATCCGCTGTAGGGACCCGGCAGTCCACAACACCTTCATGTGCGGAGACATGGCTGGTATCTATGCTGTCCTTAAAGAACCTGGTATGGTCAATGCCCTAATGGAGACTGTTCAGGAAGAGATGGTGTGGGCACCAGAAATGGGTAGGGAAGTTTGTATGTGCAGTTGCATGCGTGGACCTGTTTTATTACAGGTCAAGATGTTCTTTGCAATTGTATCATCTCTGCAAGTATGCCGCAGGATTGATCTGCAGTATTAATGCGCGGGTCTAGTATTTTTAACACCCGCACCAACCGGACCCATCATGACAGCAAACCCGCCCAGCCCGACCCACAAAATTATGCACTGATTTTTAACCCACTACAACGGAGAGAGAAAAGCCTAGAGAACCTAGCATAACCTAGGCCTACTTACGACAGGCATTTGCTCACCTTGTACGGCTGTTTGGTTGTCCCAAATCTTTACATGATGGATAGATAGCCCAGGCTATGCACGATTATGTAAAATCTTAGTTATCAATCACAGAACGGCAAAATGTTCCAAAAATCTACTCCCCCATATTTCGATAAAGTAAACTACTGTTCATAGGAGAAATCAGCATTACCTCAAGATCTATGTCAAACATCTAAGTCAGACTCCGCTGATGACTTACTGGACAACTTTAACTCCTTAATGACTCAAATAATGGACAGTGTTGCTCCACTGAGAGAGAAAAAAGTCACCAACACACAAAGAGCGCCATGGAAACAAGATCCAATGGTCAAACAGATGAAAAGAGAATGTCGATGAACCGAAAGAAAATGGCGCAAATCTAAGCTTCACATAGATTACCAACTTTATAAAGATTCACTAGGTAGATACAACTCAGAAATGTGCAAGGCACTAGTGTTATCAACAAAAATGTTAATAATGCCCGTGTGCTTTTTGCAACAGTTGAAACACTAACAACTCCCTCATTATCTAGCAACAGACCACTTCCACTGAAAAATGTAACGAGTTTGCGTGCTTTTTCACCAGCAAAATAAAAAAAATAAGACAGAACATTACATCCCAGCTCCAACCAACCAGTTTCGACCTACCAGTCAAAAAGAAAGCCCTAATCTCAATGTCAGAATTCGCCCTTGATGATTATCAAACCCTCAAGGAAACAGTACAAACTCTCAGGCTGGATATTCTACCAGTTCCAGTTTTTTTCAAATCTGTTCTTCACCTCCTGGTCCCCAGCATTCTCAAGATCATCAACAAATCATCAACCGGCACATTTCCTATGTCACTAAAAACAGCAGTTGTAAAACCTCTACTTAAAAAGGACAACCTTGATGCTTCTTTGCTGAGTAACTACAGACCAATATCAAACCTACCATTTATTGAAAAGATCATTGAGAAAATAGTTTTTAATCAGTTAACTGCCTTTTTAACAGTCAACAACTCCTTTGATACTTATCAGTCAGGCCTTCGCACCAACCATAGCGCTGAGACGGCCCTTACAAAGGTTTTAAATTACTTTTGCCTTAATACCAATGCAGGCTTGACTTCTGTTTTAGTTTTATTAGATCTCAGTGTAGCTTTTGACACTGTGGACCACAACATACTTTTACACCACCTCGAACACTGGGTTGGTTTCTCTGGCACTGTCATTTACTGGTAAAAAACTTATTTACAGGATAGGAGTTTCTTTGTGGAAATTGGAAACTGCACCTCAACCAAATTGTCCTAACCTGTGGTGTCCCTCAGGGTTACATTTTAGGTCCTCTGCTTTTTAATCTTTACAAATCATCTCAAAACACGCCATTGGTTATCATAGCTACACCGATGATGCTCAAATTTACATTGCTCTATCACCTAATGATCATGCCTCCCTGGAATCCCTTCTTAAATGCCTGGACCAAATTAATAACTGGATTTCTCATAATTTTCTTCAGTTAAATTCGGACAAGACTGAAATCGTTGTTTTTAGTTTCGTTTACTTATCTTAATGCCAAGGGCTCATAACAAAGAACTCTGTGAAACCTAGGTGTAATCATTGACAGCGACTTACATGAAATCAATTTCTAAATCTGCCTTTTATCACTTAAAAAACATTGCTAAACTTAGAAATCTCATGTCAGAGTGTGGCCTGGAGAAATTCATCCATGCTTTTATCTCTAGTACAGTTGACTACTGTAACTGTACTGTAAACAGACCACTAAGAAACTCCAAATCATACAAAATGCTGCAGCTAGGGAAACAAAATGAGCACAACATGAGCACATCAGCCCAGGGTTAAGGACACTGCACTGGCTCCCAGTGAGTCTTAGGATGGATTTTAAAGCATTTTACTACTTTTTAAAGCTTTAAATGGGTTTGGACCAAAGTATTTATCCGATATGTTCCAACCATACAATCCACCAAGGCTACTCAGATCACAAGAAAGGAATCTACTAGGTCAACCTGCAGCTAAAACTAAATGTGGTGAGGCAGGTTTTAGCATCTATGCAGTTCAGCTCTGGAACAAACTCCCCGACGACGTCAAAAATGCTCCCACAGTGCCAAGTTTTAATTCCAGAATTAAGTCAAAGCTTTTTACTGAGGCATACTGATAAATTATTTCACACAAACTTCAGCAAAATCAGCTTAGCTTTTATTAAATGATTTTATTTCTGGCTTTTTGCTTAGCCTTTATTAAGCAATTTTATTTCTTGTTTTACCCATCTATTCTACCATCTATTTATTGTTTTATTTATTTTAAGTCAAGTTTGTTTTACTTTGTCTTTGTTTTTAACATTTCCGTGTTAAGCACATTGAGCTGTCCTGACATGAAATGTGCTATACAAATAAATTTGCCTTGCCTTGCCTTCCCTTTGCTACACAAATTATTGAAAGGCCATACGGGCGGCAGATGCAGTCTCTAACATGTGGCCTCAACATTTTATCCTCACACACACACACACACACAAAAGAAACCTATTAACTGATACGTATATTTCGAATAGGAAATTATTGAGATTTTGACCCAACCTGCCCGAACCCTGGCCTACGCGTCCTTTGGGTCGATCCTCGTATCACTAATCTGCAGGGTTTTAATGTTGGATCTGCGTTAGGCTATTCAGGTGGTGCTTATGTTGTTACATAGGATGCTGTCAGAGGCCAGTGTTGTCAAACTGCATGGTGTTTTGTTGTTGTTAGGTATGTGGACACTCTCCACCAAGACCAAACAGACATCTGCATTGCGACTGGCAGCCAGCAGGGGGCACTCTGGCTGTGTGGAAGAGTTGCTGTTCCGCGGGGCTGAGGTGAATGCAGGCCCTGGGGGTCGAACGGCCCTCCACGATGCCTGCCTGGGCGGCCATGGCAGTTGTGTCCGTTTGCTTCTCAATCACGGAGCGGATCCTGATGTTCTGGCCGATGACGGCACCTCACCCCTTCATCTATGCAACACTGCGGACACCTATCAGTGAGTTGTGGAGAGAGACAGACAGGCAGAAAGAAGAAGAGTAACAGAAAGTTTTTCTCTAGTGACATACAGATAACTGAATACAGGCTATTGAGATGTTTCATATCTATATGAATGTTACCACTTTTCTTGTATGTTTTAGGTATTTAGTTGTTGTCCTGCACAATTAATTTCAGTAAGGCCCTTCTGGATTATCAGTAAAGCATCCTCAGAGCATAACCACGTGTACATATAGACCACCCTCTGTTGTCTTCATCCAGGTGTGCTGAGTTGTTGGTGACAAGCGGCGCTGATGTGAACATCTCCCACCATCAGAGTCGTGTCACCCCAATGCACGTGGCAGCGCGTCGCGGTCTGGAGAAGCATGTCGAGCTGTTGATCACCCATGATGGCGACGTGGCCGCCCAGAACCTGGAAGGTGAGACCCCGCTCAACGCCGCCTGCTCCGGGGCAGAGAGGGCATCAGAGGCCGGCCGGTACCTGCGCGTGGTAAAGAGGCTGCTGCAGGCTGGCGCTGACCCACGGAAGGCCGGCAAGAAGCAGCACACCCCACTGCACAATGCCTGTGGCAATTGCATGCTGCGCATTGCCCAACAGCTGCTGGAGTACGGGGCCTGTGCAGATGCCATCAACTGCTTCGGTTATACACCAATGGACTGCCTGCTGCAGGTGGGAAGGAAGACAAAGGACTTTGATTATGGGTATGGTTTATGATGGGTATTTAGTATGGATTTATTTTGTGACTGTGAGTAGACTGAGGATTTGTATGACCAAAATATTGGAGAGTTAAAGAGCTTCCAGTTCAGTTACCCCTCTCCCAAAGGAGCATATGTTTAGGCTACACTAACTTTTGTGAAGATACATATGCAGTACCTTGCTTCCAAATAAAGAGGGGTCTTGACAGATGCTTTCATTCTATAATATACTTTTGTTCTTCCTGTGATAGGTGGTCGAGGATTACCCTGATCAGCAACCTGAGGACATAGCTCGTAGCCTTCTAAACCACGGTGCTCAGCCAGCATCACCAAAGGTGAGACCATAGCAAAATTATGTTCTATGAATATGTTCTTGCTTGAATACTCTCTGAAGTTATTTGATCTTATCATTATGTGCACTTTTAGTAGAATACACCTACATTTTTATTGTATACCTACACATGTGTAGAGTGTGAAATACATTTAGTCATACACTTTATGTACTGTGGGTACATTTGCAGCCAAATAACTACTGTATTTTCTCCAGATGCTAAAACTTTGTCTTCTTTCTCCGGCCACTTTGGAGGTGATGATTAACTCATACAATGTTGTCCCACCTTGTGATGAGTGGATAGAAGAGGTTCCAGAGGACCTCAAACTGGTCAGTGAGAGAAAAGATTTCCTGGAGTGGAAAGAAAGGAATTTTTGTGTCAGCTGATATGCAGTTGCTCCTTTTTTATTTTCTAAACCTCTCTCTCTCTCTCTCTCTCTGTGTCTCTCTCTATCTCTCTCAGGCAAATCTGTCCTTTTTTGAATCTGTGCAGAGTATGACAGGACAGCCTCGGTCCTTACAGCACCTGTGTCGCTATTCCATCCGATCTTATTTAGGAAGAAAGTGTCACTCAGCTATAAACAAGCTCAACATCCCAAGCTCCATGAGGGACTACTTGTTTTTGTGTTTGGAGGGGGAGATTCGATAGGTTTAGTGAAAGAGGTTCTTAAAAAAGGACAATGAACATGTTAATGTGATGACGCACCTTGCTTCATTTAAATTGTGAATATGTATTGGTTCTTGAGCCAATGTGCCATGTGAGGGGAATCTATAAGCTTTGTAATAAATTTGGGTGAGATACACAACTCTAGACGTCAAAAATAAATTATGCCATTGGATTTGTTTTTTGTATTTATCTATTTTTATCTATTACATGCCTGTTCAGGGGAAGTATTACAGGTGAATAGGGTAAGATAACTGACTAGATATACTCACTCCCCATTAGATTATAATGAAGTCAATATTTTTGTATTGAATGCTTTTTGGTGACGTTTCAGTGAAATTCAGGTTGTTTCTATTGTGTCGAAAATGTACAAATCATATATTGTATGAATATGTCTGGTGTAGGCCCTATGTAAGAACCAATGAAAATCAAAAAAGAATTTGAGCTTAACTTTATCGAGTGTTATTTTGAAATATGATATTGCATATTCTACTTAATGACCGAGTTACACATTTTTTTCCAAAAATGCACAATGCATTTTTATTGACTCAAGTATACAGGTATAAAAGGGTAATAAAATTCAAAATAATGTTGACCCAAATTTAATGCTATCACATTTCTATACTGGTATCTAACGTTAGACGTGAAACATTCACCTTGAATTGTATTGATTAGGAAGTCTGGGTTATGTTGACCTTATAAGACTAAGGTTGGTATCAGCTATATTTAACAGGTTTTTAAAACACTCAAAATGCTTTCTTTTTAATTTAAACTTTTACAAAATCCCTTCATTTGCAGAGCTCCTAAGGTGCCATTGCGTTTACGTCTCAATGCTTTCAGAGAAAAAGTGACGTCGCCTGGTTGATGTTGATGGTGTCTATGTGCAGCAACAGCTTGGACCTTAATTAGCTCAACTGGGTGATGTCACTTTTTATAGTAATGGCAGTTTATGAGTGAAAGGACGTTCTTAACTCTAAAAAAAAAATCTGACACCAACGCCAATCATCAAAGGTCAACATGTCTTACTAGCCGGTGATGATTATCTTTGTTAAAAAAAAAAAACAGTCTTCCATTAATGGACTGTTTTTTCTGAACATTTGAAAGGTGTCATCTTTGCTTAGTTTATGCCATCCAGGTGTAGGCATGTCTGTTCATGTTGACCTAGTATGCACAATAAATTCATTTTTCATTAATTCATTTTTAGTTATCACATCGCTGATAGCTAATGTACTGTTTCGCTATTCACTTTGACCTATATGCTTCTAAAAGGTAAACGACGGCGACGAGGCAGCGGAGTGCCCTTTGCGTCGAGTCAACGCAGAACCGTAATCCTAGCTTGGACCTAGGAAGGGAGCTCATAGGAACTGCCGCAGCTTAGTCAGTCAGTCACTCAGTAAGGCAGTCAGGCGTGCGCGCGGCCGGAGACTATGGCGCAGCCTGCACTTTAGCTCCCCTTACGTCATTAGTCAGTGTCATCTGTTCATGTGGACAAAGTAGCTTGACAGAAAGTCCATCAGCCCGCTTATGAGGTTTCAAACATGAATTGAAAAACACTTCGGTGAGTAATTTTTCTTAACATCCAACAGGTGGAAAATATGTATTTTCCTTGAACAGAACTAATGAATAACAGATGTTAAGAAAAACACAAAGGTCGTCGTTGTCAGCTGAGTTGTTGCTAGCTAGCCTTGGGCCGTTAGCAAGTTAGCTAACATAGCACAGCTAGCAGAGCCACTTGTGGTCTCTTTTTTCGCAGTATATTTTTAAAAACATTGTGGGGTTAATTGAATATTCCTTTGTAAGATTTTGCTTGTGGATATCTTCTCTAGTTTGGGTGTTGACCTTATTTAACTGAAATTGGATTGTTGACATTAGCCTCCTTAAATCATGATGGTTTACTTGCTTGAGCTAGCGTTATCTACACCGTGAGTTTGTTAGTTGGATTAAAGGTTAGTGTGAGCAGGGAGCTTAATTTGTCTTGGGTCATGAGGTAGGTGCTTTGGGCTCTACTCTACTACAGGTTAAACGCTATTGCACTAAAAGTGTGACCAGTACGGCTATGTTGGCTACTTTTAAAAGTGTCTAATAAACTACAGAACCCCTGCTGCCTTGTGTGCCCTCTTGAAGTCCATATCTTTTGCCTCATGTCCTCCCAGGAGTATACTGAGGGGAAGGTATGGCGGTGTGTGCTCTGACTGTGCTGGACGGAGTTGGAGAGGAGGCAACTGCTCTGGGCGGACTGGTTCTCCTGGTGGTCGCCATTATCCTAGCCTGGCTGTCCACCCATGTGGCTGACCGTGGAGACCACATTCTGGGCACCATTCTCACCGTGGGTGCCCATGCCTCCCTCATTGGCCTGGGAGGTCACGACACCTATATGGGGGGGCCGTCGGGCATGGACGTGGAAGACCAGCCAGACAGCACCTCTACCTCAGAGGAGAAGCCAGAAGATGAGGAGAACAGAGCCGAGGAGGATGAACTCCTGGACATTCAGAGAGTGAAAAAGAAAAAGCGCAAGATCCAAAGGGAAAAGAAGGCAAGCAGACAACACACAGAAGGAGGAGTGGATGAAGAGGAGTGTGAAGATGATGAGGAGGAGCAGGAGGAGGAGGAAGAAGTGGATGATGAATCAGAAAACATCACAGTGCGCTTGAAGTATCTAAATGATACAGAAGAGTTGGCTGTACTCAGGCCTCATGACACAGTTGGCCTGCTAAAGAGGTGAGTTGAGTGACCTCTAGGAACAGTAATTAACATGTAGCAAAATACATAAGGCAGATACTAAAGAAGTATGGAAGCTCTATCATCTTAGCATTCTTTGTCATTTCCTTGGTTAAATTAAGCAGTGTAAAGGTATGAATGTTGGTAAACTTTATGTCTTTCCTCTATCAACTTCACCATCATGTCTCTTTCTTCTCACTCCCTCCAGTAAGTATTTCTCTGGCCGCGAGCGCCAAATTAAGCTCATCTGGCAGGGCCAGCTCCTGCAGGACCCACGGCGCACCCTCTCCTCCCTCAACATTACACACAACAGCGTGCTCCACTGCCACGTGTCCCAGGTGCAGGCTCTGCCCGATGACCCCAGTGGCCCAGAAGAGAGCGCTCGGGCCAGGGCCGAATCGGGACTGAGTGCAAGGCTCCGCTCGGCTGGACTGGCCCTGAGCTCCAGCAGCCTGGTGGTGCCCGTGTTCGTGGTGATGCTGGCCGTGGTGTGGTACTTCCGCATCCACTACCGACAGCTCTTCACCGCTCCTGCCACCGTCTCCCTGGTGGGCGTCACAGTGTTCTTTAGCTTTTTCATCTTCGGGATGCATAGCCGGTGACCGGGGAGAACAGGTTAAAAAGGAGCGTTGGGGGTAAGGGGGTGAGGATGGAGACAAGTTGAATGAACAAATTATGAAAAAGTTGGAGAATGCTAAGAGTGGTAGACTTTGGGCACAGCCTGACGCTAAAAGCCCTTTCCAACTAACCAATATTGTTCAGTATGCTTTCAGAACGATGCACACAGGTGTTGTCGTTTATCCACTGCCAAGCAGATCTTGTTATGCTGGAGTGAAGCAGCCTAACAAGGCCTGCTGTATGTTTGAAATCTCATCTCAGACCCCCACATTCTCAGTCATTGTTGGCCGTCTGTCACAGCATCTCCCAAACTATCTGTTCATTTTGTTATTGTCCTTTTGCTGCTTGCAGGCTTTTCCCTTCCTTTGGCATAGTCTATGTTCAGATGAAAAGTTTTTGAGAAACCATTGAGCTCCTCCACTGTTGAGATTAAGCCACCTCATTGCAACTGCCAACCTTCTGCTAAACCTGTAGGATTTTAGATGGGAGCAGCTACCATTCCCAGTTAATGCTGAGTCTGACATTGTGTTGTATTGTCCTGTGTCTGTGGAAAAGGGCCAGAAGTAGACCACTAGACTACCGAGCCAGTTACATATTTTCATCATAAAGATAGCTTTTAAATGGCTGTGGTAGATACTTCAGATAAGTAAAACTTGTATTTCTTAAGATATTTTTTATAGTGTTGTGTAACACATGGCATGAGAGTCCTACATGCCAGAGTGTTTGAATGTGAACCCAGTAGTGGTTGTGTTTTTATGGGAAATTGAAACCAAACCTTAATTTGTGCAATAACATACCTACGCACACAAACAATACCAGTGTGTGTTAACTATGTTGTACTAATAAAAATAAGGGGAAGTGGGGGGAGAATAAGCTCCTTGTGTGATATGGAGATAACCTGTAATGGTGTCAGCCGCACATTTTAACTGTGCCTTTACAGTGTTTATAGTCCCATGCCAAGTGTAGAATTAAGTGCTAGAATTGCCCAGTTTTTTGTACTGGTTTACCCTCACCCCTCGTACCATTATTATCTTCCATGTTTTCATGCCATATGCAATGGATGCACAAACGTTTTAATGGGAGGTGTCTTAAGTGTAGGGAAAAGGTTGGGGTTACCCAGAGAGTACTCTAAATACTAATGAAGCAATATGTTTCCTTTGACAATAAGTTGTCGCTTTCCTTTAATTTAGCTTGAGTGGTTACAGTTCTATTTACTAATACAGCTGTTAAAAATATAGCTCATTTAAGTTTAGTGTATGTATCTGCTGTATAAGATCTGACATTTACCTGATAAAACACATTTTGACTGATGAGATGTGTAATATCTCATCTCATCTCAAGTTGTCACAGACATCACATTAACTCAAATAAGGTCCATATAGTAAAAGTAAATTATCTGAAGTAGCTTTTTCCATTCCATTTGTTGGCCCTGGCCCTATGGAGGTGAATACCATCGCCAAGAACTCATTAAAAAGGGTCACATATTGCAATCACTTTTCCTCTCTAGCTTCTGTTCTGCCAGGCTGATTAAATGAGTTTCAACTAGATTATGGTCTTGAGTTATCAGGTGATTTTGCTCATTCACACAAACAAGTATGCTGATGCACTTCCTAAAAGAAGCTTTCTTTAAATCTTTTTCTTTAAGGCTAGTCATAACAGTTGAATTCAGTCAAATTGAGAACACATATGAGATTATTATTATATAATTATTCCCTTTACCCACTTGTGACGGGAGTTCGCAGTTTAGTTGGAACATTCCAGCAGTAGTGGACATTGAATAAAGGGGAGAAAAACCTGGAGTGGGGTTGTGAATTAAAATCCTGAGTCATTTTTTTGTTTATTCTTGACCAGAATAAGCCAAATATATACAATACAATATGCATGGGCAAACATGGCACACATGCATGTCTTATGAAAAAAAATGTTTTTGTTTATTTCTTTTTTTCTTCAATATTTACATGCTTCATTGCCAGCAGTGTTACAGTTGCCCTGGTGCAGAATGTTTCCATTGATACAAAAAAAACAGAGAGACACTAAAACACTCCAACCTGTCAAGTCATGCCATCAAAAACCTTAAAATATATCATGGTCTTGGGATTACAACCGAGTAACACCAATGTTCATCACTTTCACTGAATAGGACGTTAAAATAAAGTTTTCATACTTGTCAAGTGCATATGTTGATCCAACGTGTACAACATTTAGAAATAATTTAAAAGTAACAATACATAGGAAGCACAGTCAAACGAAAAAAAAAGACATCACCTGAAAATCCCATGCAACATTAAATAAAGATGCAAAGAGTTTCTGAAGCCATTGAAAGGAATTTGCTCTATTTCTCCAGCAACTGAGAGAAGTGTGGCAGACTATGAGATAGGGTTATTCAAACCAGCATGAAGAGGGACTGACAACAGTAGCATGATTTATCAGGAAAACAACTGATTGACACTCTAAGTCATTTGAGCATGGCATAGTTCAGTCATGGCACAGCTCAGTTCTTCTCATGATCAGTGTAGAAATGGTAACACACATACACAAGCACACACACAACACCAAATGTATGATTTTACACCACCAGTTCACCGGAGGCCATCAAACTCTCACCACTAATCAATACTCCCACAAATGACAGTACACAACATACCCACACCTCACACACACAAAAGTGAAAAAGTTGAAACAAGTCAAATCTAATGTACATGATCACCTAGCCAGGAGCATAATCCGTCGCCATCTTCGCAGATCACAGATACAAATCTTATAATTCTGGCACCAGTTTCCAAATGCTTTCCTACAAGATAGATCATCAACTGATCTGTGTGTTTTACTGCATGTATCTCTACCACTGATTCCAAAGCCAGGCTACAGATAATGTGCATCCAGTTTGATTATCAAATACAAAGGCATCTGGGTGTCAATATTGGAGACAGAGAGACAGGCGGAACAGGTGGTTAAGATCAAGACTGCAATATAAAGCATTCATCTCAGTTCAGGTCATCATAGATACAAGGGGCCAAAGGCGCAGGGAGTTTGGGCTTTTTCTTTCGGCCAGGGAGGCCAAGTGCATTCTGGGAACTGCCACTGTTTCCTACTCCTCCACTCCCACTCCCTCCTTCCCTCCCTCCTCGGTCTTCTCTATCTCCTCTATCTGCTCCCACAGCAGTCAGGGACAGAGAGCTTGGCTGCTTCTTCTTTTTTGTCCTTTTTGGGTCTGAATTTGTGGTACCTGAATGACACAGTCAGGAAAAAAGGAAAGTTAAATATGCAGTATAGACAATGAAAAAGATTTTGGACCATGAAAAGTCCCATTATTCCAATTAAAGACCACTTACTGCATAATGCTAGTGTTGTCTTTTCAGAGCTAAACTGGTCTGGTGGGATACTGTGTATTTTTTTTGTGAAGTACAGCAATGCAAAAAGATTTACAGTTTCAAAAAAAAAAAAAGTTGCCAACAGCACATGCTATAACTTACTGGCTTTGGAGGAGGCGGAGTCAGAGGGGGATATATCAGAGGAGGCGTCCCACTGAAGTCGACCCATGAGCACCTGTCCATCAGAGATGTCATATCCGTCACTCTCCATCAGCTCTGGGTCAGGAAGCATGGACCTGCCACAGACAGCCACACAAGACAGATACTACAGACAGAGTTAAGGTATATCAGCACCTACAGCTAGACCAGAAAACCAAGAAGCTTTGAATAGAACCTGGGAAAATAAAAACGGGATCATTATGTTTGTACATCGTAGTATCAACTGATGATGCGAAGTCTCACCACAGAGTTCTGACACAAAGCAATGGGCGCACATCAGAACAGTGTGAGATTTGGAAGGGGGGAAGAGAGCAGGGAGGTAAGGTGAAAGGGTTAAGTCACTGGTTTTGGTAAGGATGGGTTAAGGTGAGGTGGGGTAGGGGAAAGACACTCACGCGGACGGCCCAAGGAGGAACACCCTGACGGCCCTCCTCTGTTCGTCCGTGTGCTGGGGACACCGGTGGGACCTGGCAGGACACAACGTGGCATTACGCACAGCTCGGCCTGGCCACAGCAGAGACACTCCCACAGTAGTAGGACGATGGGAAGGGCACTGCCAGCATCCAATCCCATGCAAGAGCAGAGGGGTGAGCAGGCAGTCAGAGGTTAAAGGTGAGATGGGTGAGGACACTGGTGGTGCCCTTGAGAGCCTCTGCCAATATGCGACAAGTGTTGCCAGATACCGTCTTTATTTGTGCACAATCAGCCCAATCATAAAACTCAGATTTAGCCACAACTGTTTAGGGGAAGGTTCGCTACTTGCAGAATTCGGTCTTTGCATACTGGAATATAATTACACATTTTTGAGAGCACAAATATGTTTCAGCTTTAAATACAGTTTCACAGCTTTGGTGACGATAACTGAAAATCACACTGATTTGAATTGGAGGTTAACAATAAATTGAGATTAACAGTTGCCACTTGTGTGCCAAAATTAAGTCCCCAAAATGGCATGACAATTTCCATCAATGAAAAAGACCATGCCTCGACAAAAACATGATGCACAACATCAGGTAAAACTCTGACCTCACTCAACTACAGGCCATTTGAAAATGTATGCTCATGAGTTTAGCCCAAAACACTATACACCACCAGTTTAATGTGAAAAGCATCAATGTGATACTACTTTGGGACATCACTAACTGCACTGATGTAACAGTGCCTATTGCTCCCTTAATGCAGATGGAAGTGCAGAAACCCCAAACAGGAACACCTTATTAAACACAAAATTTCAAATGCAGTGAGATGCTTTATGTGACTAATTCTGCCGTATCAGATATCCCAGAAATGCTACCTGAGCTCTGGTGGAGCTGCAGATAAGAGTTTTGCAATAGTTTAGCCCTGGACAATGGCTCTCTGTAAGAAAAGCTAGGGTCTCAGTATAGAGTATTATGATAGACTAGTAATTCAACACACAGCTTTGACCCTTGTACACACATGCTCCATGTCCTTTTCAGTCAGAGGAGAAAAACGTATGCACTAATCATACCATATGTACGACAATACTGAGCACTTCAAGGACGTTTTGGTTTTGAACCATAAATTATGTCTAGAAGCGGAGATGGAATCTGATGAAAAGGGGGACAACTCCAGACTTTAGTCATGGAGTTCAACTGAAGGGGAAAAAAAAGTGGATTGTTATGGTAGCATCATCCTTACCTGGTGCACATTTTCTTGGTGTGCTCTGACACAACCCCACATTGCTATAGAAACAGAATTGCATCCATTAGAATGTGATGAACCATGGTAAACTTTGATCCAAAGTACTGTACAAATCAACGTCTCAATATGTGTGTGGACCACATGAAGCCAATGCATAAAAAGGGAAATACCGTCGTCAGTAAAGATCTCAGTTCCTCTGGACCCAGAGTTTCATAATTGATGCCAGTGTTATAGTTATACTGAAAGTTACCAAAGAACATGCAAATGTTTCAGTGTTTTTATCCTCAAATCATGAACAAGTCAACACCAAATATTTTAACAAAGAACAGCTTTCAAATTTATCTACATATTCCTACTAGGAAACAACCAACCAAGACATAATCTTTTTACCTTGTATAGGTCTGTGCTGACACTACTGTTGAACTCCCCTGTAAACAGACAAGCGAAGGCATTACTACCATACAGTTAGTTCATCACTGCAGATGATCAGGATAGAATAGATCCCCTCTGACATTACCTACTTCCCACTTCCCAAAGTAACATGCATAGTTAATGTGCATCCTAGTTGTGCTTGTTTGCAGGAAATCATCAAGAAGGGAACAGACCTTGACTAAGGCCCAATGCCCATTCTCAAAATGTTCATTAGACTGAAAAAAATCAGCTCCATATGAAAATTGGACCAACAGTTTTTGACATGATAGCTACCTATCAAGTGCCACATCTGAGAGCTGTTTATTGTTTAGACACCAAATGATGGGAAACATGACAGTTCAAATGTCAAAAAAGGGAACAGTCACACAATTGTGGCTTGTTCAGGTTATTTATTTTGTGAAGCTGGATGGGAAAGGGGTGTTATTTTATAGCAGCATTGGTGTCTTATCGTGGCTGCCAAGTTTATGCATGATAAAATCAATACATAGTCTGGAGAGAATGCAGAATAACAGAAATTAAACGTCAGATAACAAAAACAAAATAAAACCAAAATCACACACTGACAATTGGCCTCCGCAAGACAATAACTCAGTGCAGAGGCAGAGAAAGTCCATGAGCTGGCCTCCAATTAGCCAATATCAATCAAGATATTACATGAAGTCTTTCCACACCCTCCAATCAGAAACACATATATTTATCAAAGTGCTGTAATGTAAACATCGTTGTTTTTATAGTGTCCATGATCTAAAAAAAGCTCTCAAAGAAAGGCAACCATCCAGGGCAACAGGGCACTAAATTTTGCCTAGTGTATACAAAGCTGTGCCTCACTATGTCCTAAAAAAAGTGACAATGCACCCTGTAACTCCCATGATCCACTGGCGTTCTGCCAAAAACCAAGGAGCGGGTCACCATCTTAAAAGCAATACTGAACCTTGGTTGTCTTAGGAGCCAACCCTTTGCCAAGGTTCTTGGAAGATAAAGGGAAACATCTGAGGCCATTTTTCAGCATTTTCTTCAAGACACTTTGTGGTTTCTCAAGCTCTCTCCCACCCCAATGGCATCCAGAATTTATTTATTTTTGGTGGTCAGACACCAACCAATTTCCCATAAGTCTTTGGTCATGGTGCGGGTTGGGAACCAAGAGGCAGCATGCCACTTCCTTTCACAGAGGAAATGCACCATTATCCCTTAACAGCAAGCATGGGGGCTCCTGGTCCATAAAAAGTCGTTTGGGGCCAAGCACTGCAGAAAACAAGAGTCAAATGTCCATAGTACACTTGAGCACGCATTCACTTGCTCACTGGGAGCACCACATCATACCAAAACACGTCTCAATCCTAAACATATACCCACCATGCAAGAAACCTACTGACCAAATGCCTCAGATACAGTGTAAAACTGACACACTAAATTCTCTAACGGAGAGGCATACAGTGAAATGAATGGATTACACCAGCATGCACATAGCAAAGTCTCTCTCCCGACCTATAGAGACTGTTAAAAGACTATCAGAGAGCTGTAGAAGTCTTTGTTTTGTTTTTTTTAAAGTAATCATAACGGACACAAACAACTCACCATTTTTATGCTTTAAAGATTTTGATCTTCTAGGTGAATTGGGATTCTGGGAACAAAGGAAAATGCTTCACATGTGCTCAATCTTCACAAGTTAAAGAGAATGCCACTGACAATGTATAACAACCAAAATATTAATCATCAAAACATGCTAAGGCTAATCTTAATCTGGACCTTGAAGTGTGCAAGTATGCAAACAAAAGACAGTAATTTCCCAAATATAAGGCATGTCGCATGTAAAGTGCAGATAAAAACAAAACTGTGTGTTGACCACACCCATGTACTAACCGCAGTTGATTAAATACTGAAGCGGGCAAACTTTGCAGAATCAAAGTATTAAGCCAAATCTCAGTTAATAATTGGGAAATTACAGTACACATTCTATCACATAAGAAAGCTAAAAAATACCTTTTCTGATTTTCTCTTCTTAGCTGTAAAAGGATAGACAATTGGAATAATGAGGGTCATCAATATCAGAAAAGTAGATACAGTGGAAAAAAGAGAGAGAGGAAGAGAGAGGGTCAGATACCTTTTTTCTCTGAGCCATAAGACCAATCATTGTCATTGATGTCATCGTTATCTTCTTGGTCACTCTCAGACTTATTTAAATTGTTGCTACTCGCTATCCTGAGAAGGAAAACACATGATAGATGGCTGACCATGTAATTTTTCCTGTATAGCCTACTAAATTTTACTAAAATGTGCTCATTAACACAGACACACACACACATTGTGTGAACTTGCACGCTCTTGATCATCTCTCTTTAATCATTTTAATGTTCTCATTTAATGCACCAGATAAACTAATCACTGAAGCAAGGTCAGACACAATTCAAAGTGAAGGATGACTGTTAGTCTTAAATTAGATGCAAAAGCATTTCCTTTCTCTATACAAGTATAGTATATGAATATATGTACTCTTTTGGTCCTGTGAGGGAAATTCGGTCTCTGCATTTATCTCAATCCGTGAATTAGTGACAAAGGAATGAAGTGTTCAACCACCTCAGCTAGCACATTTTCCAGACTGGTCGGGGACTGAACCAGCCACCCTTCACATCACATGTCCAAGGCCCTAACCAGTAGCCCTTAGCTTCCGAGCAGAACAGTTGTCATGAATGCAGATATTAAACACATACACTATCAAAAATGTACCTGCGGTTAGCAATGCGGCTACTGTTCCGCCCCATGCCCATGCACTTTTCAAGATGAGGAGCAAATCGTGATGCGGCAATGCTTCGGTTGCAGTTGGGACAGACACACTCCTTGTTCTTCCACTGGTTAAACACCTGTCCAAAGATGTCCACCCCGGGCTGGTCCACAATTTCTAGACCAAAAGACAAATATTGAGCAATATTAAACAATTTTGTTGGTCAATAAGATTTTAGGTCTTACTTTTCATCATTGCTCATTGCTTGAGACAACAGTCCTACATTAGGCCTACTCACCAAACTCCTTCATACTTTCTTGGTCGGTGTCATCCAGGAAGAAATAGCCTTGTTTCACGGCCCGGTGAACATCAAAGCATAGCCCCAAGCAGGCATCCTCAACCAGGTCTGAGTATATGTCCTGAGCCAAGGCCTATCAAAGAACCAGAACCAGAATGAACAGCTATACAGGATTGCCTAATGTCTAATCAATGCCTAATGTGTATTCAGAGTACATACCTCTAGCTTGATGTTGTCTAGGCCCGACAGAGACATATCCTCCATTTTCATTTGAAGGTTTGGAGGTAGACAGTTGTAGGATCTACATGACAGGTGGCATTGGCTCGTATGTGTCACTGAGGGTAAAAACAAATAGATGACGTTGAGTTTTAAAACAGTCTGTTTAAAAGAGTATAGCAACGTTTTTAGAGAATAAAATTATATGATACTACCAAACAATGAAACTAAAAGGTGGGTGTTAATCTGACCCAATTAAGATTAAAACACATTAAAAAGGACTAACTGTATACGCAAGACACTGAATCAAGTCGACGAGTTAGTATTAGATAGCTAGGTTAGCTCAACGACAGCTCCAGGATAGTTTGCGACGTGTTAAGGTTAAGCCAGGACTTTCACTTGCCTACGTTATTTGTGCTGGAACCTCGGACACGTTTGCGACTCACATAACTATTCTTTGACTACAACCTTACAAATAAAACGAATCCGTTAATGCCTCCAAAACCATCCAGCAACTATCTAGCTGTTTGTTTACAATTAGCGAGAACTACGTTGCAAACAGAAAAACGAAAGGCAAATGAAAACCAGGCTAGTAGGTACAAAATTAATGTCTTTGGTTTGTCATATCCCAACGAAACAAACTAGAAACAGCAGACAGTTAGGTAGCAGGGCTGTGGTCATCTGGTTAGTCAAACAGTAAAGACTAAAAAAGTATGTACATATCCTAGGTTAATTTAGCTAACCCGCTAGGAAGCTAACACGTCATCTAGCTATAACGTTTCTGCTAAGTTAGCTGCTTTGGACAGTAACATCAGAGGTAACAAGAACGTGACCTCCGTAACACAAAATATTATGGGGAGCATTACAATGTATCAACATGTTACATGCACGCTTAGTTTCGATTGGACACATTGTAATTCAAGGGACAAGGATGTTTCAAAATGTTAATGCTACATGGCTATTAAACCAGGTATAACGTTACTTACAGTGCGAATTGAGGGTCTGAGTAGACGATACTCATTATTATACCGATGAATCTTTGCATGCTCTTGGTGGAGATCAAGCGAAATGACAAGCCAGGGTTCAACGTTTGCTTTTACACCAGTTACCTTTCCTTGAAACACGTTCAAACGTGACAGCTATCAAGTGGAAACGCCATCTTCTAAGCAATAAGGCATCACTAATCAATCATACACGTAAACGTCATTACTCGCCACAAAAAGCTGCATGTCGAGCGATGGCACTTCAGTGGCCTTTAGAAATATTCTGGCTTGAACTGTAGTTATACCTACTTACAAACTTCACACTTCAAACAAAGCCTGTAATAAGACACTGCCTTCGGCCTACAGTGACTTTGGAATGGGTAAGCGAAATAATGAAGATTGTAAAACATTAAATTCTATAAGGCAAAGTATTTTTCGTTCATCTTGAACATTTAAGCTAGTCACGTTATCCATTATTGGATTAGTTTTACCGTCAATGAAAATATTGACTACATTATACAAAATTGGCCACAAACTGTTCACTTACTACTGGAGTGAGTTGTCCAACATAGATCAAATGCTCATCAGACCTTTGAACACCTGAAGATAATTTTAAAACATTTTATTCTTTGACTGTTGAAGTATGTTTGAGCAAATAATGCATTTAATACAAAACTCACTGTCAAAGACAAATTTATTTTCCCAACTGGTAAATTGCGGGGACATAACACCTCCTGCTATACAAAACATCCAAATGTTTCAAATCAGCAGTACAAATCTGTAAAGCCATTTTGTTCTCTTTTAAGTAAATTCTACAAATAAACATGGGGAGATTTTTAAAAACTAAAAACATTAAATTAAAAGTATTTCCTCCCCCCCTCAACGCAACGGACACACGCAAATCTGTTGGCCACAGCCAATGCCTGTGGACAGGTGTAGCTAAATAAAAGAACAAATGAATCTATATTTACTCAAAATACAAAAAGCAATATTTACAAATACCTTACAACAGCATTTAAACCAAACACCCTCTGTAAGATCAAGTAAGCCTGGTGACCTTGTGCCATCACCCTGAAAATAGTAATGACCCTCATTCCCCTTTGGACAGCTATGTGCTCTTTTTTTGTTTTGTTTTGTTTGTTTTTTGTTTGTTTTTTGGAGGGGGGGCATGGTGGCTAGGAACAGGAGAACAATATCTTACAAAAACACCAGGCTATAATTTGAGAGGCTATTCCAACTCAGATGCTCCAAAACTACAAAACTGTTTTTCCACTGTATGGACAAGGTTTTTCTTCTTCTTTAAAGTAAAGAGTTCATCTACATTCATGAATCGTACAAGACTCATTTCCTTGATCAGACATAGACTTGGACGTGAAGTTTGGTGTGTGTGTGTGTGTGTGTGTGTGTGTGTGTGTGTGTGTGTGTGTATGCTGGACCTAAATGTGGTGACAGTGGGCAAGTCGAATCTTTTAGATTCTGTATTAAGTGCACAGTATTTAGATGACGGGAGGAGGGGGGGCTCCAATATGTCAGTCATTTTAAAAACAAACAGCTCAGCTCAAAAAATTAAAAGAAAGTATCAGATAAAAACAAAACAGTGGTTGGATGGAAGAGAACAAATGGTAGCCAGAACCATGTGCATCAGCTGACCAAAAAATAAAACTATATTTGCTAAAAAAAAAAAAGAAAAAACCTCAAAAAGTCACAGATCACTGAAATCATAGTTACATCAAAACAAAAACATAACATTTCTTAAATCCACTTCTGACATTTCTGAGGCAATTGGAACGGCTATCCACCCTGCCGGTGGTCAAAACCTTTACTCTTTACAGACAAATAACCAGATATCCTCAAGAACATGAGGGCGTCCCTACACAGGACAGATTCATGGTCCAGAAAACCATAGACCAGGGTTAGGTGCCTTATAAACTGCTTAAGCAGTCCAGTAACCGTGTCCTTTCACTGGGGGAACATTCAAAATGGCTTCAATTTTCCTGAAGACACCACATCATAAAGAACCAAATAGTTTTTGAAACAATCACTGAAAACAAGAAATGGACCGGAGGTAAAGGAGCAGCTACAAAGAAAGAAAAACAAAAAAACTAGATGCCGGTGGAGATGAACAAAGAGAGCACATTCCTTTTGAGTGCAATTATTTGGTCCCCTGCACTTCTCGACATAACCATGTTAACAGACAGATTCTTTGGCTCAGGATGAGACATGTACAGAACGTCGAGTTGGGGTGTGAATAATTACGTCCCGAATACAACCGCAATCACAAAACTGAAGCCAGTTTCCTATAGAATATCACAATTACCCATTTAGCACTGCCATACCACCTGACAAGCCAAAGGGAAATTTAACAGCTGAAGTGGAAGCTGGTCTGTGTCATCGGCTCAAAAGATTTTGCCCAATGATCTCAACACGGTGGACAGAAGAGCCGGGAAAATAATGCAGCAGATGAACAACAAAGGAGGAGAGCATTGATGGGTGGATGTGGCACAGGGGGAGAGCACCCCCTGGTGGTTGGTTGGAGGAGTGCAGGACAGGCACAGAAAGTCTGCCGTGCAACTCATGGCTCAGCTTAGGTGCTGCTCTCAAGTCTCTAGAGTCAGAAGCAAGCAGACACGGCTCAGTCAGAGTCCGATCCGGAACCTGATGAGTCCTGAGAGCTGGCACTGCTGCTCCCAGATTTGTTCTCTTTGTCGTCCGCCTCTTCATCATCATCATCTTCTTCTTCATTCTGCACAAGTGAGGAAAGATTACATGCATAAAACTGACATTAGTACCCCCACATGTTCTACAGTTACTTGATTACCCCCAATATTCCCCTCCTGGGCAATCTGATCAATAACACAGACACAGCCTTACATCATTGTCATCATCATCATCGTCCTCTTCATCACTGTCTTCTGCACTGGAGGAATCCTCTTCAGACTCTTTCTCCTCCTCATCATCATCATCTTCGTCCTCATCTTCCTCATCCTCTGAATCCTATTCAGGACAGAATAAGAGGGACCTTGTTTACAAGTTCAGACTACCACATAAACAGATTCTTTGTTAAAAGCCTTCAGCTTTATTGGTGTATTTTGGCACTGTACTGTTCCTTGTAGGGCAAATGTTTGCACCAAGGATAGAAACTTGACTGACAATCACTGGTTACACTGATTACTATAAATGATGACAGAAAAACACAACTCACCGATTTCTTCCGAGCCTTAGGTTTCACCTTAGCAGTTGTGCCACCGGGCTTTGCGGTACTCTTCCTTTTCTGTTATGAAAGAGGAAAGACAAAAAAAAAGTCAATTAAGGAAAGAAATTTGTTATTTCTAGATCACTAGTACCAGTAATACCCTAAATACTGTACATGACTTTATGAACCATTTAATTTCAAACACAAGGCTGAAATCAATTCATTTAGAAACTTACTTGCGAGTTATACTCTTTGTAAGTGGCTCTCTCCTGTGAGGACAAACTCTGCAAACAAATCCAGGATAAAAGAATAATGACATAACTGCATTCATCTGCTGTGCTGTATAAGTGACTGCAGAATTTACAAAACATGAAATCAGAACATTAGTAATTTGCAGGCCATAAGATGTGGCATGGCATGTAGTGATGCTCACCGCCAGCCACTGTTCCAGTAGCCCTTTGTACAGCCTCTGCTTCTCCTCTGCAATTTTCTTGTACCGGTCCTTCTCCTTCTGCGGTAGCCTCTGCCAACGGCCTCCAATCTCAGCCATGCGCTCTTTCATGGGGAGGTGGTTGAGCTCACCATTGGAGAGCATCTCCTGAGAGAATTTTTGATAGCCGTTCCTGTGCAAAGGGGAAATGTACATTTAGCAACAACTTCAGTTGCAGTCATCTGCAGGCCACTGCTTAGAACCGTCTTAAATTAAAGTCTGAGATGGGCTACTCACGAAGGAGGCTTCTTGGGCTCGCCATCAAATTTCATCTTCTTGCCTGGGATGATCACTGGGGGTGGAGCACGCATCTCACTTAATTCTCTCTGTGAAAATTAATTGAGTGCAGTGAGCTGGTAAATCACACTTCATCTATATCATTCTAATTACTTGTTCAAATATGTTATTAATAACAACAACAACAATAATAATATTAATAATCATACCTCATATCGCTTCTGGTCTTCAGCTGCCTTTTTAATCCACAAAATCTTCTCCTTCTTCTCCATCGTGTTCCAGGTGTTCTCCATGGCTTTCTGGGCCTTGGGCCGATCATTCTTAAAGAAAACAATAACGGAAATTATTAAATAAGGAGAAAGGATAGTCATCACAATCTCAGTCTACATTTTATCCATATCTCTATGAAAAAAAGTCATCTGGAAGTAATACCTTAAATTTGGCCAAGTAGTCACCAATAACACTCTGCTGCCAAATCTCCTGAGGATTCTTGGGGGTTTCTGGCAGCTTGGTTTTCTCCTCCTGTGGCTTATCGTCTGCCTTTAGGGTAGCCTCCAGGGTCTTGTACTTCTCCTAAAAGTATATGATGCAGGAAATGTCAAATTTAGGGATATCATCAGAACCAATACTACAAATGCAATAAAATGCAAAGTCATGAGGTACCGTGTCTCACAAGAGTGAGTACACCCCTCATATTTTTGCAAATATTCTGTCACATCTTGTCATGGGACAAGACTAAAGAAATTAAACTTTGATACAACTTAAAGGAGCCATTGTAAAGCTTGTATAGCAGTACAGATACAGAACTCAATATACAGCCATCAACGTCTAAACAGCTGCCTATAGTCAAGCATGGTGATGGTAGCATTATGGCCTAGGGCTGGAGCAGTGCTGCTGACACTGGGGAGCTGTAGTTCACAGAGGGAAAAATTAATTCCAAGCAGAGCATGATCTCCTCTCTTCAGAAACAGGTCTGCATGCATGGCATGGCATTTTCACAGTATCATAATGACCCTAAACACGTGATGCCTTGCTGAGGAAACTGAAGAAAAAGGTGATGGACTGGCCTAAAGTGAAGTACCCATTTGAGCACCTGTGGCACATTCTTAAGCAGAAAGTGGAGGAGAGCTAGGTGTCTAACATCCATCAGCTCTATGACGTCATCTTGAAGGAGTGGAAGAGGATCTCAGTAGAAACCTGTGCAGCTCTGGTGAATGTCAAGCCCATGGGGCCTAAGGCACTGCATAATTATGGTGCTCGCACAAAATATTGGTATAGGTGTACTCACTTTTGTTGCCAGCTGTTTAGATGTTAATGGCTGTATGTTGAGCCATCTTCAGAGGACAATAAATATATATCAAATACTATACAAGCTATACCATGGCTTCTTTGAGTTGTCTCAAAGTTTCCTTTCTATAGTGTTATCCCATTAAAAGATATGACAGTATAATTGCAGAAATGTGAGGGGTGTACTCACTTTTGTGAGATACTGTACCATCCCTTTACCATCCTATCCTTTACAAAGGTACCAGAGTATCAGGTAATGGACATGCATTCCTTCTTGTGTGGTGTACACTAGTCTATGAAGAGGTACTGAACATCAGATTATTTACTTATGATGTGCTATTGATTTAAGTATTGAGAATCCTAGAATTTCACATTGACTACAACATTTCTTGAATTGTGACTACACTCTGTCTTCTGAGTTATTTCTATTTCTTCAAATTTACTTTTTTCTTTTCTGGGAGCTCATTCCACATGCGAGCAAGTTGCCTGGTGAGCTCATTCTCAGAGAGGTCAGGCCGTTCGTGCTTGAGCTTCGGTCGTTTCTCCTCCGAAAAGATGAACATAGCTGAGATGGGCCGCTTGGGCTTGTCTGGGCCACTCTGTGTCTAGTGGGAAAGAAACAAAAGTGAAATCAGAAGAAAAAGGGTAAAGAAAGGCCAAGCTGACAAACAGATATCAAAGACATGAAAGTGTGGTAGCCTTACAGGAGAGACAGGCCATACACACACTCCTTCTGAAGGACAGTGGTAGGAAAAAAAACGGGGAATGAGGAGGTAATTTGACTAACCTTGGCTTTGGAGGTTTTCTTTTTAGTGGATGGACTGCTAATCCCACTGCTCTTTTTAAAGCCTGCCATTTTATACTCTCCAAGAACTCTCTGTTGCTCCTCTTCAGATATACTCTGTAACACACATACAAGACATGTTTAACACAAGCAACAAGCCAAGGGTGTCAGAAAGAAATTGGTTAGCTACCAGACATGACCAACCAGGCAGGGTATGGCATACATGCCAGACTAGATGACATACAACTATATATGTACAACTCAATACGTACCAGAAGGAAGCGGTTCATTTCCACTTCATACTCTTTCTTCCTCTGCAAAAAAGAACAAAAAAATCAAGTTTAAAATGTCAAACAAATAATAAATAGCACATGTACATATTTTACTGCAGTTTTTACACTCAGTAACCATATGCATGTGACAATAAAATGTCCTTGTATCCTTGCGTGTGGATCATTTTCTTGATAAATAAATATGCAGACCTGCTCACAACGCTTCTGATAACCGTCCTTCTCATTTTGTTTGAGCTGCTTCCACCGCTGGCTGCACATGACCATGCGCTCTGTGCTAGGCACATCCTTCATGCTGGACATCAGCTCAGCACAGAACATGGAGTAACCGTTCCTGGGGGGAAAAAATGCCAGAGTAACTCTTTTTCCCCAGTGTCCCATTACCTCCAAAAGGGTACCCATATGAGAGAAACATACACCCAAATTCAGACACACTGGCACTTACGGTGGAGGCTTATCTGGTCGGCCATCAAATTTGTCTTTTAGCTGTCGCTCAGCTTTGGTTAGGGTGGATTTCACAATGTCCTCCTCAGTCAGATTAAGTTCTGGATGCTGCTGGATGAAGTCTCGCATTGTCTCCTGATGACAACACCAGAGGGATCAAGGGGCTATTTCATGCACTGGCATGTTGTTACTTTTTGATTAAAAATAAAAAAACAACGGTTGTCACAAATTATTGGCTTACTTCATATAGTTTATGCTGCTCTAGAGATTTGGTGATCCACTTAAGTCTTTTCTTATCTGAGAGCTGTGTCCACTGTTTTCCCAAACTGTCTTTGATTTCTTTGGTTGTTGCCTGAAAATCAACAGTTAGATAGTGTTTTAGACATGTTTCTTGGTGTGTGTGCTTGTGTGCGTGTGTGTGGTATGAAGAAACCTACACTTGGGCTCGTTTTGAGGAAGGCCTTCTTTTCATGGTTGTACCAAAGCTGCTGTGGTGTCTTGGGCTTCTCAGGGACATTGGAGCCTTTCTTTGACATGCTCTCCAACAGGTCTGGGTGGTCCTCTCTATATAAATATACATACACATAAACACAATCAAAACCACAGGCCCACAGACACAAAGCTACCACAAGTGAGAACTAAAACCACATGGAGGTGTTTCTGGGGAGTATACTACAAAGTCAGGTTACTGGCTAAACTGGATAACTTCTGGAGGAGCTGCTGATCTAAAAACAACATGTCACTTCAGAAACAACTGATGCTCAATGGAAGGTAGTTTTAGAAATCAGAGGTAACTCCCAAAGCTACCCGGCTTAACCAGTAACCCTGCTTAGTAGTAAAGGCCCCTGGTTGGTAGAACACAATACAATAAGGTCAACGTGTCCAAATAATTACCTAAACTTCAGCATGCTCTGTTCAAACACCCCCTTGTCCTTCACAAAGTCCTGAACATATTTTGCCTGTGTACAGAACCAAAACCTCTGATCAAAATCTGGTGACGATCAGATGAGCTGTAGCCATAAATGGAAGACTACAGGGTCAAGTCAGTAACAGCTTACAAAATAAAACATGGATTAGGTCTGGTGGATGCAACACTGAATTGGTTTGTTTAGTTTCTTTCCCCCTCTGATCCACTTGTCCCCCTCGCCTCAAAATATCTTCCTCACCTTTTTGCGCTCTGGCAACTCTTTGTATTTCTTGGAAAGAATTTTTGTTAGGTCAAGATTGCTCATTTCAGGGTGTAATTTTGCATACTTCGCCCTTTTTTCCATAAAGAAACGGAAGTATGGTGTCAAGGGCTTCTTGGGGAAGTCTGGATGTTTCTACAAAAGAACAGAACAATGATTTAATAAATAAGGCAAGCCCAGTGCTCCATTTCCAAAACAGTAAACAGAGACTATTTTGGCAATAATATATTGGTATATTATATAAGCTATAACCCCAACACCACGGAGTAACAGTTACGTTATGACAGCATGTGAGTAGAAACACATACCTTCAGTTTCTTGCCCTTGAATGGATTCTTGATGCAATCCTGTGCATCTATTATTAGCTCTGTTAACGTACGAAATTTGCGTACCTACCAATGGAAAAAAACACACATCACAATCCCTTCAAAGTAGTCTCAAAGTAGATCATATTAATGGATAATGTTTTAGAGTTCTCTGTCAGTACACTGACCTCTTTTGAGACTTCCTGCCATTTCTGCTTACACATCTCTGCAGAATAGGAGTTAAAAGCCACCTTCTCCCAATCCAGGTGGGACTCTGATGTCTTATATTTGGTGATGTCCACCTGTGGCAGGTTCACTTTCATGGCATCCAGGAGTTTCAGCATATCATCCTGAGACCATACTGCAAATAGGATTACATGTTATGTATTAAGGTGCCTTAAAAAAGGAACATGCAGGGCAAATTAATTACTAATAAGCCTACCTTGGTCTTTAGTGGAGGCATCCATGTCTCCATTCATTCTCAACTCTCTTCTTTATCTAAGGGAGTTAACAAATTCATTCAACGTCGTTAACTGAATACATTTCTCCAATTTCCAAAGCAAGCCCAAATGAAACCACTGCTTGTACAAGAAGCTGCAAATAGTCTAAAAAAATCGTACACTGTTGCTTCAGTTAAAGCGACAATGTTATTTATCGTTGTTATTTTTATATTTGTCTTAAATATATTATATCAAAATGTCGTTTTAGAAAATCTCATACGTTTCTTTCTTATATGACAAATGGAGCGCAAACTGATTTGTTTTCATTAAGGTACACAACCAATATTAACCTCTAACTATTTTCCGCATTAACGTTTAATTGATCAAATTAATTTCTTCTACTAAGATTATTCAAATCAGGGTACTGAAATCCACCCCGACACATAATGGTAGATGTTCATTACACCGCCCCTAACCGTTTACGCTGCATCGTGAGACATAGCCTCTTACTTGTGACGGCTTCAAATCTCAAATAACTCAGCAGAGGGCAGCGACTACAGTTATCCTTTGTATCTCTCACTTTTCTTTGGGCTCTAGGAACGTTAACGTTACATTTTCGACACTCAACTCCAGTATACGCTTTTTGCGTCGACCATTCCACCGGAGTCGGCTCTCGTATGGAGGATTTTTCGGGACGAATGGGCGCTGGGAGGAACCACGGAAAGAGGAAGCGAGCATTTGGACGACAGGCAGCTGTAGGCAACCAGCTGACCAAGGACGGGGGCTCCGCTTTCGGTCTCCGTCGAGGGGGGAAAGGTGGCCAGGGAACATACTGCACCACTCGACACAGCCTCACAACCAACAGGGCGCGGAGCTCGTTTCCGCCATGGACATCTGCCCTCGTCCTTCAACTCAACAGACTGAGCACGCCACGACAAACGTATTTCGTTCTTCGAATAAAACTGCCGTCTCACTCACGTACTTTTTCCGTTACTATAGTGTAAAAAATATCACTCTAATCAGTTAAAGAATGTTTACGCATGAACTATCATGAACAGGTTTTCCATCGAGGCGTTGTCGAATGAGAACCTCGTAATGGCGACGGTCTCAAGTCTTCTCCCGCACCTTCAGTGAGGAAACGGGCAGGCTGCATTAGTTTTTATCGTGCCCAGAAACCATGCCCTCCGTCAAGTCAAACTGATATCAGCATCTATCAAGAGTATGATCTACACGTATTAGGAATTCATAATGATGTAGAGAAAGTCAGGACGTGTGTTCTCATGACCAAATTTCGCATCCATTGAGCCTGACGCATAACAAAGACTGGAAATAGCCAGACACCCTAAAGCCTACAAAATAAGCTTTCACATTCGTAAAAGCAGTAAATGAGGACAGGCAGTTAATCACGTTTCGAGTTATCTAGTTGAAACGATAAACTAAATGCAAAACGTGGAAATTCGTTGGATAAAATTCACTTATATTTCCGATGTCGGTGGCGAAATGCAAACCCTGACCGACCAAACATTGAACAAGGTTACGGCCGTTCAGCCGGCTACAACTAGATCTGGGGTTAGGGGGGGACCAATCGCATGGACTACTAAAAGATGATCAAAATGATCTAAATGCCAGGAAATAATATGCCTGTGTATGTCCATGGCCCATATAATATGGTAAACGCCGAAACTCTAGAATACCGTTACTCTATAGACGTCTCTCCAAACCCGTATGGCGGCGTACTGTGCTGTTCAGAGCCATAGAAGGAAAAACTACAGAATAAATAGAACTTGACACAAACACGGTAAATAATTAAGGCCTTCGCCGACTTAACTAAAACAATCAAAAACTTCGACAAATCTCAATATCCGAGTGAAATGTAACTTATTAAATGTACAGCGAAGGAAAAAATGTTACATCCGAGACTGATACCAGTGCTCTGGCGTGACGATGGTTCTAGAGCCGCCATACTAAACCCAGGCATGGCGAGTGCTTCAACCGAAGCAATACATTGTCCGTGTGGTCGACAGTACACAAAGAACATGAAAATATTCGTATTTTATGAAATAGTAGATTAAAACTAACCTTAATGTCCCTTCAGATATGTCGGACTCAGTAGAGAAAGGCAGAATTTCTTAAGCGTGGCTTTAGCGGTTGTTAGGCAGGGGCAAGAGAAGGCAAACCCACACGGTGAGATATTTAACCGAGCTCCCTGTTGGCTAACCAGAAGCGGCAGGCTGTTCCTTGACCAGCCTCATGGAGACCTGACTTCGCGCGGAAGCGTTGTCGACTTTTCTGACACAATTCAAATAACACAGTTAGCGACAACGCACGGCACATTTAAATATTTTTGGTTGATTTTTAACATATCCCGAAACTACACACGTGGTTTACACTGTACACAACGGCTAATGCTATCACTTACCCGAGTCGCAAGACTAGAAATTCGGGTATGGCGACCGCGGTGTGCTGCCCTATCATCCACGCAACATAGCACATTGTTTTAAATTGGGCATTTTTTGAAATTCACCCGCGCAAGGAAATAAAACAACCTCAGTGCAATCGGCAGGATTTCGCGTTTGTGTCGTTAATGTTAGGAAAATGTTTTTTCTAAAAGGTTTGTTTATTAAACAGTCGATTAGCTAAACGTGGGAAGCGGCGGTGAACCCTACCTGTCGCTGCGTGTGTGGAACTGGTTGTGGAACAAGGGGAGGGTTGAATGTTAGCCAGCACTGCGCTGTCGGTCCAGGGCGCTGGTGTTCCAGTCCCCGCAGAGATGGGAACTTCCCCCCGCCTCCATTTCACTCGCTCGCTCCCTACACTCAACGCGCAATCTTCTCGATCCGACCATTTCTCTTCCATAGACATCCGCATTTTCGCTCTTTCCTCGGCTGCTACCCGCATCATGCTCTTGCCCCCGAGTGCTGATTCGGATTTTGTGAGCTCTACTGCATGATGCTGTACAATAACGTAGACTACGATGGATTCCACAACGCACATATTTTTACACTTTGTGAAATCTAGTGAAAATAACAATTGTCACATAATATTGAATCTATCTGACAAAGTAAAACGATTTGCAACAAAGTTAAAAGAGCTGACGTACAATCTGTTTGCGGGAAACGTGCTGTTTGAGAGAAATGAACAGTGTTTTTACCCTTTTTGATTTCAAAAGCGAAACAGTCTGCTGTTGCAATGTCTTATAAATTACTGTCATACCATCTACTTTTTCAATTCCTCCCGCTTATTTAGCAGTCCATTTGGCAGCTATTTTTTTCCATGTAATTTCTTTCAACTCCACCTTGTCTATTTGTGGGCGTTACCTATATCATCCAATCAAGGTTGCGCTTCTCTGTGAAAACAAATGACTTTCCAATAAGAGTGGAGTTGGTTGTAACATCAGAAGGGTGGTGGATTTAGTAGAGTTGTTGATGTTACGCAGCTCAGCCTAACTTTCAAGTCTTTTGAGGCTCTAGTGTGGCTTGAATTTATGGAGTGTGTCTGAAAGTGTTTGAATACTTTTTTTGTACACTGGACATTAAAATACCAAAAAATTTCAAAAAAATGTGTTTCTCTGTTTGTACAAGATGCTGGTGAAAATTCAGATTCTGAGTTTTTAATTTACTTTTATTTACTTTACTCGGGCAACAGTCAATAATCAGAAAGCCTACAAAATGGTAGAAAATACAGAGTAAATGCAAGACAAGCATTTTCATGCAAGACAAGAGTTTTTGATCAGAGGTATTTACAGATGAGAATTACTAAGGCACATCCCTAGAATTTTATCCAGATGCAGGCTAAAGCAATACTTGATTCTTGATGTAACTTATACATTCCATTTAGTAGACTTACTGGGTTTATTTATCACTTTTAGAAAAGAAGGCCTGAAAGAAGACCCCAAATCCCAGACCCTAATGCAATCTCCGAGCCAGAACACCACTCTCACAAGTCAAATAATGTTTGGTATGTAACATAACAAAGCAAAGCTTACATAAATTCCAATACACTAAAGCAATAAAATAATTTGCTCACATCTAATACTGTATACTGAAATGTGAGGACGTGAGGTCAATTTTGTAAGACCTCAGCATAAAAATACTTTTTAATCATTCTCTATTTCACACAGGCAGAGGATATGTGGTGAATACTGCTTTGAAATATGAAAACTTTTGGTTCAATTGACATTAACATAATGAATCTCAAGTAAGGGTACCTGTGAGTTTCTGTGATATGCATCATGTCCTAATTTCCATTGATAAATTTGTATAATTGTCGGTTGAAAGAAGGTTACTACACTGTCTGTTACCAGAATTGTTGTTTGGAACCTGTCTATGCTCATTCATTGACACTGATGTTCACTGACATACTGCCAGGTAAATCACCCTGATGCATTTTTAAAGGGTAAATGGTTAGGGTAGTGGGGATTCCGCATACACATCTGTTCCTGGCTCTTCCTCCAGAACCACTTTTACATCATCAGCATCCAGCTGAGGAGAGATTGTATCAAATAATTAATCCTAAATGTGGGGATCAAGGGGACAGTGAAAGCATTTACAAATAACTTGAACAATCAATTCCACCTATTATCTGCACATTGAAAGTAAAGTTGAATAAAATGTAACATGTTTGTAATGATGCATTAACATCTAATAGCTGCAGCCCTGCATGCAAGATATCCATGGATATACAAGTGCGTTATGATACATAACACTAAGTTATTAACAGACAAAAAAAACCTACAGTCTCAGGCATCCTGTTTAATCATATAAAATAAAACATCAGTTTGTAATGCAGAATAAAGGTATACTCATGGCACATTTTAGGCCTATGTGTTTGCCAGAAGCTCCTTATACTGTAAATACTTACGCATTTCATCTCAAAGATGGTAAAGAGGCGTCCAGTCATCAGCATGCGGAGTGGGATAGTGAGAATGAGGATAAACGGCAAGGCTAGAGAGACACTGCTGGACTTCACTGCCCACAACATGGCGAGGCACAAAGTCTGGATTATTGTGAACATGTGCATCCTAAGAGTTGGCACCTGTGCAAAAAAAGACAAAAGTTTAAGCTGTTGGACTCAGCTGCATAGGTCTGAGAATATCCTCATGGAACAAGAACAGAGACAACTGCTGGTAATGTGTGCAGCAAAACAACATGGATTAGCGTGGAAAAAAAACAATAACAGAAAAGAAATGTAAATATGAACAACAGCACAAGGGCATTACCCTGGTGGCATAGGGCAAGTTGGGGTGGTATTTCTTTGGTACAATAAGGAGCAACATTCGGTCCCAAAGCTGAATGCCTTGCAGAGATGTAATACCCATGTAAAGGAAAATACCAAACAAGGCTGTCATGGGAATCATCTTCAGGATTGGCTCCATGAGAAGTGATACCCCTGGGAAGAAGAGGAGTGTAGGAGTGCAAAATGAGAGAGCGCAATACCTAATATTGCCAGAACATCACAAAAGACTAACACAGCTGTCCACATCCAGAAAGAGAGAAAGAGAGAGAGAGAGAGAGAGAAAACATGGTATTTGTAATAAAATGTCAACAATGGAAGTAAAAGCAAAAATTCACAAAATGTGTTTATCAGGGCAGTTTCATACACATTCATTTTGTTCATTTTCTGGGATGGTAGATACCAGTAGGAGGCAGCACTCACCAACCAATATGGCCACAAGAATGCCACTGATCCTTTGCTCCAATACTCTCTCTATCTCTGGTTTGGGACCCTTGCTCATGACGGTGAGTGCATTGGCATGCGTCACAGAGCGCACAGTGGCAGCGCTGAGCCAGGGGACGCCAAAGACAGATGCTGCTCCCCCCATGGCCACAAGAAGTAAGAGGTCAAAGTGAAAGCCTGAGCCCTTTATCATTTTCCGTTCAGGTTTGCTCACAATCAGTCTGTAGTTTAAAAAAAAAGCCAACAATTAAGTCAAAAGGGAAAATAAATTACATAATTGTATCAGTGCAGGTTTTTTGGCTTTAATTTCAGTACCGTCCATGTTGAACCTGAGATGCTATTTGGTCTTTTATTTCATATGTTCACCAAACTTGTGAACATAATGAAATGCCACCAAAGTGCCTAATTATGTGCTGGTAATGCTGAATTTTGACACTCACGTGGTAATCTGTGACTCCATGAAGATCAGGATAAAGACGAGGAGAGCTGGAACAACCGAACCAAACATCATCCACAAAGGGAAGGGCTTCTTCTCACCCATTGGGTTGATGAACCAGCCCCTGGCTGAGGTGTTAGACACAGTCAGACCCTTGGGCACCACCAGTTTCTGTTTGAATAAATGACACATGATAATTGAGTTAAGTTAATTTCACCCTCAAAACTGAAAAACTACCGGGAGATTCTGCTTACCTGAGTGTAGGCATCTTCGATGCTGATGTCCACAGCAATCATGAAGAAAATCGCAATGGGCACACCAAAGTCTCCAATCATTCGACGTATCTGTGGTGAAGAGACAGCAAAATGTTCAACAAAGGGCACAGGGAAGGCACTGAGATCTGTACACACATCCCCCATGATCTAAAACATGCAACGAATGTGAACTAATATCAATTATATCTATTATACTATTATATATATTAATATAAAAACAAATAAGGAATTTCACATTCTGAATGTGACAAAGCATCACAAAAAAGAATAGTGTCAATTAAATATTTTGTACTTTACAGAAAATGATATATATTTTTACCGGGCCTGGAAGGAAAACTCCATTCTTGAATTGTCGCAGGAAATAAGCAATGAAGAAACATCCAAACATAAGACACATGGAGAGTAGGGCAGTGTTGGGGTAGGCACGTTCTTTGTAATGATGGTGAAGAGTGTAATTTTCTCCGTCATGTGTGATGTTTTGAATTTCAACGATAAGGTGGAAAGGGTCTTCCAAGGTGTCATTCAGATGTTCATAGTTCAGAACCAGTGGATGAGTTTTGAAAATCTACAAGGTGGCAAAATATAAGTGGAGGAAAACAAAACATGACTCAATAAAATGAAAGTAAAGGAGACAGAGACTGGAAAACAAGGAATTGGCTGGTGTGTAGAAACTGAGAAAAAACGTCCTCTTTAAGGGGCGGTTTCCCATGTAGGGTATCTTGTCCTAGACCAAACCTTTAGAGATTCTCATATCCAATTTTCTCTTTTAGTCTAGGACTAAGCTTTAATCAATGAATAATCAATGAATACAAAACAAAAAACCTAGTCTCTAAGTGGTCCATACCCTGATGAGCTTGGCAAAGGTCTCGTAGATGAAGATAAGGGAGATGAGGATGGAGAAGATCTCCTGGGTAAAGCGTGAGATGAACTGAACTAGGAAGCTGCCCTCCACAGCCACGATGATCACCACAATGACAATCAGCCAAATTCCCACCCAGATACGACCCACAATGTACTCCATTCCTTGGCCTTTACAGAACTGAGGGAAGGATCATGTTCAGAACATGCAGTTATTCACTGGACAGTCATTTCATGCAATAAATTAAAAATGTGTAGAAAGAAACTGAGAGAGGATGAATGTCATCATAAGGTGCACAATGCACATAAATAGTTACCATAGTAGACATAATTCATGCTGACTCGCCAAGTTGAATCAGTCACATATGCTGTTATGCTTCACACTCTAAAACACTCAGTATGTCTCTGTCTGATTCATACCTGAAAGAAAGCTTCTTCAAACACCAACAACGGTCCAGTGAACCCAATGACCAAGACAGGCTGAGCGGCCAGTAAACTGAAGATGACGCCCTGCACGCAGGTGGCTATCATCAGCTCCGACACACCCATCATATGTTCAGTCTTGTCAGCTGGTGAGGAAGAAAGTGTCAACTTTTACAGTACATGTCTAAAAGTACTACTAAGTGCTTTGACTTTAATGTGGGGAATATTGTTGATAGGTAGATTCTAATTTTTATTCTTTGAGTATTTGTTCATAATTTTCAAATGTTCATAATTTGTAGTGTTCATTAATATTACTTGTCTTTTTAAAAAATGTACATTAGATATAAGTCTGTTCCAGCACTGGTAATACCTTTTGAACTGCTCAATTTTTTCACTACCTCCATGGAACACAAATCTCACTGCATCACTTACACTATGACATCACAGTTCTCTGTCTGCATTCTCTTCTCACATTTTTTTCCATTCAGTTTTTCTTCTGATCAGTATGTATATGTGTATGTATCTGTATATGTGCATGAATATTGTACTCTAAATATACACAGTGAGTGTATGACAGAGAGGCTACAACAGGTATGTTACTAATGCATTGTCTTTGCATTGCATATGCTGCAACAATTGGTTTCCATGTTAATCAATGGAACTGGCTACACCAGACACAAGAGTTGAAACAAATAGACCCATCTTCTAATTATTTTGACACAATGTAAACGTGAAGCAAATGCAATGCACCTGGTATGTGTATGTGTACTCAGAATGCATATGTGTATATAAGTTTATGTGTCTCCATTACCCAGTAGACCTCCAAAGGTGATGGCAGGAGACAGGGCAGCAAAGTAGATGAAGATGACGGCAGCCAAGACTTGGGGATTAAAACCGTCGGTGAAGTCACTGATGTAGTGGCGGTAACGGCGCTTGATGTCCTTTATCATTCCTCCAAAGGGCACTCCTGTACGGGCCAAGGGGTCCTCAAGAGGCTCCTCAGGGCCACTTGGAGCTGTTGGAGCAGGTGAAGGAGTGAATAAATGAAAGAATGTGTCTGACACTGTAAAGCTAATCATTTTAATGTATTAAGCTGTGATTGTAACCATGAAATTACTACACTAAATGTATTACACCTAATTTATTCTGCTTTTTACAGGACAATGTAGAGATGGCTGACTTAGAGCTTTTTGACGAAAGTAAATTCTGGTGTCAGTCGGGCGGAGTCGATCCCGCAGCATCTTCTGCTGGAAGCCAATGATTGGCGCGAGCATAGCCTCATCTTGGATCTCAGTGGGCGGAATAACAATGCTGCAGTCCATGAAGTCAGCAATGGCATTGGTTATCTCTTTGTCACTCTGTGCCAAGTATGCCTCCAGGCTGAAAACCTATTGGACAGGCAGTTTGGTGTTCTTACTAAAAACATTTAGTAAACATTTATAAAAACATATAAACATTTATAAAACATTTATTCCTATTTTATGAATTCCATTCATCCCAACCATTAGCTCTTCCCTCTCCCTCCTCCTCCTGTCTCACCCAGTCGGCCATCAGGGTGGCCATGGCACGTCCGCTCTCATGGAAATCCAGCCCGCTCTGGCTCGGCCCCACCAGCACAAACACAAAGCGCACAGGCACTGGAGACTCCAGGACAGAGTCCATCACCACTGAGTCCTTCAGCCTGACAAAAGCCACAGCTGGTTTCTGCAGAGTTTCCACCGCTCCTACACACACACACACATTTTTAAACACATTTACACACACTTTTTTTTAGAACATCTCTTTGATAATAATTTGCAAATATTACAAGATCCATTTACAGGTCAGATGTGTAGGTGACAAATAGGTGTCACTGCTCTTTGTCAGCAAAAGAGAGACTGTAGGCATGTACTGTACCTGAGAGAACAACAGAACCCTCCACAGCCTCAGCCGTGTCCCGCTAGATTGAAAGAGAGATTGAATGTATAACCATAGCCACAAGACAACAACGTTAAACACTTAATTGGCAGATTTAGAAAATACAGTATGCACAGGGAGACACAGACAGACATGGTTGAACCAACCAACCTGCTTGGTCACTGAGAAGGTCTGCATTTCAATGCCTCCAACAGGTTCTCCTGTATCTGCTTGACTAACATGTGCAGAGACACATACAGTAAGTGTATGAGTGCACAGAGTATATTGGTTATGATATTTTTGTAGTGTTTAGCACATGGCTTTATATAAAGCACCAAAGGTATGATAACACATCAGGTACAGTTTAAGAACAACTGTACAGGTTCACAATTTCAAATGTGATCATTCAAGCAGTGTTTTAAGATGGGTTGGAGTGGTGCTGAATAATCTAGCCAGGAGGAGCTAATGTTGATCCATAGGTTTTCTGATGTACCTGCGTCTCTGGCATAATGCACTCAGTAAGGGGTCGTGGTCATTGGGCCGTATTTCACCCTTATTCAACAGCTCATCCACAGCCTTTTCCAGGACACCAGACAAGCTGGTCTCATCAAGGTCCAAAATTATTGCACCTAAATAAGAAGAACATGACGGACACAAATAACCATCTCATCATCTTAGAAGCAAAAGACACATTTCAGCTGTCTATGTGTGCTCTAAACATTTTTTTGCCATCTTGTTGGATCTGTCCCATTGCTGCTGTCTCACCATTGCTTATGGCTTTGCGGAGTTGGATCAGGCTTTTAAAGGTCAGGTAAGAGATGTGGGAGGGCCCCCACTTCCCAGAGCTCGGGTTGTAGCTCTCCTCGTAGCCAGCCCATCGTCCTGTCTCCTGCCAGACTGCTCCCTTGAGCTCATTTAGCTCCACGTAGGCCTTGGATAGAGATTGACATACATACACACACACACACACACACACAACAACAACAATGACCACAATGACGACAACACAGTATGAATGAAATGTTTATTTATTGGGATTGTGTGCGGTGGGTGCCCGGGCCATAGTTGGGCCATACCTGAGCATCTCCGCGGGTTGTTGCATTGGTGTTGTAATTCAGTGCGGCTGTAACAAACAAACATAAAAAATGCTACACCAGCAGAAAAAGTGCACCAAATTAAGTTGTGAAAGCTAACATGACAAAACTTAAAAACACATTCAACACTTCCGATACAAACGCTACTTTACTAAAGCTGAAAATACAAATACTAATTTAAAAGGCAAATATTCATGCATGATTACCACATCATCTGCTATAATGATGCCTTGGAGCTCAAGTTCTTCAAGAAATCTATGCTCTTGTTTTCTTGGAATGTTCTATGTGATATCACCTCCCCTGTGCTGGTGTCTAGATGTGCTTAGTGAGATTCTTCACGCATTAGCGCAGCTCACCCTCAGGGTCAGGACGAACGATGAAGCTCTGGACAGGCTGCTCTTCTTCCTCCTCCTGGCGCCTCTGCTCCAGGTCATAGCCCCCCTGATGCCCTGGTGGGGTCCTGCAAGGAGTATAGAGAGTGAGCAGGGGAGTATTCTAAGTAGGTGGTGGTGATAAACCTGGTGAAGTTAAGCTAGAGGAAGTGGTAAACCTCCTAAAAAAGTAACCTGATTAGAGAGTAAGCTTTCTTTAGTTAAGAGAATGATGATTCCAGGCTCTTCTATTTTCAGGGTTACCACTACCTCTGTCTTAATTTACCACTCAACCACCTACTTTGAATGCCCCCAAGCCATACACACAGGTGGGAATCATCCCACCCCCTTCACAAGGCATAGCTGGAGTCCTGCCACCTAACCATCACCACAGCACACCACTGCAACCAAGTCTCACCAGATCTTATGCACAACAGACCAGAGTGCTCCCTGTCCCCTTATGAGCTGGTGAAAGGCAGGCCTGACAAAGGAAAGAAAATGGGACCACCTTCGAGTTGTCAGTGTGTAGTTGTGGTCTTTGCAGTATAGCTGCTGAGCTATGAGACCACCCTCAGTGTCTGATAACAAACTGGCAGGCAGGCAGGCCTCATACTCAGGCTCCCTTATCTTTAGTATGTGGGGTGGGTGGGAGAGCTGCATCCTGCCTGCAATTCTGCCTTTAACCACAGGGGGATTCAAAACCTGTTACTCATTTGCTGGACAGTTTTGGTTCATGAGGCTCTTAATTAAAAAATAAAAAATAATGTGTGTGTGTGTGTGTGACTCACAGGCGTAACGGAGATGGGAATGGAGAATCGCTGTCCTCAAAGGACAAGTCATTGTCCTAGGCAGATGGATAGATAGATAGACACGCAGATAGATAAGAATCAGAACATCATGGACACTATAAACATGGACTTAACATGGATATGGTTCAAATTGTTTTATACTGTTGTTAATAAATGCAAATGACTGTTACCCCTTCAAAGGTTGGAGCCCCTTCCATCAGCAAATGTTTCTGTGCCCCTCTTTTTGGCCTGTCCAGAAACAGCAAATTAGCTCACATCCAGCTATGTCAGAACACACAAGCAGGCTTTGTCCAATTAACCATAATCTGAAAAGCCAAAAGTCTTGAACCCAAGGTATGTTGATCCTGAATGGTTTGCATGGAGACATTGCTTGTCTTATCTCTTTGCAACACCCTTCGGCGAAACAGGCACAAGTTCTGAAAATTATCTCCTACAACATGCTCTAATATAATGGCGCAAAGCTGAAGACTCAGGACGTTTATTGTAATGATGACAATTGAAATGTTATTGAATGTAACCCAACAAATTAACTATCTTTAACTCAAATGTCTCCTGATCTCAATCTTCAGCAATTATGTAATCCATTTGTGTTTGAGACCATCTGTCTCGGGCAATCAAATAGATGTTTTTATTATTATGATTATCAATATAAAGGCATGTAGATGACAGTGAAATTGCATGTATAGAGTATTAGCTTGATACAAGAGTAAAAGAAAGATACAACAAAAGCAAATAAATGGGCATTAGTCCATACAGTATCAGGGTCCATGTAGCCTACGGACCCAGACGTGGTTATCTGTATCTTTTTAGATATAAAATTACTCAGGCATTGTGTATACTGGTGGAAATGAAACCCTAAAAGTTTATAAAGAGATTCACAAGTTTTAATATTATTGTTGTTCTAAGTTGGATTTTATCCAAAGCATCATCTCCCTCCAAAAGCACATATCAAGGTCTTTGTACACCCTGCAGAGATAATACTAACTTTACTCAGTACTATTTAAAAAATACTGTTATTCCACATGAAATGCTGTTACAAATAAGTTATGACCTATAACAAGAGTTTCCATGCAATTTTGTATCCCCAATGAATGATTCAGTCAATGAAAACACTGAAACTTTACAATATGTTATGAAAGACCTCTGAACTTTAGAGCCAGAAATTTTATAGATAGATGACAAAAGATATCATATTACTATTTTTAAATCAAATGAATGAAAGAATGCATATTACGCTTTTTAAAATCAATAGGGTGATTAGATGACTGGCCTGAAGTCAACATCAAAGCTTTTCCTTAAAACTTTTTTTGGCATTTCTTTAATCATCTATCAACACGTGTGTCTATAGAGACATATAGAAGACATACCTGAATAATGAGGCACTGAACCACTCCCTTACCTGTGGACAGGTGATCCTGACAGCACAGTGAGCGCGTTCCCCTGCGAATGGAGATGTGCCCAACGTACAAGTGATCAGTCGGGCGCAATAGAATGCTCAACAGGGCGCCAGGCGAAAAGCGAGGGAACACCCATGGAAAATACGTAGCTGAGTCATGCATCATACAGTACGGCAAACGCAACGGCACCCCAAAGAGAACCCCTCCCCTCCCCCAACCACGTCAAGCATACAGCACCAAAGGGGTAAGGGGCAGATAAGGCCCACGGCCGACAAACAGCCATATCGCCGCGGCCCACCTTGAGCCAGGGATACCCCAGCCCTTTTAGCCCTCAGCCAACCAGAGACAGGGTCCAAGCTAGGCCAGTAAATACAGGGGGAAGGAGAAAAGCAGGTGTCAATATTCAACCATGAGTACACTTAATGGAAGGTGATTTAGAATTTAGGAAAGAGCCTAAACTACAGGTATTTTCAGGCAAAAGGTGACTTTGACAGAGTAAAGGTTAAGTGGCATGAGGGTTAAGTGGATATGGTGTTGGTCATACATCAGTGATAGTTATGAAGATGTGTGTGTGTGTGTGTAATTTTTTTAGGGGGCAGTTATCTCTGAGGGATCACCTTAACCTCTGATGTCGTTCTGTTGACGTACTGAGGATTCCCTTGGACACGTAATGCTACTTGAGAGTAGATGTACTGCTGATTACTGTTTTTCCATTTGATAGACTTTTTTTTCCACTGAGTCATTGGCGTCAGGCCTCTCTCTCTTTCTCTCTCTCTCTACCACACCCTGCTCCTCCCATACGCACGGACAGACGCACACACAAATACAAGCAAGCTTGGACTACACATACACACAGGCTGAACCCCCCTGGGCTCTGAGCCCTCAAGGACTCAAGGCCTGATACGTTTCTATGGGTTCAGGCCTCAGGGTGAGGATTCAGCCATGTCTCTTTCAGGTGTTTCAAGACTACAGATAGCATTGAAAGGTACAGGTAAATTCAATCCAAACCGGGAAAAAATTGTCCCTGCACAAATTGAAAAGTCACTGCTCCAGCCAATCAGCTACATTGCCTCAAGAGCAGCAAAGGGAAGGATGGATTTGAGTGGCTCAATATTAATAATAAAAAAACTCTCACTTCGATAGAGGAATTCACCTTCAATTCTTGTTGGAAGCAATTAAACAAGAAATCAGTAACATGCAGTAACATGCAGTAAATTAAGTTAATGTATTATCCACATTGTGATAAAATCTGCCAATTTAATAAGTCTTGTGCTAGAGATAGCTTTGAAGAAGACACCTCTAAACTCATTGTGCACAGAAGGAGGCCTTCCAGGGGCACATACTGTTTACAGCTTCCAACTGACAGACTCTGCTGGCATTATCTTACCCTCGCATGCATATACACATACATACACACAAAAGTACACTATCAACCATACATTCACTGACTGGCACTTGAACATGTGTTTGTACGTACGTTGCATGGGTACATACACACACGCAAATTATGCGAAATTTACATTTAACATGTACATCTGCGTGTATTTCCATCCTGCGTTATGTGAATTAAGAATGGGCATTAGCCTAATTAGGGGGAAGCGCTCTAATCAGCTGTGGGATCAAAGCGTAATGTCTCAGGACGCCTATGGAAACAAGCGTGAATATTATGCAATAAACAGTTATCATCCACTTTAATTGCATTATGACCTATGCACATCAAGAGTAAATTCACCCCTCTGAAGGAAATCAAATTTATATTCACATTAGGAGATTGATGCAGGTGTTTCCAAGTGAGGATTTCTTATTTGAATGAGTAATATGTACATCATCAAGTTAAGTGGACACCTGGCTAATGTCTCGTGAAACTTGAAACCTCAAAATTTTCTAAGCAAAATTGATCTTTTGGATTGTCCTCATTCCTTTCTACAGCCTGGTAAAAGACAAACAAAAAGAAGACTATGACATTATGTAGCCTACATCTAATACATTTTTAGACCAATTAAGCTCTCCCTCCCTCCATCAAGCTGTACTGTGCTTCACATCCCAACATAAACATTATCAACAAACATGTCAGAAGCAAGGAACAGGCGCATTGGCACAAGCCATCTTTTGGGACTATTAATACATTTTAATTAGGCCCCATGTGGCCGTTGTTAAGGTCTTCTCATATCTTCTGGGTTTTGTTATATCTCCCAAGCCCTGAGCATCTCATTGAGTCAAACTGGCATGGTGACAACCACTTCTACATCCTCAGAGTGTTTTTATTCAAAAGAGAGAGGGGGGGTCATGACAGACAGAAAGGGGGTGAGGTTACAGTGTTGCTCTGAACTTTCGGTGATAGGGCATATCTTTCTAATGTTGAGCTGAGTGGCACTAGTTATCGTGTGGTGCCAGAGGTTGTATGCAGGACCCACCTAGTAGGGAACACTAAAGTTCCCAACTACGTCAAAGGACTTTTATCTGGAAGAGAGCTCTTTTACGTGTTACAGTGAATTATATAACACTATAACATAATATACAAACATCTTGACATAATATGGTGTATTTTGTTAATTATCTTACAGATGAATAATGAGTAATCTGTCAGAATTAAAACGAATGCCATCACTCAATCTATTGAGTCTCTATAAAACTCTTCCAATGCCTACCAATGCCAATCACAACTCTACACTGAAGATCAAATGCCCCCTACAGTAGAGAAATCCATGTTTACACAGCCTTAAGTCTAAGCATTAAGTTACTAGTTACAACCTGAAGGAGTCTGAGGGCTATTTCCCCTTTTTTAAGAAAACATTTGTTTATAAGTGAGATGATGTTTCCACGATAAACAGAATATGTTTTTACAGCACTTGTATGACAGACACATGCAAAAAAGACTGTATTGTATGTCCTCAAACATGGGTTGAAATAAAAATTCTAACTGAAAGTAGGAAGTAGAATTTAAGGATATAGTCTTTATTTTAGTACAGAACAGACACCACACCATTAATCCACCAATACACTTGATCAGTGTTTTATGAGAGAGGATTTCACGTTACCAAGTGCCAACAAGACCGCAAAGTTCCACTGTCCTCCTGCCCCTGTTGATGAGCCTGGACTGCTCTTCATACTGTAACCTTTGACCTTTCAGCAACAGTAGTCATTTATGTCCAGAACCACTTCACAGGAACAGACAGTAGAAAATTATATATTTTACACGAATATTCAACATGAAAGATGAATTTCATAAGACAGCGTTACTGTTTGAGAGGTAGAATGAAAAATGTGAAAGATTTCTAGAATGACACTAACCAATTTTGAGTGACTGTGCAATGTTATGTTAAAAGAAGGGACATTTAATATCATGTATCATTTTTGTTGCATTCTTTTGCTACATGACTAATCAGCGTAACAGGCATGTGATCTCCTGCTTGTCAAAATCCGGATTCCATATGTCCTTGTCCAAGTATACATGCATGGGCGTAGAATTGATTTATTGAACAGCATGTCCAACTCTGCTACAATAGGTGTTTCAGTGTCTCCTTTCATAAACTTTTTCTTATGTTCATCCTGTGCATGCTTGTACATGGGCATTGACCGCATACGCAACTGACAAATCTCACAGGGCTTCCCATTTACACACTATGCTCAACGATGTTACACTGGACATTGGAAATTTGGCAACACACTAGACAGCTAATGTAATTGCTTCCTCTGATGGATGTTTTAACATGAGTAACCACTAAGTGATTCCATAATTGGATTAGGTGATAACAGGAATTTGTAGGCAAATCAGAACAACAACTTTCTTTAAAGATAGATCAGCCTATCAATCAGCCTATAGCCCTGTTGTAGCCCTGAGTACTGTTGGTAGGAATAGAGAGTGACCACCTGTCCCACTTTATGTTGTGCAGTGCTGTGTGTTCCTGTACTAAAAGTACTATTACGAGCCATTTAATCTAACCTTTTAGTATCTATTATGGAAATAATAAATATAATTTTTAGAAAGGTTATGAATAAGTTTGGACATGGACTAAGTCCTAGGCAAAATTCAGTAATTCAGACATGTTCTTGATTAAGGGTTGAGATTAATTAGGGTGACTATTATGAAGTAACACAGGCCATGTGGTTTGTCATGACTTGCCAGTCATTTCTGACTAATGATTTCCCCTTGCAGGCTCTGTGCATAACAGCAATGACCTGAGCATCAAATAAAAACAGGGGAAAGAAAAAAGAGACAACTTACTCAATGGACATTTCAACATACAAAAAATATTTTGGCACTGTGTTAAAAACCAACAAGTCATTCAAACAACACTTCAAATGACAATTAGACCTTCATTGCATCCAACTATGCAACTATCCTCAACTGTTAATATATTTGGAATAGAAACAAAGGAGATCAAATAAGATCTGTAATATTGTCATACTCACATCTTCTTCAGAGGGAAAGCTGCTGCTCTCTAGCTTGGAAAAGACCAGCTGTCCATTAACCTCTACCTCAAAGCTGTCTACAGGGATCATCACATCAGCGTAGTTAGAAACAGGTCTTCCATTAAAAATCCATTATGATAACAGATTGGACATTTTAGTTTTAAACTATTTTTTTGCAAACACAGGTTGTGAACATGCATACATTTTATATTACTGCTTTTGTTATTAGATTTAGTTTAACTTTTTAAACTGTGATTTGGACAAGGGTGTCAAATATGCATAGAACACAGAACATGCTTGATGCATGTAAAATATGTCATTTTGGGCAAGAAAAACCACTGTACCACACAGAGCCTTCTCGACTAGACCCCTTAGAGGACAAGGGAAAGAGAATGTTTTCCATAACATGCTATCTCTGGATTCGCTTTCCATGGCTACATTTTCTCTTCCTGCGTATGTTGTCCCACTACAAATTTAAAATCATCATCTCATAATATCATATAGGATGTGAATGATGAAGTAGCTTATTGATATCCAGCCCTTCACTGTTTCTATTAATAGAGATCAAACACAGGGCAGAGTTTGTCTGATAAAAGAATATTAAAACACACACACACACACACACACACTACCGCACACACATACATGCACAGAGAATCTAACATGATCCTAACATGAGGAGACATGACAGTCTGGAATCACTGGTGAACAATAAAGTGGTTACAAATAATGTATAGCCCTCATGAGCCTGTAGAACTCCTCTGACTGCACAATCATTTTTCATGTTTTCATGTATCCCATAGATGTATATTGTGTGTCCCATGCCACCAATCACTCTGGTCCTAACAGAGCTTACCTTTCCTGCCTATGAAGCCAGAAATCACCGCTTTGGGAAACTGTGTGACAAGTGCCTCTTTGAGGTTCACAAAGCGGGACCCATAGCCTCATCCTGCCCTGTAAAATACAATAATCAGAAAGGGAACATGAAATAAGACTTTTGTTTGTTCAATTCTGTTACAGGTACAATTCTAGGTTGGACTAAAAAAAAATCTGTCAATATTTATTTTTGTTTGTTCAAAAGCTGCAAAAATACCCAAAACTCACCAGTATTCAATTCTCACTTGAACATCCATCTCTGCTGAAACTGAACAGCCCATCTGCACAGTCCAACAACTGGTCACAGAGTAGTAGACTATAAGACTGCTCACTTGATGAGGGCCTATTTGATCGCTGAGGTTTGTCATGTGATTTGTGAAGCCATCAAGAGGCTTGTGGAGCACCACTTTAACTGGTAGCACCACCAATTTGTATTAATTCTGCTTTGCTCAGGTTTCATGTAAGATGCCAGTGTGATGTATATCCACAATGCTCTTTTATGCTTTCCCCTCCAGCTAATGCAATTTTCAGGCCTAATAATGACAGTAACATTAGCACTGATTCTGTTATTGTACAGCTCCATTTCCCTCTTTAGAGTTTGAAGTCACAGGGTTTGTTGTTAGCCTCTGGTTTGCAAAAGTGCACAAAAGGACATTCCCTGACTGGGGAGTGAACAAGCAGTGCAAACAGGAGTAATGATGTCCACACAATGAAGCCTAACGTCAAAAAAACAGTTTTTTTTTTTTTAAATGGGGCCAGACTATGCTACATTCAAATACTAAAAAATACTGCACAGCACAAATAGCTAACAAAAACTAGAGAAGATAACTGAAATGAATTAAAACAGGCACACAGGGACAAAAAAACACACCTTATCAGGTAGTCTGTAATTAATTGAAAGGTCATACAAAAAAATTCACCTTCATTAACCAGGTTCAGTCCAACCAACTTGTTTTCCGTTTACTGCTTACAGCCAACCTAACAACTAGGGAAGTCTGCTTAATCTGGTAATAAAGTTTGATTAGATAGTCAAACTGTTCGTTGTCTCCTACAACCTTCTGTTTGGCTTCAAGAAATTCAGTAGCCCATTATTGGAAGTCAATAGAGAAATGTATTAATTGTGGTAACAGCATGATTCACCTTGTTGTCTGTATAGAACAAATCTGAAAATGCACAATGTGATTAATAACATTTATTGAAATTAATTTATTGTTATTAAAATCACTCCCCCAAACCATTCACAACAACTGAAAATCCCTGAGCAGAATTTCTATTATTTTGCATCACTTATTAGATTTACATTAGAAATTATGTAGCTCATCTGAAGACAACAGAGAGAGCACACACTTCTACTGGGTCATAAATATTATTCAACAGAGAGCTCGATATCTGAAATTCCCAGGATTGTTCTTCCTTTTCTTATGAATGGCCAGAGACTGATGGCAATTATACATTATTATACTGAAACAAAATCTTCTGGTACCAGAGCCACAAAGATAGTCATTGGAGTACAATGGCGAGCTAAAGTCAATCTGTACCACATGCGATGCCTCTGTTAGTTTTGTTTTGTTTTTTTTTCAAGAAAAGCTCCAGAGGGAAACTTCAGAAATCGTACTAAGGGTGAGAATCGAGAACCGAATGCTTCAATTCACTGGCGTCATATCCCTCTGACATTATCAATGCCGACATGTTTTTCAGACCATTGTCAATGGGTCTTTCAAAAACAAAATTTAAATGGTAACACAGCTCTACATGGTTTTCCTCATTCTAATGAGCTTCCGTCGTCACTTTAGAGGTATAGGCTATATTATTAGCCTATGTGCTGATACTGAAAACCTGTGTAGAATACCTTCTAAACAGCAAAGAATTGATAAAGAATTGGACCGATAAGCAGAATCAACAATGACATTCATATTGATAAAACCTACTACATTGTTTGTGATTATTACAGAGAAACAACAGTTAAGTCACACACACCTTTAAAATAATGCACTATAATGAGATTAAGAAAGCATTGATCAAAACACTGACGCTGATCAATTTAGCCCAACATAAGGAAAAGTGAAAAAAGACTGAGTGGTGAATAGAGGTGGAGGATAAGAGCACTCCAGAGTAGAGTTCCACAGATCAAGACTATTTGTTCGTTAGCACTTTGTTTAAGCCAAGGGGTTTATTCTTTACATCACATTGGTGTAATTAGCGAACTGCAAAATGTGCGTATCTCTTTATGAACTTATTACAGAAACAAACACACACACACACAAAATTATGTTGTTCATCCCTTACATATGATGCATCAAAATGACGAGAACAGCAGCATGTTCCTTCTTAGGAAAGATAATTCTAATGTGATTTTTAAACCATGAACCAAAATAAGTAAAACATCATACTATGAGCAGGCAAACTAGCTTCCAGAAAATGATCATGACCCCCAACGTCTATGCCAACCCAGGTCTCCTCTGTCACTCTGTCCCTGCTACTGGTGTGCCTGGACTGGCCTCTTCATGCTGCAACCTCTGACTTTTCAGCTGCAGTAATCATTAATGTCCAGAACCCCACCTCACAGGGACAGACAGGAGAGAGGACATGCCTGAGAGCTCATGAATGCATCTCTCCAGCCAACTCTACATCTCTTACAAGACAAGGGATATTCTTACAACATGTACTGTACACACATGGACAAGTGGTAAAAACACAGAGGCAGTGTTTCCCATGGCTCTATGCAGAAGAGATGTGGACTCTCTGTGGAGAGATGCAGTCATGGTCAAAGGACATAAGTTAGGGGCAATGTTCATAGTTACAAGATGACACACGGTGGCCGGCTCTTGGTGATCTTCTCCACCGGCTTGCCTTCACTGGCTTTCTGGATGGCATCCATCACCTGAAGAGGACAGAGGCAACATCATGAAGTAAAAACAGGTTCCAAAATGGACAAAATGTGGTATTGGTCACAGCTCATATTTGGGCTCTAAACTTACGTCATCTTCATATGGAAAACCACTGGTCTCCATTTTGGAAAAGATCAGCTGCCCGTTGATCTCAATTTCAAAGCTGCCTGTGAGGAAAATTATGGTGAGGCACAGCAGCCATACTGTGGTAAAGTCCTGAATTTGAAAAGATCGCTAGCTGATCCCAACATAAACTCATACATACAATAAACACAAATCAACATACCTTGCCTCCCTACAAAGCCAGACACCTCCGCCTCAGGAAACTCTGCGGTGACCACCCGCTTCAGCTCCTGATAGCGGGGCTCATAGCCTCATCCGCCACTGGGAAACACAAAGAGATTACACTGAGAACATGGTGAACTGGTCTGATGTTAAGATTTCACTTGCGCAGAAACATTTTGTCTTTGTGTCAGTTATCCACAGGATAAGATGCTAAATTAATTATGCTTAAACCATTTGGTCAGAGAATTCCCACGGCAGTGAAACGAAGTTGCGGAGAAAGATTCTTGAGTGTGACGTGAGAGACGTTTACGTGATTGTCAAATGTTGACAATCAAGCAGCGCTCTTTTGAAAGAATTGAAAGAATGCTATAATCAGTAACAGGCTATTAGTATCAGAGACGGTTCTAAAGTATCTTTGTTAGTATCATATCACAGATATTAATAAGCTGATTTCTCTGCATTCATATAATCACTTTTTCCCGAATATGATTAAAACCGGGATAACCCTGGTGCGCGAAATACTGAAGTGCATGTAAACGTAATGCATTTCAGTTTTCTGCGAAAGTCGTTCCACAACATTCCAACTATAGAGCTATGTACCTAACCTGACCTGTTATGGAAAAGCGTCAGTGAACAACAGAAAACATTGCCGTATGCGTGCGTGCGTGCGTCTTCCTTTCAATAGAAAACTGAGGTTATATTACAGTAAGAGAAAATGATAGCTGGCAGGAACCTTCATCGCATTTGTGCCAGAGATGCAGGGCGTAGTCCACAGATGATCTGAAGGCAAGTTCTGATCAAGCCTCGTGTAGTCCAGTAGGACTAAGAGTCGTAAAATACACTGACTATTACATACACTAAATATTTTTTTATACAGCCAACAGACTCCGTGCTGCAAGTTTCAGAAATACCATTTTGTGATATGGCGACCCAAATAAATTTCTTGCGACCCACGCTTTGAGAACCAGTGGTCTAGAAAGTGAACATCGATCATCTTCTGTTAGTTACATTTACAGGCCTAAAGACTTCAATCAAAAGGTTAGCATGGAACGAATCTGTTAGGTTGACTGATAACACTAGGGCACTTGGCCAACTCGCATGCTCTTGGTTACCCAGCATTTTAAACGTCTAACGTTAGAAGGACAGCTTCCTGTACCGTTCCAGGCTGTATGATTTCTTCTAAGCAGGTATAGTATATTATTTACAAAACCGAAATGTTATTAGATACTGTCAGATAGTAAAAGGCTTGATAAAACATGTGTTAGCTAAGGTTATCATCTAACGTAAGCAGGAAGCGCAAGTTAGTGAAATCCTTTCCTGTTTCACAACAAAATTATTCTAATATCAGTAGTTTATTACAGACCATGTGACATCCACTCTTAGATTCATTTACAAATACATCTTACCAGTACTCGACTCTGATTTCCAGGACACCCATCACGCTTTTCTGTCGTCCTTCTTTCTAGTGTGACATGATGTTATCACATATATGAGCAGTAGCAGAGAAACCGTAAATGGACCCTGGCAATAGCTCCTCTTCTTCTTCTAGTTTTTATTGGCAGCTTGCAAGCTTAGTGCATTACCGCCATCTACTGGACTGAGGTGTGATCACATTGGGATATCAATAAAATAAAATAAAACAAATAGTAATAAAAAAGGCTATCACTGCTTTGACTTTAGACTGTGTTTCAGGTAGATTCAATAGGTTGTTCAATGTAGCTGAGCTCTTCATTACCCTCTTAAGAAGGTTTCTCTCTTCAGTGTTATGCCTACAAGACAAAAGTACATGTTTCACTGTCTCTGTGTCTCTACTATGTGGACATATTCTTGTTTTTGTTCTGTGCGTAGGCCACTGTTCAATCCTGTGTGTCCTATTCTTAGCCTGCTGAGCCAGGTTTCCTCCTGTCGCGTAAGTGAGCTGATCTTTCTAACTGTTAGCTCTTGCTGAATACCATATAAGTGGCTATCCTTCTCCTCTTATCCCATCTATCTTGTTTATGAATCCCATCTTTGATAACTGCTTTGAATTCTTGAAAGCATTTACTAAAAATGCTTCTTTTGCCAACTTGTCTGCCTTCTCATTACCCTCATTACCTGTGTGCGCTGGAACCCAAGTGAATTGTAAAATGCCTTTTTGTTGGCTTATTCTGAAGATTATCTGGTGTACTTCGTCTAAAAGGTCTGTCAGGGAAGACGGAGTCTGAGCAGATTACAGTTTTATATGGCTACTGTAGTGCCATTATGATGCCAATCATTTCTGCAAAGAAGATTGAAAAGTAGTCTTAAGTCCTTTTTTGTATTGTAACATTATATTTAGGAATGTATACAGCCACCCGTTTTACCTGCTGATCCTTTGGATACATTTGTAAACATTTGTACTTTGTCATCATACATGATTTCTAGGTAATGACTTTGATAGGCTCTTGTTTTGGCTATGTTTTTTGTTTTTTAGGTTAAAATGAGGTGGAATTGTGCTCAGACTGATGGTATATTGCTGATTCCCATGCCATTTGCCTCTTTGTTGCTATTCCATCCAAAACTATAGTTCATAGTGCGCCCATGTTTCCAGCATTCTTCTAACACTGGTTTTGTAGGATGTGTAACCTCATGACCTTGTAGGTTTACCCAATATGCTAAAGACAGCTTTGACCAAAGATTGTATTTGTTAATAGCAATTAATAAAATAAGGTCAGCATAGTTCAGGCACGTCTCACTCTGCTTCAGTCCTCCAAGTTATAATTTAGTATCATGGATATGGTCTCATTTATCCTCAAAATATTCATGTATGTTGAGCAAATTGTGAATTCAAGTGGTTCAGACTTGTTCTAAATGTTCACAATAGCCTGGCTTCTTGTAACTTGAAAATATACTTTTCAAGAATAAATCATATAAAAAAATTCAGGAAACTTGCCATAGAATCTTTACCTTAGAAAGCCTCTGTGACGATATTTAGCTTACCAAAATGGCGCCCATAGTGCTGTACTTCCTCATAATCAACATATTTTCCAGCCAGTAATTTATCTTGCGCATAGCACTCTAGAATGTTTGCTTTTGACCTTCTTAGATCTAAAGGCATCTCCCCTACTTCTACTTGCAGTGATGGGATTGGGGAAGTTTGGAAAGCTCCACAACACAGCTGGAGAGCTCTGACCTGCACCCTGTCCAGCTCAGCTAATGTGGTTTTTGCTGCTGACTTATATACTATACATCCATTCTTCTTCTTCTCCTTCTTGTTCTTATTATTATTGGTGTTTGGCAAGGAGCAGTAGCCACCTACCAGTTGTAGAGGCAACATTGCTGAGTAGCCTACTTGAGCCATAGCTTACTGTTAGGGCTTCAAGCTTACCAGTGGTGGTACCGGTTGCCAGTTCAGTCCCCGACCAGTGAATCATGGCGATGAAGATGGTCCCTTGAGCACCTAACCCCTCACTGCTCCGTAGGCGCCGCTGTAACAGGGCGCCAATTGCTCCGGGTCAGTGTGTACACTTCACTATGTGCTGTGTGTGTTTCACTAATTCACAATTGGGTTAAATGCAGAGACCAAATTTCTCTCATGGGATCAAAAGAGTATAGATAATTATTATTTATTACTTGACATTAGGCCTACTTGTAAAACCAGCTTCTGCAAATCAAGATGGTGTATCACAGGGTGTATCCTACCAAACAGTGTTTCTAACAAAACCATGTTATCTTTTTCTTTAAATTTCACAAATGTTTTGCTTTCATCATAGGCTCGCAACAAATTGACATTAAAGATAAGCAGTTTTTTGCCGTTTAGGGTAGGCTTGATGTAGACTACTTTTGTAATGCAAGTGTTAGAACCAAGGGGTTATTCAAAGTAGGCTAGGTGGCTAAGTGATAAATCTGTTCACCTAACCTATAGTAAGTGGTAAACCTCCTAATTCCTGGCTTTAGTTAAGAGAATGAAGACTCCAGTCTCTCTTACCCAGGTTTTTGCCACAACCACCTACAAGGAATACTCCAGATGAACACAAAGGCCTTTATCCAAATTATAATTGGTTAAATAATGACAATAATAACAGTAATAACAACAACAATTTCTAGGCTAATTGTATCATCAAATACAATTAGTGTTCAAATTCATTAAACATTTAGCAGACGCTTTTATCCGAAGCAACATACATTTGTGAACTATCAATTGGTCAAGTCTCCCCTAGAGTAACTGAAGTGCCTTGCTCAAGGGCACAGGCAGTCAGGATTCAAACTCACAACTTTCCAGGCTACTGCAAAGACTACTACAACCACCATCCACAGGTTAAAAATAACCCATCCAGATTCAAACTGAATCAAACTCTTCCAATAATCTAGGCCAACTTTTAAATTATGACCATAATAACTGTCACAGTCAAAGCACCACTAACTTTATGTCAAACACCATTGAGCAATTAACTGATGGATCTGCACACATGTTTAATTCATCAAATTACCATTTTATTCTCCAGTTAGAGGTATAAAAAATTATACAGTTAAATGACCACAAGACAATGGCAACATCGTGGATTTCATGTGAGTTTATCACAAAAGACATTTTCTTTAATGTGGACATTTGGTGACCTCAGTAGTAGAGTCAGCTTTCAAGTAGTAAGTGGAGGATATGACATTTCATCACATTTAAATATTTATGACAAACACAAAACCACTGATAAGTCTCAAGTAATGTAAGACATGGGTGGCTTTAGAATAATTAGGTAGGTACAGAACTCATCCCTTTTCGTATGGCTTCAACCATATTATTTCTGGTGAAAAACAGTTGAATCAGGATATCATATGATTATGTTTTTAAATTGTCTGCATTAATGCACTCAGCGACTGGAATTTGCTTGTGGAAAACGGTGCTGGAACAAGATTTTGAGGGTTTGGAACAAGATAATGTTACTAAATGGGAAACATTTTGAAATAAATCAGGGGACGGTTCCAGAGAGTGAGTTAGAGATGATTATCCAAGCGTTCACATCTTCGAGGCACAAATCATGATTTCAAAAAAGAGAAAAAAAGCTATGCCATTGTTATTACTCCTGAGACAGTCAGTGCTTTCTAAAAAAGATGTATGTGACGAGGATGATCAGGCCTGCAGACAGTACTCCAATGACACACTGGTGGATGGTAAGAACACTCTCGAGGGCATGGATACGCTCTTCTATTGCACTGGTTTGGAAGTAGTCATAGATTGAGGCCCCAATGCTCCATACAGCCCAGACTGCATCCACAATTAGTGTCATCGTGGCCCTCTAGGACAGAAAAGCTGTGACAGAAGGTGTTGCAACACAGCTGTGGCCATTCAAAGCACTCCACCTAACACAAAAGTGGGACACTGATAGGCTAGGTAGGCATAAAAAAACTAACATGATCAGGGACTACAACAAACTGTATTTTTAGAAATAGGAATGCTTTTGTGACCAAGATAACATTTTTATCCAGAGAAGCTAGAATTGAAAATTGATCATTCCCGTTACTATCTTTTGAAAACAAAACATAGCCCAACATTAGGAGCCTTAACGCGGGCGGGCAGGCTCCAGAAGACAGTTAATAGGCTAACGTTAACGTTGGATGGGCTACAGCATTCCCATGGATGATCAGATCTAACGTTAAACAGTGCACAAGATAACAAGCATAAGATAAATGCTAAATTCAAGCCTTTTGATACTAATCAAAGACTTACCAAGATTGCAACGCAGAGAGCAGAATTTCAGACGATCTATTCATTTTAAATACAAAGTATACGCCCTGTGCCAGCCATTCAGCTGGCTCTTGTATTTCCTGGTGTGTTTCATCCGGGTGATCAGCAGTCCGCTAGACCAAACCAGAGATCTGGACCAGCTACGTGTCAGCTCGGGATGCAGTAACCTGCTGTCTATGGATGCACTACTCCCTGAAATACATAAAAAATGTATTAACTCCGCCAAGGAGGTTATGATTTCGCCGGCGTTTGTGTTTGTTGTTTGTGTACAAAATAACTCGAAAAGTACAGCACGAATTTGGATTAAATGCACTGCCCCCTGCCCAGACATAAACTCCAACAGCCCCATTTTGAAAAAAATCAGAAAAAAATCTGTCTGAACCGATTCTTCTTTCCCAGCGTCTTTTGTCAATAGAGAACTTTTAGCTTATCAGTAAAATTGAATATTTATGTAAAATATAGGCTACCATCATCCAGCTCTTTACTATTCGATTAGCTGGTTTACAAATATATAGGTAGGCCTATACACGAATCTTCTTTTGAATTGTCATTAATATTATTTTATTAAAGTTTTGTTTCACTAACTTTATTATCTGTGCCCTGTATTTTTCTTTCTTGCTGAGTTGGTATGCAGTATGTTGCTCATAAGGCAGCTGCATTCTTTTGCAATCTCAGTCAGTTGTGCCGTCCATCATTCTTCTCCACCCAACACAGAGTAAATGTATAAAGAGGGGAGAGACAAGCTCTGTTACGTAGACAAACAGCACCATGACAAGACAAACCCATAAATTCTCTGTATAACTCTGTGAAAACTCATCCACCTTCCTTCACCTATCCCCACCCTCTCACACACACACTAATGTTAATTGGACAGAATTCATTTTCTTTGAGCTTTGACATACTTCAAATTATCGTGGTACTGTATATTAATTGCAGCAAATAGAATAGAGGAATTATCTCTGGAGAGCATTGGAGGGACTGCTTCAGAGTTTGATCACTAACTTCAATTTCACAGGTGTTTGGTCATAATGTAGTTGAAAATCAGGCAGATCACTGCAGCCATTATGGTGGGGACCAGCATTACCATGGGATACACCACACAGCGGAAGCTCACATGCCTTACCCTGATCACAGCCCAATAAGTGTGCAGAACAACATGAGGGAGGGAGTACATCAAAGTGCTAAACAATATGCCTAAAACTACCCAGAAGGCTCGGCGCTTGGTGGGGCCGAGATCGGCCAGACTGTGTCGCCCGGGACCAGCCAGCCATAGGGCCCGAAGCGTGGAGACGTTTAAGAAGATGCAAGCCGGCAGCACCATACAAAGTGTGAGGGTGCCGATGTAGTTGGACAGAGGTAGCTGCTGCACAATGGTGATGGCTTCAGTGGTGATGGTGTAGAGCCAGATGAGCACGGAGAGGAGCAGTGGGTGTTTCCAAGTTGTTCTGATAAGTGTGTACTTCAGCGGGTGCACCACGGCCAGGTAGCAGTCTAGACAAATGGACAACATGCTGGGTGGCCCGGCAATGAGTGGAATAGCACTCATGGCCTCAATGACCCGAGTTTGGACAAGATGGGAACCATCCCAAAGAGAGTTGATTGCACTGAGCATCTGTTCAGTGCAGTTGATGATGGCAACCAAGATTAAGTTGATTATGAGGAGGTCTGGAGAGACAGAGACATGGGAGGACCAGCTGTGGCTTCTTTGAGAGGACGGACGGTGCCTATGGACAATCTCCCAGAGGACAGCTATGCATGCCGGAAAACTCACTGTAGAACTTAGGAGCTGTGTCACAGCCCACACAGTGGGGTAAATTTGGGAATGGGATGGGCATTTGTCAGGGGATGCAGAGATGTTGTTGGGCTCAGAGGATGTATTATCAGGAGAGAGAAATGTCCTCCACATCTCCATTTTGGGTCAAGCTTGGAATATTGCTGATTAAGTGAAAAGATTATGATGAGTTGAAATGGACATTAAACATTGCATTTTTGTGTTGTTGTTGACAGAATTCTTTATGCAAGACAGTATAAGTGACTGAACTGATTTCAAGGCCATAATTAAACACAAAAACGTTATGCTTGAAAAGGTTTAGACTTTTAGTGGTAGTTAACCTGTTTAGTATACTTTTAGCACATATGAAACAAGTGTAGAAAATACAGTCTTGAGTCTCTATAGGCAGTGAAGATGTTCTCAGATTTGGATGGGCTTTATTCTATGATACTATGTAAGGTGCTATGTGAAGAACAGGAAACAGCATCAGCAGCTCTGAAAAGATCAGAGAAGAACAATGCTTTGGTTTTCTTTCTATGCTCTGATTAGTTGAACATATCTTGAATCTATCCAGTTGCATGTTGAAACAAAGCCCCACTCAGCCTAACATGGATATAAAAATATTTGAAATACGACTAATATGAAATACAGCGCAGGTATGTTTATTCTAAATTTTGTTTCACCGTGATTTAGTTTACATTGTTCATGCATCTATGTACATCAACATAAAATTGACAAACAATGAAAACTACTTTTGTAAAGCTTACCACTGAATTCTTCCAAGATTAAGTTTAAGTTGTGCTGTTACAGCCTGTTACTCAGTTGCTGCAGAAGTGATTGATCAAGACTGACACTGTGATTTATGTTGTCAGGATGTTGGTCTCTCGTCAGCCAAGGTACAGGTGTGGTGTCATTGCACAAGAAATAACAACATATGCAAACACACACACACAAAGCTAGCGATGTCCCCGGTCAGGCCAGGTCCTGATGACACCGTGATTTATGTTGTCAGGGTGTTGGTCTCTCGTCAGTCTAGGTGCAGGTGTGGTATCATTGCACTAGTGTCCAGAAATAACAACATATGCAAAAGTATTACATTCAAATGTTCAACAATGAAATCTTCAGTCAGAACATTGACAGCGGTGACAGGCATGGACGTCTGCTGCTGAGGGCTGCTGAAGCCCCCAAATTTTTTACAAAGCTAGTGATGTCCCTGGTGACAGGTCCACATGATTAGTGTATGATTTGCTCTATAGGCTGTTCTCATTACTGCTTTGACACTGAATCATGTTGATTTTCATTGGTCACCGATTTTCCTGTATCCCTGTCCATCTTAATGAAGTCTCTGCTGCAGGTGATATAGTTCAGTTTCAAAAAAAGAAAAGATAGAATCTTCTGATATTTAGGTTACACTGCCACGGTTGGGCTGTGACAAATTAATCAATTAATCTTGTCAGCTATAGTAAATTAATAATCAACTATTTAATCAGTTTATTGGTTTGTGTCTGGTATGAAAGACCTCAAAATTATCAGCAAAATTGTTACATTCAAATATTCAACAATAAAATCTTTAGTCACAACATTGACAGTGGTGACAGGCATGGACGTCGTCCAATGCAATGTCATGCCATGTTAAGAAACAATTACAAATTGCAACTTTGTTAACTGTTCTTCTTTGTGTTGCACTCTCAGACACAATATCATGACATATCATTCTAATTTACTTAACATCATCAAAGACGTCTTATGGGTCAGTTACCAACAGTTACTTACAGTCCACAAACTACAGAGACAGGGTTGCCCCCAAATAATTTCAAATAAGTAGTTTGGGTGTAGAAGTCATGAGGAAGTTTCACTTCTCTCAAAATAACAAATACTTATTACAAATAATAAGATAACCTTGCAGATAAAATAAGAGATTTGGGGACTACAGGTCTTTTCATGGAGGGTCTTTTTCTCCACACAGACACATACTGGTGACTGGTGAGAGGGCTCTGAAATGTGTACGGTGCCAACACAAGCAAGGAAATAATCATTTACTGATTACCTGGGATTAATGTGATAAGAGAGTGGAGTATGAAGGAACAAAACAGTAGCCCTAATACTCAAGACTACATTGATATCCTCAGAGGTTAACAAGCAGCAGCTATAGGCACAAAGTAACAAAAATTTTAACATTTTATTATTTTTATTATTATTGTTAATTTATTTAGTGAAACAGGGAGGTAGTGACTTGCTGTCTTTGCTGTCTAACAAAACTTAGTTTCCGACAACACACTTAGAAGGCAGCAGTTTTCCATTTAGGACACAGCCAAATGTGAGAGTGGTAGATGGGCAGGGCTGTGTGAAAGTGGGTAGGGATAACAAGGGTGTACATAAGGTGTACATGATAGGGGCAATAAGCCGATGTTTGGGGGGGGGGTACATTTGGGTGAGTGTAATGCTTAGTATGTCAGTTTGTTGAAAAATGAGGGTGTGGAGTGCAATGCATAATAATAATTGTTGTTGTTGTTGTTGTTGTTTTATTTACAGACTCAATGTGCAATTATGGAAATTATGGTATGGAAAGCAGTAAAGCAATGAATCAGGAGCATTTTGAAGAATTGGTTGGTTAGTTTTCATTTAGTTTAGTCTTAGTTTTACTATTTTTCGGGCAATTCAAGGAACGTGTTCCTAATGGTGGGATGGCAGAATGCATGATCTCAAAGACTTCATTCATGTTCATTTAACTTAATAATAACCTGGTCTATAGGTCATTCAGACCACCTGTCAGTAATGAGCTGGACGTCCTACTTTGGCTGCCGTTCTTGGAGATCTACGAGAGTATCTTCATTGCTCTGTGGCTCATTTCAGCTAAAGTGAGTCTGTATTTCCCCTGCAGTCAGTCTGTGGACAGTGAGGAAGTAGATGACCACAAGGCTGAGAGAATGAAGCAATAAACGAAAGCAGGAAATGACTATGATCAAACTACTGACTCCAGGACATGGAAGAACTCCACTCTTGGAGGGAAGATTCAGGTGGAAGTGAAACTTATGAGTTATGTGCTATGTTCTCTCTCTCTCTCTCTGTAACATGAGACCCAGGTGATCTGATATTTAGGCAAGTTGACAATATTCTCATGGGAGGATCGTTCAAAATTTTCAATGTTTGTCACAGAAAAAGCAGTGATTGGCTGCACCAAATTCTCTTGTTCTTCTCCCTACCAACAGCACTCTGTGAGCTCAGGGCTATGGTTGGAGTACTTTTGTTACAAGAACACATTTCTTCATTAGAACAGTTGAGGATCAAGGCCTATTATTCTTGAATTGATGCACTAGATGGCCACATTCTCTCCTGTCTTCTTTTGCTATCCATTTTATTGTGACCTTGTTGGAAAACATTATGGGGTCAAGGAAGGTCTTAGCAAAAGACAAGAGTGATTGTAAGAGAATCTGAATCTACTTAAACTTAGGGGTTAGGCATGTGTTATTGATATGTGTCAAGTTAACAAGTTAAGTCAAATTATTGGTTGTTTCATAGTGGTAGGAATTGTGGGGCGATACTTGCCTCCTTTCACTTCATTGGGGTCACCAGTGTAGACTATGCTAAAGGAGGCTTGAAACAAAGCACTGGAGCACCCGTCCTACGCATCTGAATGATTCTTATCAATAAATATCTCTTGGTCATTTCATTGCGATAGGAACTTTCCTAAGCAAAAAATAATAATATTTCTATGTAGGGAAAGAGCAGAGAATATCAAGTACCTAAATCCAGCCCCCCACCCTTATTATTTTTGTTATTTTGTAAGTTCACAAGCCTGTTTTTCATAACACAACACTTCTCTGTTCCCAGCGTTTAATAGACTAACAACTATTTGAGGAATTTCTTAAAAGAACAAGTATTAAACCGAGGTTTAGATTTGGCCTAGATAAAAGAACAGACTGCTCACTTTCAGTGCACAACTCATTTTTATTTTGATCTGTGTTTTGTGTCAGCCAAAGACAAAAATGGCAGGGTCTCACGCACAGCGGCATGATGCTTTCCTCAATAGCAATGGCATTTCTCACTAAGGTTTTAGTAAAGGACCGTTCACATCCTGTTTAAAAAAGCAGTGCAGTGCAGCTCGCATTAGCGTTAAATTAACATGACAAACACATCATTCCAGCATAACAATTTCTTAAAAAAAAAAAAAAAAAACCTTCTCCGACACACCTAAAATTCAAATGGGATTTCAGTCAGTCAATCAGCAAATTTAAATCACATGTGCAATCTTTCCCTCTCTCTCAATTCCAAAACTGTCCCTGGTCATCTACAGGAAGCCTCTTACAAGCCACCCTAGGCAGAAGGAAAAGGAAGAAACTAAATCAGAGGAGGACAAGACAGACCCATGCTGGCAAGGTAACACCTTGATGATATGGAAGATCTGTAGCAGGAAGAAGATAGTGTGAAAATAGTGTGTTTGAGACCTAACAATGCATATGAGAGTGTGTGTGTGTGTGTGTGTGTGTGTGTGTGTGTGTGTGTGTGTGTGTGTGTGTGTGTGTGTGCACGCGCGTGTGCACGAGCATAAGTATGGAAACAGTCATCTGAAGAATAATCTATGTGTGTCTGTGAGTGTGTGTGTGTTAGTAAAATGAGTTGTTGTACCCCTTCACATGGCTTTCACTTTGATCTGCTTCATCTTCATCTGTTTCTTCTCCAGCTTCTTTTGCTCACGACGTTGGGCAGCTTCCTGATAGATGGAATGGGGGGGGGGGAAGAGAGAGAGAGAGAGAGATTAGAGAGATTTGGTTAGTTTGTAGTACAAAACAGCTTGCTCTCTACTTTCAACAATTCAAACCATACACACCTCCATGCGCCGCTGCCTGTCTGGATCCTCCTCGTTCATGATCCTCTCCTTCTCGGCTCTCTTCTTCTCCTCGCGACGTGTCTGAGCAGCCTCCTGCCTCTGGGCGTGGGTCTGCTTCAGGAAGTTCTCCTCCACGCGAGCACGGTTCTTATCAGCTTTCTGCTTCCCCTGCACATGGAGGAGACCCACAGTGAAGAACAACAGGACCATTCCATTTCAAACAGCTAAGACTAATGAAGCCTCTAGAGGGACCTTTGGACCAAGGAAAACACGCCACACATGCAGTATACTGATGCCATGTATAATGCCAGCATGCCAGTATAATGATCAGATATGGAGTAACACAGGTCAGGAAATTGCAGACAGGAAATAGATGACAAAGCTAGAGAGGAGATGGTGATGAAGAAAGAAAGCCAACATGTTACCAGTCAGCATGCTGGTTCACGTGTATGTTTGTTTATTCCTCTCACCTCCCTGTTTAGGCGGAGTTTCTTGATCTTATCAATGCTGTAGATCACCATGTTCATCAGAGGCAGCAGTGAGTCCATGTCTTTGGGAGATGTGTTACCCATCCCAGGCACTGTTTATACACACGCATACACGCACACACACTTAAGCTTGCGATTCAGGACTCTCTATAGAGTTTTTTATTTGCTTGTATTGGGATTATTGATTCTTACCATTAAATGTAAACAGCAGCGTTTTCTTAGTCTCAGGCAGCTTTAAGGGCTGGCCCTCCCTGAAACACATTATTTGCGCAACTGTCAGACAACAGCTTCACAATATTCACCTGAGAATATGACAACACTGCTTAGCTTGTGGGACAAAGTCAGAGATAACATACTCTTGCATAACTTTTGGACCAGAGAATTGGTCCGAGAAATGGATGGACTCGATCTTGTCGGCATTGTTGGTGATGTAGTGTACCATCTGGAAGAAAGGCAAGCAAGAGTTCTAAACAACACACAAACCACACGCATGCACACACACCCCAGACAACTGAGTTGTGATGCAACGTACAGAAACTATGGATAGACACTGCTCAGCATCAATTAAACTATTTTATGAATCTGTAACCATTTTGGTAATCGACTAGTTGATAGTTTGTACTATTTTTAGGTACTATGCAGTTTAAACTTTCAAATAGTTAAAGGAGAAATCCAGTGCCAATCAGTCCATAGCCTTTTTGCTCAAGGACACTGAGTGCAACCTGTAGGAAAACACTAACCGAAATCTCACTTTCAGTTTCATTTTCCTATGCCCTATTTAGTTAATGTTCGCTGTCGGATAGCTATTCCGTCCATGTTGTATCAAATTTTCTGGTTCTTTTTCCTACAGAGAGCACTCAGTGACCTCAAACAACAGGCCAATGGATTAATTTACACCAGATTTCTCCTTTAACTCTGTTTGCTCCTCTATAACTGTACACTAAAAATCTATGTGTATATTTACAAACTAATGCATTTGGAGTAACAATCTTGGGCTGTGGGAAGTACTAATCAGCATTTTGCTGATCAAATGACTAATCGAGAAAATAATTGATAGATTAATAGACTATGAAAATGATCATCAGTTTCCCTATTTACACTCAGTCTGTCTGTCAATTCACACTCTGTCGCTCACCTTGCTGTCCATCAGGCCATCCGTGACTTCGCCCATCTCTGAGAGGATGGCCAGGAAGTCAGGGAGGCCGTACTTCGCCCCCGACTTGGGCTTATCACTGCAGAACTCGCTCTAAGAGAGGAAGCGATAAATAAGTATGAGACACGGGCAAGCGCATTTACTGATGTACATAAGCACATTACAACAGCACACATACAGACAGGACAAGAAAAAAAACTGAAAGAAAGAAAAAAACAAAAAGAGAGAAAGAAAGAACTTTAACATTCTTTTTTGTTCAGATTTAGATGCTCATGTTTACACCCAAACTCCATCAGACTCTTGGCCCTTACCAGGTCCTGCATCTCCTTTTGCATGCGAGCCATGGCCTTCTTGGTACCCAAGGCAAAGACAAATGTATCCATGTCATCATCATTCAGTGTCACTTTGATTTGCTGGAGAAAGAGAAGGATTGATAAGAGAATGCTTAGAGAAAAAAAGTTCCTCTAAATTAAATCTGTTCTTTAATCATTTGTCTTCAGTTTAGTTTTTGTTGCAGTCAATATTATAGTGTGCATAGGAGCAACTGCACTTGCCACTTGGTCACATGCTGGTCTCATCATTCTGGCCAGAACATTCAGCAGGTCCTGCCTCTTCAGGAACTGGTGGAGAGCAGAAAACACATTCAGTAGGAAGGGACCCTAAACTTTCTCTGTTAACATATTAAGCTGGCTGAACCCTTGCCAAGACAAAAACAACAGCAAACATTAACCTCTTTTGAGATAACAAAAACCAGTCAAACAAGTCTGGGGCACATTTGTTGAGGTTAAGACATTATCTATATATTACCTTTAACACAGTTTCCCCCCACTTTCCTCATTAAAACTCAGGCCTGCATGCATACACATACACACACACACACACCTTGAGCTGGATGAGCATGCCCTCACAGCACACGCGACCAGAACACCAGAGGTTGTAGATGTGTTCATTCTCCTGGTTGAGCTTCCCTGTGCTGGTGGCCTCCTTACTGGTGCCATCATCACCTGCAAACACACCCACAGCATCAGCACACACTTACAGCTCCTTGTTATTACAGGGAAAGAATGTGATGGTATTCCTCTGCAATTCTGTCATGTAGAATGAACGATGGTAAATAGGAAACTATTCAGGACAGAGTGAGCACAGAGGCATAAAAGGAGGAGTTTTTAAAAAAAAAAAGAAGGATAAAGTGAAGGAAACATGCAGACGTCCCAGCAAAAGAAGGTGAGAAGTGAGAAAATCAATGAAGAGTCAGTTACCCACCCACAAGGGCGAAATTGCTCTCGAGGAGCTCACGGTGCGAGTTGAACCAGGCATGCGCCAGGCGGCTGTTCTTGTTCTTGCCGATGATGTAGTTCATGATGTAAGCCAGCAGGCCGGTCACCATCAGGATCTCCATGTAGTAGCTTTCCCAGCTGTTCTGCAGGTGGGCTGGGACCTTCACACCACGACAGGACACACAACAGAATGACACAAGTCAAGACTATGACCTCATCGAGGGTCCTCAGGTGATTCAATCCCAAGGTCAGGTTAGGTGTCCATGCATTTCAAGTATGTGAGGCAGAACTACAAAAAGTGGTGGGCAGTGCTTCCTACCTCTCGTAGGATGAGGGTGTTGTCTTTGAAAGAGGGGTTCGTCTTGGTCTCATACCCCTCAAACTCTTCTTGGTCGTACTTGCTGTAAAGGTCCTGATCCTGCAGAAGTGAAGGGGAATGAAGCTGATCAACTAAAAGAAACTAATAATATGTTTAGATTAAACTAGATTATGCTGGGCTTTTTTAATTTTATAGAGCAGTGGTTCTCTAAAGGGGGCCTTGTGCATATTCTGGTTAGGCTGGTTGACACACATACTGATTTGCGAGCCGATTTCATTTCACTTACAATTTCCATGTGATTGGAATCATTGGTCCAACTGGTTGTAGGTTTGTCCAATATCAGAGGCTTTTTGATCTAGGTCCATAGATTCTGCCTCAGGGATGTGGGTAATGATGGGTAGCCAGACCAAGCTCAATCTCAGATTGGGCAGGTTGAGCTAATAAATTGTGCAAACCAGGCTATATTCTCCCACCATAACTTATTTTTTACATAATCTATTCCCACTTTTACAATGCCCTTATCTGTACATAACTGCTCTTAACTGTACATACTGCACATACTGTACATATTGCACTTCTGCTATTTGCAATTCTGAATAGATGCTAAGTACATTTCGTTACTATATATTCATACATGTGTAATGACAAAGTTGAATCTAATCTAATCTATTGTAAAACAGACCAAATCTTTAGTGGAGACTAAGCCACCATTCCCCATTCCCTCACATGTACATATAAACCAACAAACACACACGGACTGGCTTGCTCGCTCACCTGTGTGTCTCCATCATAAAACTCATCCTGACCGTCCTCCGTCTCCACGGTGGCCTCGTCATCATCCTCTTCATCAGCGGGAGCTGAAGACGCCACCCGTGGTGGGGGAGGGGTTGTCTCGGCCTCTGTGGCCTGGTCTTCGCTCAGGTCCTCAAACTCGGCAAAGTCATTATCGTCAAACTCAGCCAGGTCCTCGCCATCGTCGAAGTCGTCATTGTAGCGGCCCCTGGTGGTCGGAAGTGCCAGCAGCAGTAGGAGCATGGGCACCACGAGCAGGAGGACACTCCTCATGGTGTTTGGCCTTGGGAGAGGGAGAGGCGGATTGACACAGTTAGACTGCGGAGAACTATCTACTTTCAACACGCATTTCTACATCTCTGAATGCAAGAAGATAGAATCAGTATCAACTATTTGAAAAAAGTGGCCAACACCAAAAATTTCTGGAACTAGCCAATACAATGTGTAAAGTATTGTGTTTTGATAACAGACCTACTCTCCACTTTTGATCTGCGACCAACAGTGCATTACTAAACCTGTCAACATTTGCAATGGAGTCATGGCCTGTGTGCAATTCTGAGACTATGGAGAGGAGATTAAGCTTCAAAGAGCTTAGTCCAAACAGCTAAGCAACTTCTTATGAAGTGACACCCGCATGACTGCCCTTGTTTCATCACTAAACAAGCTCCCTTTCTACAGGGGGATGAGTCTTTCGTCAAGCATTGCTGCATTTTGTCCTAAGAATATGTACCTCCGGAAGCTATGACACTAAAAATAAATTCTCCAAACATGGGCAATATGTACATTGATTATTAGACAGCATAGAGGTACCAGAACAAGGCACATTTAAGGATCTGTAACACTGTTTAAAACTACGTTTTTAATTAAATCATCTGACAACATATTTCTCAATTTATGTTAAGGGCTTGTGTCTAACTGAGATTATTTTCATTTCAATTTAAACACAACAGCCCTGTTCCAAGGGGTGATGGGGGAAGCTAGGCTAATTGGTTGACTAAATGGTAAGCTAATAAGCATACTATTTATCCATGCCCATGTTGTCTTGCCTAAGAACTAGCTACAAAGACGAGAAGCGCTCGTGACAATAAGTCAACAGATGCCATGTACCTAGTTAAAAGAATCTGATTTACTACTCCGTAGAAGCAAAGCAAGACCTATGACAGGCGTGACAGGTTTCATCCCTGGCTAGCGTTAAAGTAAGGTAGCTAACCGGCTAACTTTAGAGAACACCGTCAAACCCCTAACTTAGCTTTTCAGGACACATCGAACACAAATGGCACAACGACCACGGCCAACCACATCTAGATGACAATTCTTTTAATAGCAACAAACCGCCAGCTGCTGTCGGTAGAAAATTAGTAAACTACTGTTGATGGTAACCAGGTTAGCATTTAGACCCATCCCCCACCTACTGTGTGAAGGAAATGCTAACCTTCTACCTTACCCTTGGTTAGCATACGATAAGTAGCTTAGAAGTCAACATGTCAGAAAACGTCCTTTCTTTCTCTGCCATGAAAAGTATGTTCCTATAAATATATATTTGTGCCACGTATGGCGCAGATTATTACCTTGTTAAACAGTTTCTTGTGATGTTCGAGGAAACACGACCAGTGGCTTCCTCAAATACTACACGCTCGTTCAGACCTCAGCAGCTTATATTTAGATACGTGCTGTTGCCACTAGCACTCATCGAGCATGAATTACAGTGTGGGTGAAACCAGCTACAACAAGTTCCATTTAAAGGGACCACCACTCCTGACGGAGGTTGTCAAATCCTTGTTTTACTGCCTATTGTCAAATCTGGGATGTCTGAAAGGTTTGTCCAGAATTGTGGGCTGCAGCATTTTCCTACACAACATATTACATTTACTACAGTAATAAAATAAAAAGTAGAAAAAGCTTTTATAGTACAAAATTGGCTTTTTGTAAGGATGGAGACGAGAGACGGGGCATAGCTATACGAAGCTGTAACATTGAGCTGCTTTGGAAATTAACCACGGTCTTATGATGTCTATACATTTTAAGGCATTATTCCTAAATATTTTGTTCTACTTTAAGAATGACAATTCTATGAAAATTTTGGTTTAACTTAATAGAAGGACCCAAGATATTTGCCTTGATTGTAAAAAAAAACTAAAAGCTCTCCCAGCGCGGTGGCCATATCCCGGCCTCTTTCAAAATGTGTATTGTCTCCGAATTCACGAACGTTCAAGGGGCGGACACAGAAATCCAAGAAGAAAGTCGTGAAAACAGTGGACGTTGGTGGGACAAGGGCGATCAGATTTGGTCAGATATTACAGTGGGGGGATAGTTGGGGTCCCTGTAATAACATTGTCTTCCCTCATCCTGACAGCATCCCTTAGCAATCAAATTACGAGCACAGGGGGGTTTATGGTAACGACATTCATTTGTTTCTTTGTTTGACGCTAGCACGTCGCACCGCTAACCTAGCTAGCAGGTAAGCAACTCTTCTGACGTTAAAAGCTAACAGTTCGCAGGAGATATGCCATAGCTAACCATTAATTTGTCTTGTTGATGTATTGGATGATAGTATTGTGTAGACTCATTGTTCTTGAAACTGCTCGTGACAACGTGTTCAACTGATACTTTTAGGTAACCTGCTAGCAGGCCTATAATAGAACTTTGTGTGACCAGAAAGATGTCGCTACACGGCAAAAGAAAAGAAATTTATAAGTACGAGGCGCCATGGACAGTGTACGCAATGAACTGGAGCGTACGACCTGACAAGCGGTTTCGGCTTGCACTTGGGAGTTTTGTGGAAGAATACAATAATAAGGTAGGATTTTCCTTGTGTAACGCTAACATAACTAATGTTCTTTCCATTAGTTTACCATTTAAAGTGTCCTCACGTCACGTGGAATTCTAATGAGGACTGTGCTAGTGGACATCCTAATGGCATCCTTGAAGTGCAAAACTTAGTTAACGTATAACCCTATGCACATATTTGAGAGAAGTGTATCCTATTTTATCTTTCAATACCGACACATTGTGGCATAGCTGGGTCGGGCCTAACACTTTTGCGATGTATGTTCTTCAGAGGTTATACATTTTTGTAGTTTTTAGTTTTTCCGAACCCTTCAGAACAGCTCATAGCTTATTATCCATCAGAATAGTTTACTAGAATATTTTTTTATTTTGGCATGCGTGCCCCTGTATCGATGATTACAGGTGCAGATTGTGGGTCTGGAAGAGGAGAGTTCAGAGTTCGTCTGCAGGAACACCTTCGACCACCCTTACCCCACCACCAAGATCATGTGGATTCCAGACACCAAGGGCATGTATCCTGACCTCCTTGCCACCAGTGGGGACTACTTGCGCATCTGGAGAGTGAGCATCTCATATCCTGTGCACTTCACTGACCTGATTAACACGTTGTAGATGCTGTCTACCAGAGCAGAGAGAGTCTTTATGTTGTGTATCTTTTGTACAGGTCAGTGACACAGAGACACGCCTCGAGTGTCTGTTGAACAACAACAAGAACTCTGATTTCTGCGCGCCGTTGACGTCGTTTGACTGGAATGAGGTGGACCCCAATTTACTGGGTGAGAAATTACACCAGTACCTCTTTATGGCTGAATCCCAGTGTTCTCCCTAACCTTTTGCCCTTAGAGGAGAATATGGTGTAAATCAATCCACATCTTATCACTGATCGCTGTCGGTAGGAAAAATAATCTGAACATTTGATGTAACATAGACTTAATAACAGAGCGTCAGCCAAATGGGGCACAGTAACTTACTTTCAGTTTCATTTTCTCTATGCCCAATTCAGATAAAGGAAGCTGCTGCTTCATTATTCGGTCTGCGTTGTATCAGATTTTCACATTCCTGTGAAAAGGTGACCTTGAACAACAGGGATATGGATTTATTAACACTGAAATTCTCAACAATGACACTGTCATGAATCGGCTGACCATGAAGTGGATTCATGCCAGTTAAGTCTGCGGGTTAAGGGCTTTAAGCCTAGGGGGAGCACTGAAATTCAGTCTGTGTCTTTCTGTGCATTTTGCAAGCGACCAGACTGTTTGTGGAATGTGAATGATTTGATTTGGCTCTATTGCTGTGATGAAGAGCATGGGTTGCTGTTGAAATAGCATACTGCCCTATACTGCATAGGAAAGGAGCTGGTAAGTGTAGTATTGTATCAGGAGAATGTATGCTCATTGACTAAATTCTGCACACCTTAAGTCTTGATTTGTAAAATCAGCAACTATTCAGTAAAATTTTCACAGTATTGAAGAACAAAAAATGGCACATCCCAGATCATATGCTGTAGGCAGTACAGCAATATGCCATTTTGGAAACGTGTGTGTGCATGTATGTATGTGTTTGTGTGAGCTACTGTGTGTGTCTGAATCTGAATGACGATGACCTACCTTTATAAAGAGCTGGTTGTAACTGTAGCTTTTTCGGCTCCTAGGCACCTCAAGTATCGACACCACCTGCACCATCTGGGGGCTGGAGACTGGGCAGGTGCTGGGCCGTGTCAACCTGGTGTCTGGCCATGTGAAGACCCAGCTCATTGCCCACGACAAAGAGGTGAGCAGATCTCTCCAAAGCATCACTAGACTGGTATAGCATACATATAACAACAAATGGATGGATGAACAAATGATGGATCAAGCATGAAAATGTGACTTTTGCTACTGATTGTGTTGGTCTTGCAGCTGCTGATTTACTGGTCCACGAACATTCATTATTAGCTCAGTTTGGATTTAAAATGAAAAGAATACAATGTTTCACTCTGAGCTGATATTATGTGCTAACTCTATGTGTGTGTACTTAGACATTTCAGTTAATACAGCACATTACCATACAGGTGCACATTTCCATGCAAGCCCAGTTTTTAACATTTGCTTCATGTAAACAATGATATACCTCATGTTACATACTTTATGCTTGTCTTTCTCCTTTCTTCCTTATCTCTGCAGGTGTATGACATAGCGTTCAGTCGTGCAGGTGGAGGCAGGGACATGTTTGCGTCGGTCGGGGCGGACGGCTCGGTGCGCATGTTCGACCTGCGGCACCTGGAGCACAGCACCATCATCTACGAGGACCCCCAGCACCACCCGCTGCTGCGCCTCTGCTGGAACAAGCAGGACCCCAACTACCTGGCTACTATGGCAATGGATGGCATGGAGGTCTGCCCGTGTGCTCACCCCCACCCTCACTCTCTCACACGCTGGCTTGTATTCTCCAGCCTCTGACTGACATCAGTTTGAACTGTCTCTATGTCCTGTAGTAGTCTTTTGTTTTTAACTATCCTGGCCATGCCTTCCTACGGACCTCTGCTTGATTATCAACTCCTTACAGTGCTAGTCTGGATTTGATCCCATTGAGCTCGTTGTCTCAGGAGGCATTTTAACCTGTCCAATCAGTAGACAGAGGAAGGCTTTGTGAATGCAGAGCTAGAATGCTATCAGTCAAGGCTGGCTATCATTTAAGGGCTAACCCAGTCTCAACTTTAACACCTCCAGCAAGCAATTGAATCTCACTCCCAAATGTCCAGACCCTCTGTATGAAACAAAGTGGAGAACAAGAGGCTAGTTTTATTATCAGGCCAGTTTTTAACAATTTTAAACAAGTTCTGAATTTACTTTGCTATTTAATATTTGAATGTCTGAAATTGCCCTGTTGTCCCTGTCCTTACATCACTGTTTTTATTTATTTTTCTGTTTTTTATATTGACTGATAAACAAATAGGAAGCTGCAGCTTGTCTCGCCTGTGTTCACTCACCCTTGTTTTCCTGTCCTCTCCTAGGTGGTGATTCTGGACGTGCGTGTGCCCTGCACACCTGTCGCTCGGCTCAATAACCACCGTGCGTGTGTCAACGGCATCGCCTGGGCCCCGCACTCCTCCTGCCACATCTGCACAGCAGGTGAGAGACTAGTACAAACACACACACATGTAGGCAGAGGAGGGACACACACCACTACAGGCGTGTTCCTCTGCCTTGGGTAATAGCTACACCAAAGAGCTTGAAATGCTGACCATATTATACACAGCCAATACAGATATACATTAACTCACTCACTCACTCACTCACACTCTCTGTCTCTGTCTCTCTCTCACACACACACACACACACACACAAAGCTGTGCAACTGGGGTATGCTGGGTGGAAGTTCTAAATACACCCCTGCTAGGAAAGAAGCTGTGCTACACAAACACACACACGCAGTTTCAGAGGTAGATTGATAGCATAATTTGCAGCATTCTGTGCTGTTAGACTCGGCTCTTCTGTACAGCTACACTGCATGACACCAGCCCCATGCCCCCTTGGTACTGTAGAGCAGCCTACAGTTGTCTTTACCACGCGCCCTGCTCTCTTTCACCCTCACTGTAGCGGACGACCACCAGGCACTCATCTGGGACATCCAGCAGATGCCGCGCGCCATCGAGGACCCCATCCTGGCCTACACAGCCGAGGGCGAGATCAACAACGTGCAGTGGGCCTCCACCCAGCCCGACTGGATCGCCATCTGCTACAACAACTGCCTGGAGATCCTACGGGTGTGAACGCCACCTCACTGGTGGAAAGCTCAGAAGGGGAGGAATATTCAGCATCAGGAAAGTTTTTTTTTGAGGGGAGGGAGGGGGTTAGTGGTGTGAGTGTGTATTTTGAGGTGTTTGAGGGCCGAGGAAGAAAGCAGAGTGTTTTTGAGCCCTGAGGATGCAATGAGTGTAGGGCTCAAGAGCAGTTGCAGAGGATGTCCGTGGACATGGTGCATAATGTTTCTGACTGGACTGAAGCCTGCTGCTTGAGAACCAAGGAGACAGGCGGAGCACATCATGTTTGTGTGTGTGTGTGAGAGAGAGAGAGAGAGAGAGAGAGAGAGTGGTTGTCTGTATGTGTATACACCATCACACAGTCTAAATAATTCTTCCGGTATTTTGAATTTTCAGAATTCAGAATGTTTCTGTGCAGTATTTTACGACCATTTGGGTCTACTGGAAAGTTTAGTGGGAAGCGACAAAACATTTTCAACTTGAAGTAAATCTGCAAGTGGCAAAGCTTGTTCCAGACTGACATTGTTTTGTATGTTGTGAATATCATGCACAATGCATAACATCTAGTTCAAACACAGCATGTTGCAAATAGACTGTTTCGTTCATGAGGATTATTGAACTATGTACACAGGTACATTTTGTTAGTGTGAGTTAATTTTATGATGAACCACCACAGAGGAACTAGTAGTCATCAGAATGGGCCCTCTACTACCTGACTTCGTGGTAGATAACATTATTCACACACAAATGTGAAGGACTCTTGTAGTGCTATGTGTTAATTTTCAGAGACAAAGCATTCTTCAAAGCAGTCAAAGGTTAACACATTAAATGGCTTTCATCAGGACCACTATAATGGTAAACTGCAAGTAATGACAGCAGACCTAAGTGTAAATTTTCCAGAAAAAAAGATATTGCTGTAGCTATGTCTTTCTGTTATAATCACTGTATACCCTCTTTAACAGTTTTTTTTATACTATTTTATTTTAAAGTCTGGTCTTTGCATGTTGAACAGTAAGAGATTATTTGTATATTCATATAAATCTTATCTACCAAGTGTTGTCATATTTTGTTTAGTGTGTTTTATAGTTTGTTTGTTTTTTGTTGCTTGGAATGTCTGAGGCGGATTCCGAAATGCCATACTACATACTGCTCATGTATTTATCTAGACTGAAAAGTAGTTAATTACAGTTAACATTAGTGTACGAGTGAGTGTGTAGTATGGCCTTTCAGGAACAGCTTAAAGGAGAAATCTGGTGTTAATCAGTCCATAGCCCCGTTGTCCGAGGTCACTGAGTGCTATCTGTCGGAAAAAGAGAGACTTTGATACAACATAGGCCGAATAGCGAACCAGAAGCTAACATTAATTGAATGGGGCATAGCTGAAGCTGAAACTGAGCTTCTGTGCCCCATTTGGTTAGTGTTAGTTGCCGGATCTCTATTCAATCTGTGTTGTATCAAATGTTCTTGCTTCTTTTCCTACTGACAGCACTCAATGAACTCAAACAACAGGGCTATGGATTGATTCTCACTGGATTTTTCCTTTTAGTCTACAGCATTCTGACTTTTCGGTCGTCTAAATCCTGAGCTTTTCCTGAGTGGTTCTAATCGCTAGTCTTGCCATTTATAGTCTTTTGCTAATAGTGTGACTAGTGAAGGATTTGTGTAGTCCCAAGCAGTGACTGAGTTTTTGTATTTTAATAAACAATTCTTGTTCTCCAGATGTCTTCAACTGTCTCATTTTGTAAATGATGTAAATGTAAACTGAATTCTTGTCTCCTCTCCTCCTCTCTTGTCAGTTTAAACTGAAACTGGAAACAGTTATTATTAATTCAGTTCTAACCATGAGTAATTTGGTGTGTCTTTTGAAGTGTCATTACATGTTCGTGGCCGGCATTATGTCATGTTTATGACAGGCCCATGTCACTCTTATGTCTAAAACCTTAAAAACCGTAAAGTGTAACCTAACACTTTTTCCACCCTAGAGGTTTTTCAGGTTTGGTCACCCAGGCAGTTACACAATGTTCCTAACTTGATGGGATGTCTATGGCTCAAATTCTGTTAATATTAGGACTGTACTGGCATGTTTAAAACAAACACATTTTTCAATCACAGTTTAAAGGAATCAGCAAAAATGACACCAGAGACTTTCATATATTTGTATTTACATCTCTTCACTACTTTGTGTTATAAATAAATCTTGAATCTAAAAAAGGAAATGGTAATGATTGTGTGCTTTTAGGAAACCTTTACACACAAGTAAAAGTTAGAACCTTGGATACATTCACCAGCCGCTGGACTGTCCATGATGTCCTTCAAACACTTCCAAAGTGATGTGCAGCTGCTGTCCACTGCTGTGTCAATCTTTCCAGCCCCAGAACAAGTATCCACCCACTATGGGTGCAGCAACTTTCACATGAGTCATCTCACACATTTGCTTATCGGGCATACAGTTTAAAAAAAAAAAAAAAAAATGAAAGTGAAACAATCCATGTGAGTAAACAACCAACTCACCATGAGTGTGGATTATGTAACACAAATATATAAATATATATATATATATATATATATACACACACACATTGAAATACACACATTATGAATGTAATTTAATTTACAAGGGTTTTTATGTGAGTGCCACCCTACTGGGGCATCCACTCAGAGTTCCAATATCTAAACAACTGATACACAGATACAACACACACCAATACTCCAGGCAGTTTGCAACAGCAATGAGGTGAGAGTGAAACCACGTCCTCTGAGTTAAAAAAATAGTCAGGTGACTGAGGTTAACTGAGAATTCCACATTAGACAGCGACTAGTCCTTCGACCACAAATACTGAAATTATTACCAAAATAATGTCAACTGCAATCTCTGTGAACCTCTGATGAATGCACGTGGCCCAGACCAGATGTGTGTGTGTGTGTTTGTGATACAGCAATTGCTACATTCTAGCAGAGATGAGATTGTCAGTGAACCGTCTCTCTGGACTCAGAGAAGCACCTGAAATACAACTTACGGCTTATGGCAATTATGGCTTTTCTTCTGGTTACAGCCGAGAAAAAACTAACAACTATCCCCTTAGGTCTTGAGTAAGCATGGTCAGAGTGAGTTAGTATTTACCTTTGTCCAAATGTGACAATTACTGTGACATAACTGAGTCAATTATGTTATCAGTTACCAGTTCAAACTCAAGAGCAATCAATCAGTTCATCAAAAGAGGCTTAATTTCCAATCAACTGTTTCAGAGTCAGTGAGACAATTCCATCGGAATCTGATCACTGACCTGAGCTGCCTAACAAATTGGTGACACTCATATAGGACAGCTAAGTTGTCTCCTCTGTTGTGAAGCATTACAGTAGAAATAGCTTGGTCTTGGTTGCCATGCTCCGTGTTAAATGACGGAACGGTTGAGTAAAAACACTGCTTGCACAAACTTAAAAAATTGCTACATTCTTCACAATCTATTCAAAGTGAGGCTTGGCTTCATTCAAGATCTCCACTATTACCTATTACCCATGAATAGACTGTATAAAAAGCATGAGATGGCATGTGTTAGCCTTTGGCAGTGTGGCAGCTGGTAGATTCCTGACCCATTACAATGTAACAACTACTGAAAATTAAAGTGATTACTGATGCTTCACAAGAACTATTTTTAACAATAACACACACTTTGAAAATGACAATGAATCAAATTACTGTGTCAATGAAAATGATCATTTGGTGTTATCAGTACAGAATTCTTTAAAAAATGGACAACATATTCACGGAGGACCACTGTGAACCTGCCTTATGAAATATATATGTAATGTATATGGATCAAAAGTACAAAATAATAAGTTTGTCTATCTTCTCTCTCTCTCTCTCTCTCTCTCTCTCACACACACACACACACACACACACACACATATACACACACAAACACACATCCACTAGCTTTGGTGTCTTCTGACAGTAGTTGGAGCAGGAGGTGTTGTATAGAGCATGGAGGCAGTCTTTCAGGTGAAACAGGGAAACTGGGCTGAAGAGATTAGGCAGAGATTAAAAAAGAAAAGCGAGTGTCATGGTGCTCTGGGTCTGGGCAGCGTGTTGGTGTAGCTGTGCTTGTACGGGAGGGGGAGGCAGCTGCCAAGACACAAGGTTGGCATGATTGGGGCTTGGAGAGATGTGATGTGAGGCTTCTAGCTGGCAGGCAGGACGGGGTCAGACACGTGTCGTTGGATCTCGGCAGGGCTGCTGGGAGCCTCCAAGCTGTCCGGGAGGGAGGGGAAGCGCAGGCTGCCACACAGCAGTCCAGATAGCTGGGAGGGCTGGGAGGGATCCTCTGCTGAGCCCAGGCCCTCATCTTTGTCCTGGGCCTGGGCTGCGGGCTGGGGCAGAGGCTTGGCAGTGGGTGCTGAGAGACCAGGCTGCTTCTCTGTCTCAGGGGACATGGACATGGTGTCGTCAGAGGCCACGGTCAGGTGGATGCCGCTGGACAGCGAGTCTGATGACCTCTGCTGAAAGTTTTCAGAGTCAGGGCTCTGTTGGAGAGAGATCAAGGGTAAAGGGTGAGTAACAGAGAATACAAGAGATTAATGGATATGACTCTAGGATCAGTAACTACTACCAGGACAAGCGGAACATTTCATAATAACTTGTTCATGTCATTTACTGTGTTGCCTATTAGACTATGTCTACTGCATCATAATTAACTAACAAGAGAAAGAACAATCCATTCTATACTGTGAATATAGAATAATGAAATGGCATTGTTAGGCACCATGCCAAACCCCCTTAGATGCCCTATAGTCATGGTATAGACCCAGCCTTGACTGGCTTATTGCTTTTCTAAAATGGTTACTTCAAACACCTAGTAGTTTCAAGTTAAGAATCAGTGACAAGAAATCTAAGGAATATAAAGATTCCTCTGCTAAAAAGTACATTTCTGGTAGTTGCTTGCCAGGTAACACAGCAATTGTCAAATTTGTATGGTGCAGAAATACATAATTAAATGCAGTAAACATGAAGGATTACATTCATTTTACAATTCAGCCAATCATAACCATGGGCCGGAACTCTCCATTTCAGAAACGGAAACAAAAGATGACAAATATGGCGGCATTCTGAGGAGTGCAACTAGACAATGCTGCTGAACAAATTTTCATTTGATTCAACACTGAACCAAAACCATAAGAGCTAGTCGTGTGGTTGCCTGGTGACGTTGCTCAAGAAGTTGTCTAAAGATGCATCTTCATTAAGATCTGGCTCTAATCCTTATCTCTATCAAATAGGCTGCTCTTGCCATCCTTACCTTGATGGAGGAGGCCAGGTTGTTGATCTGGATGGGCGGGGGGACAGGGGGGTTGGCGGTGTGCAGCACTTGTGCGCCGCTGGAGGTGTAGAGGCTGGAGGGGGGCGGCGGGGACGACACAGCGCTGTAGGCCGGCGGGACGGGGGCCATCTGCCTCTGGAGCAGCTGCAGGATCACATTGATGTCCGCAGTCATCCTTGTCTCCAGCCTGGGACAGGAACAGACAGAGAGGAAACACAACATGAAGGCAGCAAGAGCACCGATTATGTCATGAGAAAATGGAATGAGCAACTTAAAGGCATCATCCAGAATCAGTCAATCAATTCCAAATCCCAAATAAAACTGTGCTCTTCCGCCCTGAGCCATTCTCTGAGTCTCTCCTCCTCGTATTCTTTTATCTTCATGTTCATGTCATCATGTCCCTTACTCCCACTCTGCTGTGTGTGTGTATTTCTCCGTGCTGTAGTTGTATGGGTGGGTGTATGATGATGATTTTTCTTGTGTATGGTTGTGTGTGCATCCATCAACCTGTTTGCACATATGTTAGTGACATGTAGAGCACACCATGTGTTTACAGTTAATGTGTGTGTATGTGTCTGGGACCTGTTAAGCTGGGACTGCAGCAGCTCCAGTCGAGCCTGCAGCTCGCTGGGCCTCTCCTCGGGGCAGACGTGGGGGCCGTAGGCTGCCCTCGCTGAAGACGAGCGGCGCTGCTGGCTCTCAGAAAACTGACTGGCCCGCCGGTCTGGCCAGTAGCCGTACAGCCCCGACACATTCAGGGGAGCTGCTAAAGATGAAGTCAGCAGGTGACAGCGAGGGAGAGAGAGAGAGAGAGAGAGAGAAAAAAAAGAAAAACCGTCTAAAATCTGACCCAAAACAAATAAAATTTCTAAAACATTTATAAAACCTGATCCAAAAAAACAAGGCACAGCAAGCAAACAAAAGCAACAGCAATGGCTAAAGAAATTGCAAGAAATTGCTGTTTGCATTTATGTAGCAGAGCTCAAAGACACTTTGAGTGGGTTAGGTACAGATGGGTGTAAACAGGAAGAGAAGCTGATCAATAAGATAAGATCACTGAGAAAACCTGAAAATTCTCAGAAAATGTAGCGGTGATATGATATAGATCTGAGTTGAGCTTTGGAAGCTACTACCAACAAAAACTCAGTTCTGTTGATGTGAGGAGACAATATTACAAACTTGTTTAACAAAACCAAAAGTTAAACAACCAGTGAAGGAACAACGAATAACAGGATTAACATGCTATCTTCCATCTTCCATCTTCTATCTATGCATGCATTCCCTCTCACAATCATACACACACACACACACAAACACACACATGCATGTGCACACAGTCACACGTACCCGTATAGGGGTGCGTACCCATGCTCTGGGCAGTGCTGTTAGGGGGCAGCAGGTTGACGACAGCGGGCTGGTAGTCGCGAGCCTCAGTGTTGCCGGCAGTGGTAGGGTAGAGCTCGGCTCGCCCGGCACCCAGCACCTTCATGTCCTCCTCACTAGAGAGCGATGCCACGCTGCCGCTGCTGCACAGCTCATCCCAGTGGGAGCGCGAGAGTGCCCCCCGGTGGTTCCCTACTGCCGCACATGACTGGTCTGGGTACGCATCGTCCCTGTCCATCCCATCTGAGGAGGCGAGAGAGAGAGACAGAGAGAGAGGAATAATGGCAGACACACAGAGAGAGACAGAGAAAGAAAAGAGAAGGATAAGAGAATAGGAAAACGGTCACCCAGGAGAACGGAGAGCATAAGAATTGTGAGGAGTTATCATTTTTATGATAAAAAGTGTTTACAAACCACATAGCATCACTGACTGCACCTTTAAACAGATAAGTGCCTCCTGTCACCCAGAGTGAAGATGGTGATACTCACCAGGCCGGTTGCGTCGGTGCAGAGAGTTTCTCCGGCGTCTGGGTCGATGGTAGCAACAGTCTGACTCCTCGCTAGGGGTTGGCTGCATGATTCTGTCTACCTGATACACACCAGCTTCAGTAACACACACACGCAGTACATCCCACAGCATCACACCAACCTACTCCCAGTGGGCTAACCTACCATTTCCATTGTAAAAATATGTATCTAATATTTAATTAATAAGTCAGTACATATTTCAGTGTGTGTGTGTGTGTGTGTGTGTGTGTGTGGGGGGGGGGGGGGTTGGGGGGGTGTTGTGTGTGACTCACATCTCTGAGGTTAAAGGTGATCTCCAGGTTGCTCCAGAAGGTGTCAGAGAAGTCGGGGTACATGTCCAGCACCTCCAGTAGGTCGTCACGCAGGATCTTGTGCAGGTCGCAGTAGGTAAGTGCACGCACATCCGCGTTCGACTTCCCCGGCCGCCCATATAGACTGATGGGCTCCCCAAAGATGTCATTCTTACCTGCAGATGGAGAGAGAGAGAGATATAGTAAAAGAGAAGGAAAGAGACAGAGAGAGAGAGAAATGTGCAACAACAAAAAACGTCACCCCACCTAAGATGGCCACCACCATGTCCTCGCGTAGAATCTCAATAGAGCCACGTGAGATGAAGTAGAGGGCGCTGAGCACGTCGCCATTGTGCACAAGCGTGTCGCCGGGTGGCGCATGCGTGGTCTTGAAGCGCATGGCTAACGCACGCAGGCAGCCCTTACTGGCCCCACGGAAGGCCTTGCAGTTCTGTAGCAGCGAGCGGTTCAGGTGCAAGCAGATATCTGCCTGTAGACACTCTGGGAAGCCCTTCAACACCTGAGCAAGAGAGAGGAGAGGAGAGGTGTTAGAGGAGATGAGAATTACATAGGCCGACTGGCATGTGTGAAAACCCCAGATGAAAAGAAAAGAGTCTGATAGAGCCAGCCAAGGGAATAGAGAGAGAGAGAGACAGAGAGAGAGAAAGAGAATACAAACAGCAATGTGTCTCTTGCATCTGGCACAATAAAGATGACCAGCCTAGCCTACACTTGTTTATGTCTATGCGAAAGAGGATTTTCTATGTGTTTGTGTGTGTGTGTGTGTGTTACACTGTCTGCTACTTACTGCATTCATGTCGATGCCGTTGGTATAAGACCAAGCGTGCTGGAAGTACTCCTCCAGTCTCTGCCGAAGGCCACTGGGGATCTGGTGGAAGCGGATGAACTCTTTGACCCGTAGCATCTGGGTGTGGTAGCGTGCCGTCCCCGAATATAGCCGCTGGATGATGGCTGACACGTTCCCAAAGATGCTGGCATACATCAAAGCTGTGTGTGTGTGTGTGTGTTTTGGGGGGGAAATACACACAATTAGCTGAAAAGAGAGGGCACAAGGAACTGTGCAGCACAAGCCTGAACAGCAAAGCTAAGTCTTCAATGAGAAAGTGAACTGGTGAAATTGGCAACTAATTTATACTAGGCAAGCCTCTTAAAGCTAGAACATGTTTATAACTAAAGCCCTGGCCAAAGTAAAGTGAGAAACCTCAACACATTGTCTAAGGGTGTTTCCGATTTGAAACTGCTGGGAGTCCTGGAAAACCAGACACTGATAACCAAAACATCCTTCAGTATCCAACAGTATTCTATACTTTCCATTACTGCAGTTCTAAGACACATGGGTTACAAACTAAACGCACAAACACACTTACATCCAATGAGCATGACGCAGATGGAGAAGATCTTCTCGGGGTTGGTGTTGGGCGAAACGTTGCCGAAGCCCACGCTGGTAAGGCTGCTGAAGGTGAAGTAGAGCGCCGTCACGTACTTGTCCTTAATGGACGGGCCCGACAAGGAGTCGCTGTCGTTGTAGTCCTTGCCGATCTGCTGGGCCAGCGAATCCAGCCAGCCGATGCGCAAGGTGCCCATGCGAGGCGCGCTGCTGCGCTCCACGTTGCCGATGGCGTACCAGATGCAGGCCAGCCAGTGGGCGATGAGCGCAAACGTGCACATGAGCAGGAAGAGCACGGCGGCGCCGTACTCTGAGTAGCGGTCCAGCTTGCGGGCCACGCGCACCAATCGCAGCAGGCGGGCCGTCTTCAGCAGGCCAATCAGGGTGGTGGTCTGAGGCTGAAGTGAAAGCATATGGGAAAAGATGGGGTGGAAAGAGCAGGGAGAAAATACCATTAGAGGATGAATTTCTATAGAGACATAACATAATATGTACACACACATTTGTGTGACTAATATCATTTAGTTCAGCAACCGGAGTGTTGCAGGTTTGAGCCCTGCTCCGCCTGACCGCGTTGAAGTGTCCTTGAGCAAGATACTGAACCCCAATGTTGCAATGCACAATATAAATGCAGTGCATTTACAATATGGTCTTTTTTTCTAATGACTAATTCACGTAATTTGTATGTTGTATCTTGTACACATGGCATGGTGTCACACTCATGCAAACACAAAACATGCGCATAACAACGCATAACAAACCCATAACAAACATAACGTTCCCAACTTTCCCCTACCAAGTCTGTCCTTGTCTACATCTTGCCAACTTGTCTCCTCCCTCCCCTCTGCACTCTTCCCCGACCCCCATACCTCCTCTGGGCCCGAGCGGAAGATGAGCAGGTCAAAGGGCACAGCGGCCACAATGTCGATGAGGAACCAGCCCTTGAGGTAGTGGCGGGCGATGCGCGCCGGCTGGCTCACCACCTCGTCGTTGCGGTTGACGTAGGTGGTGCGGAAGTTAATGATGATGTCCACCACGAACATGACGTCCACCACCAGGTCCACCACGTTGAGTGGATTGCAGGTGTAGCCGCAGGTGCGCCGCCGCTTCTCCTCCTGCTCGTTGAGCAGGAAGGCGGCTGAGTAGGGCGTGAAGACAGCCGTGTAGAGCACCAGCAGCAGGATGAGCCAGTCCCACACCGCCTTGAAGGGGCTGTAGTGCAGGACAGTCCACTTGTGGATGCGCGGAGCCTGCAGCTTGTACTCGGGAAGCACGTCTGCCCCCAGAGAGAGGACCTGGGAGGCAAGAGAGAGCATTAGCAATTAAATAATAACATATAAACAATACACATTTATTGCACCACACTGCACTACATGTTTACTATACGTATACTATACTACCTGTCACAGGAAGTGAGCATTGATCAGCAAAACTGATAAAAACAGAGGCATCATGATGTTTCTAGTTCTATGGCTATAACAGATCCTTTTATGACTAAAAATGAAATAGAATTTTATGAGAAAACTGACTCTGAATGAGACAGCTCAGCAAAATAACCAAACACAGACTGTAGCAAGTGAAGTGACAAAGATAACTGTCGCTGTTGCAATTTGATCGTGACCTTGTGATGAAAGTGACAGTTACACAAACAGAGCTGTCCCAGAGTTGAAGATGACACCTAAAAAATATCAGCACACACAAACAAGCATACACATACACAGATATTCTTTTTCCGCTTTTCTTTTTTTTGCCAGAGTATTTGCACTGCCAGATAAAAGGTCACCCCGGTGCATTCTGAGGGCCCAAACCAAACAAAAGCCCATAAGGGCAACAGTGGATAGGCCAGCAACAGCAGCAACAGCAACAACAGCAGCAGCAGCCAATGTCCCTCTAGGCCGGAGGCCAAGCACTGTCATTATCTGCTCTCTCCTGGATCGTATCAAATGCACCATGGCATTTCAGGCACAGGCCAGTCATAAATATGACAACAGATGTCTGTGCCTTATAGCTGAAATGCTTCAGACCTTTAACACGACATGTGAACTGGTGGACATAAAGCATCAGATAAGTGATACAACACAATGCAATGAAAGACAATACAATACTACATCACACTATCCTACACTATGTTCTACTGCCCTGTGCTCTAAGTCTCATTATTAAAATGACATCTAGAGCCTTCCTTTCTTACACATGGCTATAAAGATTACACATAAGTAATGTCCTTGGTGACAGTGATCAGAAAATATTTATAAAAAGAAATTCTTCAAAGTCTTTTCACATAAATGAATGCACTGTGAAATGGTAGAACTCGTGCCAAGTTTGCGTTGTGATACTTAGAGCCTCAACTAAACACTACAGCTGCAAGGGAACAATCGTCCCAGTGCTATCACACTGAGCCAAGGAAAAAAGCTACTGTGTGAGGGGAAAAAGCACATCACGCCTGCAGCTAAATGAACCGCTTCTAGTGGTATTTTTTGGCTAGTTTTCTGGTACATTTTAGCACTAATTCTCACTAATATAAATATGATAAGAATTGTTATTTACATAATCCTGCATAACAGACAAAATTGTATATAAAGGCTGATGCTGAGTCGCACAAGCACATACTGGATGCTAACGTCTGGACTACTAATGGTAAGCACTGGATGCTAATCTAGAGACACGGCATCCAAAAACAAGAGAGACCCTCCAAGGGCACTGAGTGTGCTCACAGACATGGCCACTTTGAGAAGGGACGTCCTGTGCTGTGCTGCAACCCAGCACAGCCATGAGTAAATGTGTGTGTGAGTGAGTGTGTGTGTGTGTGTGTGTGAGTAAGTAAGTGAGTGCATGAGTGAGTGAGTGTGTGAGTGTGTGTGTGTGTGTGTGTGTGTGTGTGTGAGTGAGTGACAAAGTAAGTGAGTGAGTGGGTGTGGGTGTGTGTGTGTGTGTGAGTGAGTATGTGTGTGTGTGTGCTCCGTCTGGCCTCGGTGACACGTCAGTCAGTCACGTCAGCAATAACAACAAACACCACAACTTTCCATTTGCTGTCCTAGCTAACAGCCACACTGATCAATCCAAGTTAATATGTAGGTCACAGGGAGAAAGAGAGGGAAGAGACAAGCAGACAGAAAAATGGAAGGACACGAAAAAGATACTGCTGAAACAGACACAGAGTGATAACTGTATCCTTTCCTGACTTAATTCAATTAATTAAAAAAAAGCCAGGTGTTATGTTATGTGACAGTCCATTGTGGAATTTGCTAGAAACTTTGACCATTCTGAGACAGAAACAAAACCCAAGAGACAGCAAGTCCTTCAGTTGTTCTAGTAAGCCCATGTGTCTTTGTCATATTAGTTGTCACATCTGTCTGCGCCTGATATGACCACTGACCACACACTGTGATATCACAGACATTCACTGACTACTGATAGCCAATAACTAGATGGCTTTAACTCTCAGACACATTTCTCATGACCTTACCATCAGCACAAATGCCAAACAGTAGCTTGCCTAAGTGAATGATCAGTACAGTATCCCATATGGTTGATGTTGCCTAGTCTTATTCCACTCCATTATCACTGTTCAAACTCAAGAGTTCTCATATTTGCAAAACTGCAAAGGCTCTCGTAAAAGCAGCAGGCAATGGTGCATCAATACACCATTACAATAATAGTGGGTCCATTAATTTGTAAGTCACTCTGGACAAGAGCTTCAGGGCAATAGCTCGAAACAGAACAATCTATAAGCAAACTAACTTGAAAACAGCACAGACTAACTCTTCAATAGATCTCTTACTTATCTTATCTCTGTTACCACCCTGAACCCTGCGCAGCCCTGGATGGGAAGGTTTACTGACCGGCAGTACAATGAGCGCCTCCATGTCCAGGTTCTCCATGCTGTTGTGTTGACGTCCCCAGCAGCACAGCACGGTTTTGAGAGAGGCCAGCACGCCAGCTTGTCGGCCCCGGAGAAGACACCGCCGCTCTCTACACATCCCTCCCACTGCCACCATCCAGACCAAAGCACCGTAAAACCACAGAGCGCGCCAAAGAGTCAGGTCAGAAGACACTTGAGCTGGACAGTATTAACGGTTGCTGGTAGGATTGGTGTGAGTGGATGGAGTCTGCATGGGCGTCAAGGTGTCTGTTTCTTTGTGTGTGAATGTGTGTGCTATGCTGGACCGTATCTAGTGTGTAAATCACACTGGCCTTCCTCGCTTAACACAGAAACTGGGAAACGTGCAACTCTTTTAAACAGACACACAGACGACCTGTAGCTCATGTGACCTTTCGTGCGTTCAGAACTAAAACACCCTGTTCGCTGGAACTAATCGACAGAAAACAAAGTGCAGAGTAATGGTCCAGCAATTTAACTAGAAATAGTGTGTGTGTGTGTGTGTGTGTGTTTGTGTGTGTTCTGTTGACTGATGAAGTATTTAGGGTCATCTCGGGTTTCGAGGTTCAGTGTTGATGTGCTGGTTAAATAAAACTATTAATTCATTGTTCAAATGTTTCAATCACAATATGTGAACTCAAGTAAGCAGATAGGCATATGAACATGGCTCCACTATTGCCCTTTCAAACTTGTGTCAGTACCATAGGCACTTTATCAGACTTCCCCATGGTGTGCCACAGACACACGGGCCATGGGCCAAAATTCATCACATGTATCTGCACACCCAAAATATATTACAACCCCCCCCCCCACCCCCAAACAAATAATACTATTTCCTGATTGGCCGACAGGCTTATGACTCTGTGGCTATTCAGTAAGATATGAATGCCACCCGGGTGTCCCAAAACAGAGAATTAATACACCAGGCACAGGAGGAGTTTCCTTCTGCGAGGAGGCTGCGAGGGTGCTCCACTAAAAAATACTCGTAATTTTCACACTTACTTAAAAATATTAACTTTACATATTAATTTTAAACATTTCTGAAAAAAAGCAACTAATAATGCTTGTGAGAGATGGATCGCTTCACCCACCTCTGTCTTCGTTACACTGTGCTATTTTAAAACCTGTTTATCATTCACTATTAATTCACTTCCTTCCCATCAGCGTTTGGTCTTGTTCCTCTGTGGTTACCCCATGGGGGAGTTTGTACCACTTTATAGCATGACTCCTGCCTGTAAGCTGCTTTCTGCCCAACAGTCAAACAAGGTGTTTCAGAGACCAGGCGAAACACGAGTGAGCAGTTCTGTCATTTGTATACTGTCAATACTGACAAATATTCAAAGTGGAGCCTCTTTTCCTTCTGGTACCAGTACGCACAACATGGACAAATGAATACAGAGCTTAAACTCATCTTAACATCTTTCTCAACAGACTAGACCATTGCAAATCACTTCACACATGGGGTAGGCATTACACAATGGACAGATAGAGGAACACATCTGTGACACATTTATAAACAACCTGTAACTTTAACCATGCATTTTCTTTAAAATAAAGAACAAAATACAAGAACTTAGGACCAAGGAAAGTGAACAAGGAAGATGTGGTTGCTCCTTCAACAGAAAGGACTCAGTAAATTATTAATGCTTCAACTAAACTTCACTTTATCCATTAGTAATGACACTTGAATGGCCCAGACTAAACCTCTGCCTATTAATATTCCATTATGCAAAAAACAAATGACCGACAACACTGCTCACCGACAGCAGAGCAAACACAAATGCCAGTCTCTTTCATCTTCACTCTTGTATGCTTTATTCTGTATCAACACCACACCTACTCCTGTATATATCTCTCCCTTTGGTCTGTGTGTTGGGGGGATTTTTGTCATCTCTTATCTAACCTGGCAATCATCCACTGATCCAGCTATCACTACTTCAAGACATTACTTTCAGGTCTGTTGCATTACCTCTTACAATAGCTACTGCGAGACACTGACAGGAGAAAGGACAGATTTGACATGTCTCAACCCATTCATTGTGTAATCACACAGAGCAGGTTCTCCATCCTAAGGAAGGCCCAATACGCATTCAGTGATAACCTGAGCCACAGGAATGGCTATGTGCTGCTGATTTTGCTCACAGACACATTAAGTGTTTAACACTGGTTACGGCCTCTAAGGGACACACCCAGAGCTCCCTGTTGCCTCCCAAGGTGGCTAGCTGGTAGTCCTCTGTGTCTGAGGGCTGTTCCCTGTTTGTTAATGTTAATGGTAAAGAGTGATCAATTATGACAGCTGCACAAAAACAACAACAAGCAGCAAGGCTCCAAGGGTAAAGGTTGCAAATGGCATTTATACTGCAGAGGTTTTTATTGCTATTACTTGTATTACTCAGTCATTGGAATGGCTCAGTCATTCACAGTCTGTTGCTGTGGCAAACTGCTACAAACTGCCACATCATGCAACATCCTGGGAGGGCCCATTAATGACAATGTAGTCTGTTCAACTGTGCTGAACAAATATGTCACTATGCACACCTGGTCAATAAATATAATATGAATGTATTTTAAATAGTAGCTGGTTATTTGGAATTTCTATTTCCTTTAACCACCCCAAGGCATTCCTACAGCAAGGTTTGCCCCACCAGTAGTCTCTGAGAAGTCTGATGCACACTGATACTCTGATAGCAATGTCATCAGTATAGTAAGTTCAACGTGCTGTTTACAGGAGTTATCCAGGAGTTCATGGGATTGTTTGTGCTGAATCTACTGTGTCTAGGGTCTTTCACAAAGTGTTTTGTTGATGTTCTTCCAACAGTAAGCATGCAGGTAACTAGACAAAGGCAAATCAGGCCCAACATTCAACTGTAAAAATTAGGTTGGAACCAAAACAAAAGAGACATTACTTATCTTATCAACCATTCAAACACATATCTTATCTATCCATTCAAACTCCACACACACACACCACACACACAAACACACGCACACCACACACAGACACACACACACCACACACACACACAGCATCATTATTTATCTCTTACTTCATTCCTACTTATGCCCCCTCTGCCATTTTGAAAGTCAAATTAGGTGCTTTGCATGTTACAAAAGAAAAGATGTTACTGTGGAAGCAATAATGGTAGCTGCTAACACAGAGGACTTCTAACTGACATGGTCAGGATCTTCTTGGTTCAGATTTTGGGTGCAACCAGTGACAGCAGCAACAGTCTGCAATTACTGGGGAAATCACTGAGGACCTGAAAGCTTTGTAGGCTGAAATTTACAGAACAGTCAGTGATGGAGAAAGAGGAGGTGATCATATCAAGCTTTACTTTCCACTTCAGTTTATGTGCCACATATATACACACACATGCACACACACACACACGCATACACACACACATACTTGCACACATACACACACATACACATGCACACACACACACAGTATGTACAAGGAACACATTGCAACATTGCAACATCTGCAGTGAACCCCATAAATGCATACACAGAGGAAGAGACAGAGCAGAGATATAATCACTTTGAGACCGCTAAGATTAGCTGCACAAAGGGCTGTGCATCAGCCTGAACTAAGATTCCTGACCCACCAATATCGCACCACATGCCTCTATGGGTTTTTGAACAATTCCGCCACATATGCACTCAAAAAAAATCTATCTTCCATTCACATGCAGACACCACCGGACCTGAATCAACCCTCCACACACATACACACACACACGCACACATGCACATAGTCAGACATGCGCCTGCACATGAACCCAGTCATGCGAGGTATTGGAGGTTATTGATATAATCTAGCGGGCTGTTTCATAATGATGGCTCGGGTTTTAATCTATCCCCACTGTCTGCACGGAGATCTCCTCCCTGTCACACACGCAAACACACACACACACACACACACACAGACTCACACACACAAACGCACCCAAAGACATGCACGCATGCTGCACACACAAACACACATACAAACACAAATGCAGAAAGTCTCACACACATGTACATGAATAGTAAATGAACACACCATGTACCTGACTATGAAGAGCCATTTGAAGGCACGCATAAACCACTGTCAAGTTAAGGAGCATCAACAACTATCTTTGCCTCCATTCATAGGAAGTCACAGACATGAGTCATGAACTCACACTCATTTCAAAAAGCAATCCCATCATTCCCCACAACCAAGGTATCAGCTGAGAGCACCAAGTATTCCACACACCTTGATCCATTTCCAAATGGTTCGGCAACATTCAAACAAGACATTATTTACCGAGTCTAATTCTCATGACTCTTTCAGAATGAAGCCGTTCATTAAAGTGACCACACACAGGCCAGATCTCTGGGAAAATCACATCTACCGTGACTTAACAATACAATTTAGGATACAGCTCCTGAGAGATGGGAAATAATGAAAAGAGAAAGAGAGAGAGAGAGGGAGGGGGACAGAAAAAGGATTTGGGGAGAAGTCATGCAAAAGTTCAGTAGGACTTACAGGCTTGAGTTTTTGTTTGAAGCTCATGTTGACATTCTCCGAGTGCCGCTGAAAGCGAAAGCAGTAGTCCACTGACCGCCTGCTCTGACACGCGTAGACAAGCATGCACACACACACTCACTCGCTCACTCACACCCGCACACGCATTCATAGCTGGTAATATCCAAAGGCAGAGAGACAGAGGCTGACAGAGAGAGAGAGAGAGAGAGGGAGGGAGAGAGGGAGGGAGAGAGGGAGAGGAAAAGAGTGCAAGAGAGAAAGAGAGAAAGAGGAAAAAAGTCAAAAGATAGAAGAGTCTGCGAGGGAGTCCTGCCCCCCTCCCCTTTTTAATGATCTCACTCATACGGCTACACTTCTTCCTCATTTTCTTCTTTCCAATATTTGTAATATTTTTTCCAATCCTAATTCTAACGTGTAAAACAAGCACACACAATAGTCATATGAAGTGTCAAATGTACACATCCAAATCAACCAAAGACGAAGTCAAAATGCTTGCAATATACATCTATTAGAATATTATGGGGAGGTCAACTGCATACATGGTTGGGTCTCGCATGCACGCACACAAGCACACACACATACACTCACATTTCTACGAAGCACAGCACCGGGGCATAGTCACATAATGTGCTTGATGTTATGCAGACTAATCAATAAATACAAGAATCAATGATTGTAGTCATTTCCCCTTTGTTGACCTGTGCCAATCGACATCCAATTATAGAAGTGGGAATAAGCAGGGTGGGGCGGGGGGGGGGGGGGGGGTGCACATTAAAACACAGGAGGTAAGACAGTCGTCTGAACTTGGGGGGGCCATGCTGGGTGTACACAAAGAAGATGACAGCAATAAGGCACAAGGACTGAATGTCATCACTGGACGCCATCTTGGAAGCAGGAGCTCAAAACACACTGCTGTGGTAGTCTCAAGGAAAGCATGGAGAGAGAGAGACAAACTGAAAGACAAAGAGAGAGAAGAGGGGAACATGACAGAGGAGCAACAGTGATAGATAGAAGAGAGACAAGAGAGATAGGGAGAAGAGAACAGTGGCTGAGAGAGAGAGAGAGGGAGCTAAAGTCTTTCCTGCCACTGTCCTCTGTATCCATTAGCCTCAGAGGCCAAGGTCAGCAGGACACCTCTGTGAAGGATCAATACCCAACCCAACCCACTTCCTCTTTCCTGTCGCACCTCCTCCTCCTCCTCCTCCTCCTCTCTCCTTCACTCTCTCTCGTGTAGTCAAGTTGTATGAGGGGAACAAGTGTCTTGGCCAGGTTTCTTTTCACCTCACTCCCCTTCCCCTCCTCACCCAAATCAATCCGTGCACTGGCAGTATCAGTACTGGTCACCAGGGGGTGATAGCAAACACACACACATCCATGCGCGCGCATGCACGCACTCGGCTTTTAGGCGTCAGAGGGAGACATTCACAGCCGCCACAACACCAAAAGCCCCGAATCAATGACAATACATCTCTAATTAGCCAACAAAGCTCAATAATGATACTGACAAACAGGCAAATCTGCGACTTCTCCACAAGTGGTGGACAACAGTAAATGCAGATGCTTTGTGAATGCCATTGTGATTACACAGAGAGAGAGAGAGAGAGAGAGAGAGAACACTGCTAAATGGTCAACACTAATCACGTCAATTTAATCAGTCAATGCATTTGGCAGTTTACGTAAAAAGGGGACGGTCATTATCAAAGTGTAAAATTGTGAAGAATGCTGCTGGGGAAACCACAACCCTCTTTTGGTGAGAGATGAGACAACCATCTCACGTCTACAATGAGAATGAAACGCACTGAAAGGGCAAAGTGTCATTTTTGGCATGTGAGCTCATGACAGAAGCTGCCATTTTTGGCACCCACCTGTTGCTACACTCAAGACATCAGGATGTGTCTTCTTGTTAGTGGGAAAATACATCTTTCTGTCAGGCACAGGGATTTCCCTGTTAGTGTTAGATCATATAGATAGGCTACATATAGATGGGTTTAACAGGTCTTCGATTTCACAGGTCATAGGTTACTAGGCCTTCGATGTCCAGTGAACACACATCCATACGTTTTGAAAAATGGTATAGAAATAAGTTTAGTGTTGTTCACTAGAATTGCTTGGGCAACTGATTACAATATTATTGCTATGAATGAATATGTCTGTTTTTACTCTTCATCTGAGCAATTCAGTAAAGGCAAAACATAGTATCTGAAATGGTTGCACTTCAGTACTAAAAAAGGAGAACTTGAAATGGAGTGTGAACTCTGGTGTATTTAAAATTACTGCTTTCCCAACAAAGTTTCACACGTGCTTTACACACACACACACTCACACATGCATACATACGCAAGAGCAGTGCGTGTGTGTGTGTGAGTGAGTGTGCGTGTTAGCAGTGGTGCAGGGTGGTGTCTATCTGCCGGATGGATTTTTCCACTGGCAGGAGCGACACACTGCTTCCCATGTGCGTTGACACAGCAGTAGCCTGTCAATATGTCAGGCTTTCTCTTTTAATACTGCCCCTCTCCAACTCTCTCTCTCTCTCAATAACTCGCTCTCTCTAAATAACTCTCTCTCTCTATGTGTCTGCTTGGCTCCTTCTTTTTATATCATGGTGAACACCTGAGCAAGTTAGAGCCACACCTGAGTTGCAAACACAAATGGCACTCTCACAGACCTCCATGCCTCTAGACTGACCCTATAATAATTTGCATTATGAGCAATATACACAACCAAAGGCTAAGTACTGAGAGACAGTACATTATAGCCATAATAAAATATGGGGATGTCAAATAATGATTTGGTTCTATACAGACAGAGAGAAGCACACACACACACACACACACACATAAACAAATTAACTCTCACATTCACAAACACAGTCACGCACATATCTACACTTCTATAAACTCTCTCTCGTTCTCTCTGACACACACACACACACACACACACACAACCATTAGCCCCCCTCCCCCTTAACAGTGGGACATTCAGCTGACCACTCTGGGTTAGGGTATATGGGTCACTGTGGTACACAGCATCATAACGTGGGGGGGGGGGGGCGTATGGATTTGACCTTTCCATCGCTGCTGGTTTTCCATGGCGACCAGAGATGGCGTGCCTCTCTTTTCCACAGCATGTCATCATGACTGCGATCCATGAGATCCGCACTGGGGCCGACACACGTCACTCGCTCGCGCACCTATGCCTGCCTCCACGCTACACAGTCAGAGGACAGAGCTCGTCCAAAATAAAACACATCATCAATCAGCGGATCTTTCAAACATCACATACACATAGAGCAAGCTGACAAAGTTCTGCTTTACTTCTCTATGCGGCTGCCAGCACAGTAGAGCACTCTGAATAGTTTTCCATCCACTGTGTAATTCATGAGCAAAACTGTGCAAGCATGACGCAGCCACTGTGATAGATCTACAATTCAATACGTGAGTAAGTCATGCCTTTATTATTCATTGTGTCTTTGCAACATTCAGGCAGCGCCTTGCTGCAAATGACCACCTGTAACCTGCCTGTTGACCACTTCTCACAAACTTTGTAAGGGACAGACTTTAAAACTGCTAGGTGCAAGACTGATTTCACAGCTAGATAGCATAGGTTGGCACAAAAACAAACAGACGCAAACCTAAAACATTGCCCCTGTGTAACCACGCCCATCTCACCAGAGCATTTCTCAATCCCTATATCTTCTGTCAAGTACAGCGCCCGGTAACTTCAAACAACGGATCAGGCTACCCATTAAGCAGACTATTGTAAAGACACACTGGTAAAAGAAATGATTCATAAAGCTGTTTTTAACGTAAACAGAATGAATATGTATACCAAAATTTAGACCAAAATTCTGAAAATTTCAAGCATGTGCTTTGAGGTGTTCTTGAGATACAGGCTGTCAAAGCCCAAAAACACAAGTATTGAGAGGCATTAAAAAAAATCATGTACCCACACAAATATTGCTGAAAGACATCCATGCCAGGTATACAGACAATCACACACACACACACACAAGCACATATGTGCATGAAAGGTGACTGGCACGTGTCATACCTGTGTGACGTGAGTGACCTTCTCGCTGACATTCTGCGTTCGGTCCTTGACCTTGCTGGGGGCGATGATCTCGATCTCTGTGGGGGATGGGGGGCGCAGACGGTCGGAGGGGAAGGACAGCGTCACCTGTGGGATGCGGCTGAGGGGGCGGTGGCGCATGAGGTCCGAGTCTGACGTGGAGTTCACCAGGCTCGGCTTCAGGTCTGCGAAATGAGGCAGACAGACGTGTAACTGCAGTAATGCAAACCATATAATGCAGTCAGGCAGAGGGTTACACCAACAGCTGTATCAACGACCTGTTATCTATCTTTTTTATCACTTCTAGGAAAACCTAAAAACCACACAAAACCTCAATGTTCATTCATTCATATTTTCAAACTCTTCTGACAGTTATTTTAATATTTCTTTATTCTCCTCCAATTTTATTACTTACGATGAAAAAGGCCTTTGAAACAAAATTAGTTTTCTTTCTGTTAGTCGCTTTGGATAAAAAATGTCAACTAAATGCATAAATGTCAATGTGAATCTTCTATGGCCAAACTAGTATAGTAACCTGTAGCACAGCATCAAGTGTTTTATAGCCAGCCAGTCTACTGATGAAACAGTACATCTTACTGTTCAAATATGTATAGGGATATTCTTTTGATATGAATGAACGTGTCTGCTACCAATAAGCATTTGAGGATGTGGCACTGCTTGACACAGACACAATAACTTGACAAAAAGATGACAAGAGATGGATGTTGCCAGCATGGGGCATTTTCTCCAGAAGGTTCTGACAGAAACATGACACAGTTCCCCTTCCTCTGAGTTTGAGCTCTATAATCCTCACCTCGCTGGCCAAAGTGCACAGAACTCTAGCTCATTGCACAGCCTGTTGGGGGCAGGTACAGGGGCAGGGAGAGGAGGAAGTTTCATTTGTTTATTTTATGTGTGGGACTTTTTTACAGTTTCCAGTTCTTCGCATTTGCATTCGCTTGTGACATGTACAGACACATGAAATCTGCTGCCAACACTGTGCTGTTTGTTCTCTCTCCATATCACTTAGTCACCTGTCCACATTCAAGTCACTCATAAATGTCCATGATCATCAGTGACTGGATATCACGGATCTAAAAGAATGAAAATAGCATGCAAGGCTGTCCAGTTGTTTTCTGTGCAGTTTCTCAAGTAAATATCTGCCTCCTTGTATGACATTTTTCATCATTTGGAGCCTTACTGAATTGAAATTGTCAAAAAAATGATCAACATCATTTTCACCCTCAAAATAATCAGCTGGTTGCAGACATAAAACAATCTGGTATGATGAACTACAGAAAGAGACTGTGAGAAAGAAAAGTCTTTGAATAGCAAGAGAAGTGTTTGATTTATTAGCTTTTGCTTGCATTTAGTCTAAAAGTCTGTGTGGGCTGCTTCCTCTTTTCTTACAGAAGTGAAGTAATGACAACAAAAAAATGAAGTGAAAAGAAGAAACAAAATGTGATAGAATCGGACCAAAATGTTTTTTTCTTTCTTTGTCACTCACGTGGCATTCATGTGACTGTTGTGGAGCTGATGTATTTGGGCGACCACAAAAAGAGAACTCAGACTTAAAGTATGTAGGTTGGACTGCTCTATGATGCTCATTTCTCTCAGTACACTGCTGTCTTTTGCCTGTTCTTTGAGGAAAATGTAGCTTTAATCAAAGTCCTGCAAAGACAAGTCCCTTCACTCAGCGGCCATGTTGGAAATGCCTTCGGGCAGCTATTTGGGATTAACAAGACTGTCAGGGCCTGTCAAAAGGAATGGGGAGATATTCAAAAATCGGTGGGCTTAACTGACTTAAAAGGTATATTGTATATTAAGTCCTTGTTTAAGTCACACAATAGAACAATGTCAAAATCTACTTGCATATCACTCAGGAATAAACCTACAACCTGCACCAACATTCATAGAATGGCTAATACCATAGTGACAGGGATAGTAAACAAAAGGTTAGTCACCCTGCGTCCAACAATGCAATATTTTCACTGCAGGGCAGTCCGTTATGAACGTCCGCAATACCTTGCTATGGGAGGACTTCTTAAGTGATTCTTAAGTGTCTCCTCCTATTTAAGTGTCTCGGCTTAAATCGTAATCATCACAGATAAATGTAAATGAATGTGAATTAAATGTGAATAAAATACTTTCACAATGCCTCCAGAACATCTTTGATAGCAGGACTAATACTTGGAATGTGAACTGATTTTACTGATTTCACTGATTTGATCATTTACTTTGTCTGATATGTATGGGAATGTATTATATACAGCTATAGACACATTTATGTGACATGCAGACTATTTAGATGAACACCTCACTATAACAGAGATATAGTGCAAATCCATTCACCAGACTGACAAATGTCAGCACAAACAGTTTCTAAAATAAACTATAAGCATACAGTACCTACGAATACAATAAAAATGATATTATTCACAGTAATGCATTTAAAAGCAGAGAACAAGATAAGCACATGCAAGCTTGCACGTGCACACACACACACACACACACACACACACACACTGATCCAGCGTCACTGATCTAAATATAGCTACGGAGGCTGCCGAGCATGTCCAGCTGGAACAAGCACTCCCCAGGGGAGGCTCAACAGGCTGTCCCCTAAGAGCAGACCAAGGTAGCACAGATTGCATTTCTCACTTCAGCCATTCCAGCCTTCATTTTATGACCTGATGTTGGAAATGCCAATACTAGAGCATGTTCACCCAAAGCTGTTTCAATCACTGGGAAGAGATGCGGGGCAGATCGCACTTGTTATACTGCTATATACCAAACCCTCTTCTGCTCAAAGGAACTCACAGTAAGAAGCAAGTGCAGGTATTGGTATGTTCAGTATGACTTATGACTTTGGCATTACAGTACCAGCATGGAGGTACAGGAACATCCACTGACTTGCTCACTCACGTACACCTACACACACACACACACACACGCAAACACACAGAAAAATACACTTACTGCTGAAGGGACGAGGGTCTCCCGCCCGGCTGCCCCAGTCGGCCCTCATGCCTTCAATGTCGTCAAGCGAAGATGCGCGGCGGAGGCTGTGTATGCTCTCGTGAGATTGGCTGCGCGGGCCCAGTGGGCCGTTGGGGTCTAGGTGCTGGGTCAGGTGTGACAGTGAGGAGTGGGTGGAGGAGGGGCCCAGTGCTGGAGGGTCCTCCTGAATAAGGGCCTGGGTCTCCGACTGCAGGTAGCTCTCCTTGGAGGGGATACGGAACTCCTTCAGTGGGAGCTGCTCGCTGGAGGGCTGGGAGGGGCGGGGGGCAAAAAAAGGAGGACAGAGAGCAACAAAGATGGAGAGATGGTGAGGACATAGACAAAGAAAAAGAAGAAAGAGAAGATTAAAAAACAGACAGCAGATATAACAAATACAGTATCATATATAACAAATACAGTATCATCCAACTGTTGATTACAGTTAGTTACTGCTAAGTACATTTAGATAAAGATTAAGACATAAGATTCTTATTTATTTATGGGCAGCACCTTTGGTAATGACAAGAAGGTATTCTATACATCCACTATATGCACAGCATTCTACATGCATTCATGTGGATTAACAATGAGGAGTTGTAATGCAGATTTTCTCATTTCAAAGGGCCTGGTTTTAATTTGAGACACACAGTGAAAGTGGACGGCCTATCATATGTTAATGACTGTGTCATAATGGCTGCTGGTTGCTCTGGTGATATGCCAAAAGCCTATTTCCTCTGATGTGATCTGCATCTTGCATAATCATTGCTTAATTAAAGACTGTGGAGTGTGATGCTCATCCAGCCCTTTGTGTGTGTGTGTGTGCATGTGTGTTTTAGTGTGCACGGCAGCCTGCACAGACATGCCAGGCGTGCATTTCTGTCACCAAGTGAATGAAGCGTATTGTTCTTCTGCTGTTTTGGGCCAATCGAAAATCCACTGACACATCTTGCTCAAACTGTTTTCTGTCATCACTGTGCTAAAAGTGGGAAGCTAAGGCCTTTTATATGTATTGGAATAGATCATGCCTGTGGGTACTTCTGAGCAATCGATTCTGAATGAAATTCTTAATTGGTCTGAGCAGTTCTACATTTGATCTGGAAGGCACCTGAATAGTTATTGAATAAAATAAGGTTAATGTTCTATGATTTGCACAACATCTAATAACCCAAGCAAAAATGATAACCTAACAACAATTTTTAACTTATCTTTTCTACATTTTTGAGTGACAGAACAATGCTGTGGTTGAAAAGTGTTTAAGCCTCCTTCACCACTCACATCTACACACACACACACACACACACACACACACACACACACGTACGGGAATGCACGCACGCACATGTACATGTACATGACATACGCACACACACAACACACCTGCAGGTAATCCACCACTACTCCTTCAAACTGGTCTTTAGAGAAAGACACTCGTCGGATTGAATGCAAGGAAGGGAACCTCATCCTCATCCGGCGACTCTGGGCTGTGAGGAAAGGGACAAACTCAGATACACACACACACCAACATTCAAACACCAATACAAACACACACACACACACACAGACCAACACTCACACACCAACACACACCAATAACAACACACCAATACTTACACACACCCACACTCAAATATAAATAGGCACAGCAAACACAAACAGATGATCAGAATATAAACAGACAAGCAAGTATGTACACACACACACACACATACAAACAGACAGACAGACACACACACATACACACACACACACATACACACACACACACAGACACACACACACACACACACACACACACACACACACACACCTGTGCGTATCCATCCCTGAGTCATCCTCTGTCTCAGCCCCCCTTTCTTCTTGTGGGCCGAATCCAGGAGCTCCTGGAAGTTCAGGATGAACATGATGACCATGCCCTCTTCGTTCTTCACTGGAATCACGTCTATCTGACAAGGCCTGCATGTGCCTGCAACCACAGACCACACACACACACACACACATATATACACCATGAATATCAAGAACACACTGATCAAGGCCAGATATAGGCAAGTATAGAATCATATAGTCTTAGCAAAATACCCACAAAGTGTGTGTGTGTGCGCATGCGTGTGTGTGCATTACACCAGCCATTAACAAGGCCATAACATTGTCTGGTAGCAGCACAAAACTGACTGTTCTAATTTATGGCAGCCTAGAACATGTTCACAGATAGTGTGTCAGAATCTCTCTAAGTATGAGGAACTCAATGCAAATAGCCAAATACTGTTGTATGTCTTCAATCATGCAGTCGGCATATTTGGAGAAGGCGGCGTCATCTCTACTCTTAATAATGCACATTGATCTATCCATGCTAAGTAACAGTAATCAGGCATCCCAAATAATCACATGTATACAATAAATGGTCCCAGTTGTCAGTTTCTACCAGTAAATGTCTGTCAAGACATTCAAGAAATTACAGACGTTCAATACCAAATATGTACAGTACTCTACAGCAGTAAACTACAGGCTACTCAATGCAAGGATACAAAGACACAAGGAAAGTTTATTGTCACATGCATATAGTTTCCGGGGGTAAAAAATGCAGTGAAATTGTGTCTGTTTCAGCCTATTTTGTGTAGAAGGGGGGTAGGGAAGGGGTGGGATAAATGGGCACAGGTGATGGCTGTCCTGGGATGAGGTGGGGGCAGTTAACTGTGGGTGTGTGTGTGTGTGTGGGGGGGGGTAATGGTGAAGGTAGGGGTTGGAGTGGCAGTGGGCTGTGTGTATGTAGGGGTGGAGTGGCAGTGGGCTGTGTGTATGTAGGGGTGGAGTGGCAGTGGGCTGTGTGTATGTAGGGGTGGAGTGGCAGTGGGCTGTGTGTATGTAGGGGTGGAGTGGCATACTGGTGATAATAGTAACACCAGGTTACGATTTTAGAATTTAGAGAGCATATCATTGCAGTATAAAATGATGATGATTTTCTTTTAAAATTGAGAAGAGAAAAAAGACAGATGAGGGCCCTTTTTCCCCATCTCTTTCTATCAAACACACACACACACAGACACACACCCACACACTTGTACATTTGAGTGTATTTCTGTCTGCACTTCTATCTGTAATACATCTGTGTAGTAGTGTGTATGTCTATATGTGTATCTGTGTGTGTGTGTGTTCATCACAGCATGATAAAAAAGTAACCAGGTGTTTAGCAGTGGTGAAACAGCACAGCGATAACATTTCCATGACAACATGCACCTGGAGACTCCTGCCCCTAAAAGTAAAGTCAAGCTTCCAGATATGAAGATAGTGGTAACAAAGAGTGCAAGGGAGAGTAAGTAAGTAAGTGAGTGTGCGTGTGTGTGTGTGTGTGTGTGTCTCCAGCACACAGTGTGCCTTACAAATATACACACAAAAACAGTAACATGACATTCTCAATGGCTGTGGGCAGACATGTGCATGACTTGATCAATGGGACCAGAGCAGAACAGACTTCTCTGTTCTGCCCAACTCAAAAGCAAAAAAAAAAAATCTTATTTACAAGCACTTTTGTTTAAATGTCGTCTATGTGAAGAATTAGACAATAATGTCTAAGTTACACAAGTTAGACAATCATGTATTGTATGTATGTGTGCATGTGTATGTGTGTGTGAGAGAGTTTACTGTACACGTGTGGAGACCTGTCTGTGTGTGTATGTGTGTGTATATGTGTGTGTTTGTGTGGAGAGGTGTTGAGGTTGGGGGGATGGGGTTTGATCTTATCAGAGTTGCTGAACGGGTAACGAATTCAAACAGACAATAAAAACTCAGCTCAGCTCAACTCAGCTCAGATGGTAGATTCTGTATTCTGTACTAATTTAAGCTTAATGTTGGAAATCAGAAGTGAATAAAGGGTTCCCAGACCAATTCCTTTTTAAGAATATGTATGGTGTCAGCCAGGCTACTTGCTAACATGCTAACTGGTTTCTTTTGGCAACAAACTTTCCTGAATGGCACATCCAGCAGTGTGTGGTGTGTCGCCTGAGCAGCTAGTTACTTTAATTACACACCAGTATTTGTTCCCTCCATCTAGGACATTGTGTGGTGGATCTGTTACAGGTCTAAGATCTAAGATCTAACACTTGGCAGATGTAGGCACTTGGTCCTGAGTGTTGTTGTTATTGTTCCATTATTTCCCCTCATTCTTCTTCATGTCACTGGCACTGTTTCAAGCCTCCCTCTCTCTCTCGCTCTCTTTCCATCTCTCTCTTCCATACCTTCTTTGGCGTAGTAAAGGATCTCCACCTTGTGCTCCTCGGAGCCCAACAGTGCTTGTGCCAGCTGACCCAGGGAGCTCTTCATAGTGCCCGGCCCCACCAGGAAGGGGCAGGTGCACGGCTGCTGCATGATCTCGGCCCGCGAGAAGCCGAACATGTGGCAGAAGCCGTCGTTGCAGTAGATGATGCCACAATTCTGCATCTGAGCATTGGCGATGAGGAACCTTCGGTCTGAGAGAGAGAGAGAGAGAGAGAGAGAGAGAGGCCAGAGAGAAGAGAGAGGGAAGGAAGACAGATGGTGAGATGGAGGAATAGCACAGAGTAAAAACAGACAGAGCAGATCGGATCAAGTTATTCATGCTGATGCTAACATTGCTAACTTTTATCCAAGGAGAATTATAGTATGTGGCTTTGCTGGTTTCAACTGCAGATTTACTCCTTTTGTAATGCTGATTGAACATTGTACTCTTAACCTGGCTTTCGCAACTGATTACCTCAATCTGAGACTGAGTTTGGTCTGGATACCTAGCTGTCATCACCCACTTTACTGAGGTGGGATCAATGAATGTAGCTCAAAACGCCTCTGTTGGTTGTGTCTTGATTTCGATTTTGGGCATTAGGCTTGCCTCCATTGTGTCAGGAGTAAAAGTCCGTTTTTGATTGGCTACCTATTTCTGACAAACAAAATCAACTCACTTGCAGAGAATACAAGATGAGCATCAGGAAACACAAAACACAAAACACACAAGAGAGCAAAACTAAACAAAAAAGGCAAATATAGAGAAAATTCTAGGGGGTTTCTGCATCCCCCTTTATTTCACCCTCTATTCAATGACATGAGAGGGGAACCATGGGTGGCCATCTCTTTGACATCTATTAAGACTTTGCTGCTGCCCACATGCTAAAATTGCTAGAATCACTCACGCAGGTTCACAATTACAGTCAGCTGAAGGCACAGGCTTTAATTCCAGCCACCAGGGAGCCTGTAGTCTGATGTAGCCCTGAACCTGCTGTATTTCTCTCTCACACACACACACACACAGACACACACACACACTCAGGGACACACACACAAACAATGACACACACACGCACACATCTACACAACACAGATGCTCACACACACACACACACACACACACACACACACACACACACACACTGGTATGTGTGCCCACTGTCAGGCCACTGCAGAGTGAAGGGGAATCAGTGTTGCTCTAGGGCCTCAGTCACAGAGAGGCCTGAATTTTGCTGCTATTTCTGGTGTCAAACTCCAGTGTGCCAGACCCCAGTCAAGCTGCCCCACTAATTGTTCCTCAGAGCAACAACATTGTTAGACACCAACAATTAATGTCTATATGAACTGTCCACAAGTGTCCATTTATTGCAAGAAATTAAATGAAAATAACATGAATTTGTGTTAAAATATATGGCATTACTTATTAAAAAATAATAGAAAATAAACATGACAGAGTTGTGCTTATTCATATGTGCTTTTCTCACTAGTGCTACAGAGTAAATTCCCAGTTGACAACAGGCCTGACAGCAGCTACGTGAGGGACAGGCTTTCTTACCTTTATCTAAAACTTAAACTTTGTCTGAAGACCAGTAATTAAACAGAACAGAGAAAAGTAAGCATATTACCACCACAAATTATAGATCTTACTCAGGAGAAAACATATTTCACTTCTGTATAATGTTGGTCTCTCGCTCTCTTTCTCTCTCTCTGTCTAATGATACCTCTATCCATGTGTTTCTTGGTGCACCTCACTGCCCTGTCTAATTATGTCGCTGTCATATTATTTCTATTTTCCCTCTCACTCTGTCCCTATTTCCATATCTCCCTCTCTGTAGTTTTGCATTGGATGAAGTACTGATCAGCAGTGAATGGCTGCTTTTAGACACAGGCATCAAACTCATTAGCTCTACGTTCTAATGTCTTTCTACAGCTTTAGAGTGTTGCTAAGCATCCACAAAATGGCACTCCTTTCATAACATACACTGGTCGGGTCAGAAGAACACAAACACATGGATAGCTACGCACACATGTATGCATAGTCGCTTACAAATATCACATATCACACACACACACTCTTTCTCTCACCTCATACACTCTCCCTTTCTCTGAGAGATTCAGTAAAACCCTCAGTGAGATGAAAGGAGGTGACAGACATAGACATTATCAATGGTCATAGCTGTAGCATTACAGATTCTGTGAACATTCTGCTTTATTTTCACAGATGTTCTGTTCCTTGCTGCTTTGAACTCTGAATAATCAGAATCCATGCAACCTATATTCTAAGACTATTCCTAATGTCTGCTGAAATTTAGGGTAACATGGGAAAAAACCTGCCACTAACAAGTGGCCATATTAGCACTCAGACATGCTTTTTAAATCCAATCTGGAGCAAACACTAAATTGGATGAAGATATTTTTAACACTACTCCTGTGTGGTCTGCATTAGGTGGCCTGTCCTCAAAGAGAGAGAATGAGAGATAGAGGGAAAGAAAGAAAGAGCGGGAAGGAAGGAGAGCGGGGGAGGCAGAGAGGGAGGATAGGATGGCAGATCCACAGCGGTGATAATGAATGAATAAAATGAATGGGAATGGATGCGTGGGGGGACACATGCACTTTCTTCTTCTGTCCTCTAGATCTAAAAAGATGAAAGCCAGTCAACCTCAGAAATGGCTGCTGGTGTCATAGGGAAGATGCCCTTGCCGCAAGGCCAACAGAAAGAACAAACTCAACCATACATGGCCATGGCCAGCCATGGGTCTAGCCTTTCTTTGTGTGATACTAAGCAAATACTCAAGGGTTTCAGAATGATCCTAACACACCCTCCCACTTACCTGTCATTTACACAAAGAATGAGTTTAGTCTGAAGAGGCAAACACTAGAGGCAAAACACTGGTCCCGATTCAGCCTTTATGCCTTTCAAATATCATTACTTAAGATCTCTTATTATGGCTTCAGCCATCCAGAGACTGTCTCTTAGAGTATTGGATAGATGTTTGTGCAAACGATGATATAGTTTTAAACTAATCTTGAACTAAGTTTCAACTAAGGTATTCCAGTTCCTTTCATTCACTTTGGTACATATTTCTTAGAACAGAGTTGGAACTATTTATTCAACCTCCACGTCTTCACTTATGACAATACCCTAACAGCAGAACAGCAATCTATCTTTCTTTAGAACAGTAAACAAACCTTTTACACTGTCATGCAAAGGTGTTTATAGTCTTATAGTTGACTATTATCGTCTAATCGTTTAATATAGTCTACTATTATAATCCCCACCAGTTTCAGTATTTTTTGGAATGTTAGGCCTACTTGAAATTCAAACCTTGACTCAAATGTTGATTACAACTGAATAATTATTCATACTCAAGAATTCAGTGTTCCATCATCGGCTAAATAAATATCTATCATCATCATGACATTTTGGTTCTCAATGACTCAATGAAGATTGTAAAGCAGTTTATACCTTTACATATCCTTCTATAATGACAACGCACTTAGACTATTTGGGTTACAAACCATGACAAAGAGACATTTTTGTCTCATTTGTGAATTGTAGATCATTTAAATTACCTTAGCAATTTTGAACACATTGTGAACAGTAATAGCCTACAGTATTTTGCCATGTTCTGAAATACCAACTCTCAAGGCATCAACACAACATGCACCCCTGCTTATTTGTACCTGTACCTGTTCTGACAAGTGTTTTGTGAACGGTTAAACTGACCAGTTGGAACTGAGCAATACCACTTGTGAAACAGCGAGCCACAGCTCTGATGTAGATGACGTCTGGCATGAACATACTCGCGCAGACCTCAGCACGATTTGGATCACAAGATCTTGTTTTCCAGTCTACACAATTGTATCACCTTTTAAATGTGTCCAGTGTCAGCAGCGTATTGTCTGTATATGTGTTCTGAATGTTGTGAACAATACCCTTCCAATTAAAAAGAAAGATACTTTCGTTTTTTAAACGACTAGTAGAGAAGAAAGAGAAACTTACTTTGACCGTCAAACTTGCGGATGATAGTGTCCAGGTAGGTGTTCTGGAGAGCGACATGACCTCGTCTAACAGGCATTTTGTCGCTGAGAGTGGTGACTTTTCCAACACGAACTCCTTGCCAACTGCGACAAACACTCAGTTCTTCCTTTTGGTTTTACATATAACCGGTAATGAATACGTAACTGAAACCGAGTTGCATGGTGCAAATGTAGATGCAAAATGACTAATTAAAACAGCATTTGTTGACAGAGAGGCGCCACAGCGACATGTCAGCCACCGCAAGGATTCGTTGCCAGGGCGATCCAAGTGCTACGCTTACGGGCAGGGAGGGAAAAAGAAACGATGTCACGTAGCTAAAGCTTGTCAGAAGTCCACCAGGCACTGCATCTCCAGTCGCAACTTGCAATTCAAAAATAAGTTGTACCAAAATAAAAAAGCTTAAGTTTTATGCTCCGAAAAGACAAGTGCGCGCGTTGGCACATTACTTTCTCAACGTGGTCGACTGTGTCCAGTAAAGAGAAAGAGAGAGATCTAGTGAGTTTGTTAGCTAAGACTGTAAGTCGACGCTGACCAAGTCATCACTGGTAGGCCCATTTCATCGACCATATATATCTTGAATTAAGGTGCGTGTGTTCACATACCGCCTCATCATATTCGCTGTGGAGTTCTTTGTACAGCCGCTTCAGAATGACAGTTTTTTTGCGCATGGAAGAACTGAGACGTCATTAGACGCAGCAGCCACTTTTGACAGAGAGCAGAGACACGCTCATCGCCTTCACTTCACATCTCATCGCAACACCCAAATCTCAAAATAGACTACCCCCCTCTCTTTCTCGCGATCATGTGCATTAAGACAGATAACTTATCGTAAGGCTATTGCTTTGAATGTGAAATTGTGGGTATTGATTATTTCATCCCTCACTCCTTGCTTACAGCCCATTTCAACAAGTTAGGTTGACAGATTTTTTTGTAGACTAGGCACCGTTCTCCTAATCTTGGTTGCGTGTATGTAAGGGTACCATTTGTAAAGTTTGTTCACTTCACAGTCGCTTTACCGGGTGACAGCTGACAAGAGACAGAATGCCTAGGACAGTCTGATAAGAAAATGAACGAAAGAAAATTCTGTTCCCCTGTAAGTCGATAGTGGCGATTGCAAGTGGGGTTTGACCATAGTTAAAAACACCGTCACTGAATAGATTATTTCACAGTGACTTAATACAGTATGTTCTATATGAATCCATTATGATAAATCATATTGTGTCTTTGAAGATTGTGTGGGAGTGGGTATATCAGGCATAGCGAGAGTAGGAGTGTTTTTTGTGAGCAAAGATCACTTCATACACAGGCAACAGGGCTTATTGTCGCAGTACTGAGGTAGCAGCTGCAGGTAAGGTACAGTGAGAATGGAGATGTGACAGGGGAGAACAGAGAGCTAATGGATGATGGGTATCATGAGTGTGTGCAGGAGGGGAGAGAGAGAAAGCTGGCTGATGTTAACTGATGCATCTGTTTTGTGCTCACAAATACTACACAGGCTTTTTCAGTTGGGTGTAAGCGTTGTGTTACTTTGTTAACATCTGCCAGTGCAGTGGTGTGTGTGTGTGTGTGTGTTTGTGTGTCTGAGGTCAGAGGGTGTGCTGGAGGGGTCTTTGCCAAGTAGGGATAGTCATCCTGTGTTTTGTCTTCATGGTGTCCATGAAATGAAATGCTAAATTTACCCGGGCCACTTGTCTTCTCTTACCCAATGGGGGCAGATCCAAGTTATTTGTGTGTGTGTGTGTGTGTGTGCATGCATACACATGTCACTGTATATGTTGGAGGGTGCAAAGTGTACATAGAGTATGTGTATATACCAGTGTAAAAGTCGTGTATAGTTGATGTTTATTAGTGGACTCAACCCATCCTTCCCAGCATCATGTATTGTGAGTATGTGTGTGTGTTTGTGTATGTGTGTGAGTATGGGTAAGTGTGTGTATGCACTGACAATAGCTGTGTGTAGCGGCTCATTTCCGATCTGTGAGGAACATAGAGATCTATGTGCCCTTGCACCTTCTCACTATCGCACAACACACACACACTGTCTACTCCATCTACCTCCACTGTTTCAGTAAGACAGTGGAGGTCACCATGGGCTTTCCAGTGCCACCAGTAGCTGTGGAGGGGCAGAGAGTAAGGGCCACTCCCTGCTGAAGTGGTTTATCTGTCATGCATTCTTTCAGCCCTTCTGAAGTACTGGGCCCCAACCAACAGAGCTGAGGCTGGCAAGCAGAGCAGATAAGAGTCTGTTTTTCTCTCTTCCTTTCTCTCTCTCTCTCTCTCTCTCTCTCTCTCTGAGCCATCAGTTCAGACTATTCACAAGGAAATTGTGTTCATTTAATCACTACCATCGCCAATGAGGTTATGTTTTTGCCTGCGTTTATCTGTCTGTCTGTCTGGGTACAGTAAAAGTACTTTGAAAATACTTCACAGATTTGCATTAAATGTTTTGCACAACATGGGTATTAGGACAAGGAACAGATGATTTTGGTGGTGATCCGGAACACCGTCAGGAATTTGTATTGCATCAGTGACCCTATATTGCCTTGGCGGAGGTCTGCGCTCTCCGAGTGCTTTTCTAGTTTGAATAGTTGATTGACCTCCCTGAAGGCCTGCTTATACCTTGAACAAAGGCCTGTGAGGTCAGCCTGGGGTTAACGGTATGAGCGGAGAAGTTTGATTGTGGATGGGGGGAAATGATGAGGGAACTAGTCCTTAAGGCACCCACACTCTCTGCTATCTCCCCTTCAAAAGCAGTAGGACCTGGACTGGTCCGGTCTCCAGGCCAACCCTGATAGCCTATCCTTGGGACTGGGGCCAAGGTGTTTGATCCACTTAAGTATCACCGCATCCCACTGCCCAGACCCCTTAGACACATCAGTCACTGGTTTATAACTTCCCACCAGACAGATAGGATCCACGGCGTGCTTGTCCCCTCACACTACACAACCCTTCGCAATGTTAGCAAGGTTAGCAAGGTTAACTGCACAAACACCCTCTCTATGTCACGACAGATTGACACAACAGATGATGGCACGGTGGTGCACATTTTTCCTAGAACCATTTGTATTTTGTATGGGAAACTCATATTAGATATTCTGTGTAGAACCTCAGCCATGGATATGGATTCCTTGTGTCTCATCTAGTGTAACAATACAGTACTGACAGTATAGACACCACATCAACGTCATTGTTGATAGCGTAGACATCTAGTGTTCTTGAGTTCAGTGAGCAAGACACATGAGTAGAATAACATAGTTAATGCAGCTGGGTTTAACAACACTTCTCCTTATATATTTTCTCACTTCTCTCCCATGGGGAGCAAAGGTGTTGATGGATATGAATGTCATCCACACATTCTCCTTACATCTCTCCTCTTCCAATGAAATGGCACACCTGGTTCCTATGGTTCACCTAATCAGGCCAGCCAGCAGGAGGAAAGACCTGCTGCCATTCTCTGCAGTCAGTGCCACTTGTCTGTTAATCATTTCCTGACTGATCCTAGCATATGACACTGTCCTCTAACACAGACCACTAACGCATGTAGAGGAACATGTTTGTTTCATGCTGTTTCCTTATCACATGGCCAAATTGCCCCTGGTTGAGCCATTTCTTAAAAAAACTCCTTTTTTGGACAGTGCTGTTTACGTTTTTAGAAGTCACTTATATGATATATACATCATAAAGAGTTAATAACAGGCAAAAATTGGAACAAGGCTGTGGCCTACTGGTTACTTCTTGAGGCTTGAAACTGAAGGGTTGCCGGATTGATCCCCGACTACTGGACCATGGCTGAAGTGCCCTTAAGCAAGGCACCTAACCCCTCACTGCTCCCCAGGTGCCGTGTAGCAGGCAGCTCAATGTGCCGGGTTAGTGTGTGCTTCACCTCACTGTGTGTGTCTCACTAATTCACAATTGGGATAAATGCTAAGACCAAAATTTCCCTCACAGGATCAAAAGAGTCTAGATTATAATTAAATCAGCAAGTCTACAGCAGTGCAAGGATGCTCATGTTTGATTTTGTAATATAGGATATTTTAGTGAAGATATTTGACAGAGTTTCTAGGTATCATTTGAAAAACTATTACTCAACTAGTGTGTGCGTGCGTGTGTCTGAAGTGTGTGTGTGCGCACCAAAGGCAAAGCAACACTCTGATGAAAATGATTCAAAAACAATTTATCTGTTTTTAATTTTTTTTGTTAATTCTTCAAAAAAATGTCAACCTCTCTACAGTCCATGTCTACAGATTATTTTCAGCAGGTTATTGGTTGATCTCTCAGTGGATCACTGCATCAACAACAGTAAGGAGAGTATAGCACCACATATTCTCCAAGAGGTATGTGAGCACAGAGAGCTTGCTCTGCTACACACATCACACACAGAGCAAGACAGAAAACGCCCCAACAAAAGACATGCAAACCCCCCAAAAAAGAGAACTACAAGCAATAAGACACCACAGTGACACTGAAGACTGAAACAGGAAATGTAACAGGATGCATTGCTGCATAAAAGAAAAAAAGAAAAGAACATCAGCAATTGTCAACTACAGGCAAACAGTAAGATGCGAGATCAATGTGTTACGTGTTATAACATTCAATTGACCAAATTCATTTAAAAATACAGCATCTATATAGAAAGGCCATTTTTCAATTACTTATTAATGGTCATCAGCAGCGTATCAATGCTCATAAAATGGTCAATCAGTATTTCATAGAAACAAAATGTTACATAGAAACATGTTAACATTTCTTGTGTGACTGTATCTACACATAACTCACAAGCAGGGACAAATAAAACACCTATCTGAACACAAAGCTAGACGCATTCTATTTTTTAATAAGGGGGTGGCAGAGGTGTAAGGATGTTTTTATGATGGTGCTTTATCATCTGTGGGAAAGTAGTTCTCTACTTGAGAGAGTAATCATTGAAACAGCTCCCACCCTGGAATAGCCACACACACACACACACTCATGTACAAGCATGAACATACACTCACAAAAGTACTCACATATCCTCACTCACACACACCCATATTCATCCAAATCCACACACACACACACACACACACACACACACACATGTTACAAACACCAAGCTATCTCAAGAACATTCTTGTTTGTGTCTACTTAGTGATGGGAGAGATGACAGAGCTATGCAAGTGACAGTGTGTGTGAGTGTGTGTGTGTGTTGGTGATCAAGGGACAAAGGTTGTGTGAATTCCTCACCAGACACCTTTTTCCCCTCAAGGCCTGTATTACATACTGACACCAGTTGCTGTAAAGCCACAGATAAAACATCACACTGCACTTGAAGGATGACAGACTGTTCTCTGACAGGAACAATCAGAAAGTGATAGACTGACAGAAAGAGAAGGTTCAGGAAAACAACAAGATAGATAGATAGATAGATAGATAGATAGTGTAATAACGATGGTTATATGGTGGATGATAGTAGCCACTAGAGTACTCCCTTGGACAACACTGGAATGTAAGGGGAGTATGTGTTTGTCCATCAATGGCCCAGACACACTAGCACACCGTAATGATTTGCTTCCACCTAAGACCCATCTCCTTCTACTTGTCTACATCTACAGCATAGCACCTGTACGTCTCCTTCTCTCCCTCCCCATTCCCCACTCACTATGCCTAAACGCCGCCACAGGAACCACATACCCTCAACCATCATCCCTGCTGAGGACCGAACGAAAACTACTTGTCTTTGTCTGCTCTCCGACTAGGAACACCAACTACATTTTCAAGACTGGCACTGGGCTATGAGCTTTACACAAATACTACAACGCCCAGCATTCCATGGGGCTGTGGGCTAGGATGAGATGTCCTCCAAATATGGAGGTCTTTGTGGTCTTCTCCACTCAGTGCCATGCTACCAAAATTATCTCAGTTGTATCACAATATATTTGGTAAAGCACATTTTATTTCCTCTTATTTATTTCTAATGCTACGGTTATTGTTAGCTGCATGACACGGGTAGATCTTTGTGGGGTGGATATTATTACTGGGTAGAAACAGGCTTAGGCACTCTGAGTTTAGTTCTGTGAAATAGACACACACTCTCTCAGAGATAAAGGGGGGGGGGGGGGGGATGGAATCTGGAGACACTAAAGAGGTCACAGTGCTGTCTGCTGTGAACAACGGGCCGCTGTGCTCTTTATGTCCTTGTGTCCTTTGTGCTCGTGGAGTCGCTTAGGGCAGCTCCTTCCGCTCGGTGGTTGACTCCTTAATGATCTGAGAGACAAAGGAGGCAGAAAGTCAGTGTCAGCCCCACACTGGCAGATACAACAAGGATGCACAGAAGAGACACAAGACAGCGCAGCAGATTTGGTTAAGAAATGCCCACTTGCCCTCTGTGGGCAGTCGTAAGATATATAATACTATACAAATCTAAAGTTATGCGCATTTAATGTCTTGCTTTCTTGAACAGCACTCATCAGTGTACAGCCATCCAGTCAAAACATAGAGCAAAAGGACTAGATCACAGATAACATCTGGCATGTCTCCCTCTGGTGGTGAAAAATACAGACTATTTGTGTGAATACCACAGTCACAGCTTTTCTCAGTCGCCTGCGGAGTTATCTTCTACTTTCACTTCATGTTAAGACTGAATTTTAAGATCATTTCTGGTTTTAAGGTCCACAGTTAGTGGATATTTCTTTGACCGATTGCCCACTCTAATGCCTCACCTCCCCATCACGAGTCTCCACAGTCCGTACCACAATGCTTCTCTTCACATGAGCTTCAGGGGACAACTTAGTGTCCATTGATGTATCTGCAGAAAAGAGAGATTAAGAAGTCTTACATTAACAGCATCGATTTAGTTTTGAGCCTTTGGAACCACAGGCAATACAGAGAGTACAGATTCCATTATTTCCCCCATTTTTTCTATGTCCACCTTTAGTAATGAGTATAGATGTGAGTGAGAACACTCACAATGAGGATACCAGCATTGCACAAATGTTTACCTTGCCTTTAATGGTGCTCAGTTGAACTGAAGTCAAGAGACACATGTGGCCAGGATCAAATTCAAACTGGATTTTATATGAGACAAACTGATTAACTATGACCTCAGCTGACCAGGATTCATCAATCTCTACTTCAGGCTTCTTAAGTTTAATCTTATGTTCTTTTGGCAGAAGAGCTATTATTGGCTAAAGAACAGCCGACTTGAAAACAGGTCTAATGACAAATAGGACCATTTGGTTCTCTTAGACTGAGAAAAAAATATGCTTTTTTTAACAGTGAAGCAGTATTGCACAGAGAACTCATTGTTCGTCATTGTTAAATTATTTTTTTGTGTAAATTCTTAGAGATTTACCTCTGAATTGGAGATTGGCAAAGCTTTGCACAGGAACAGTGATTCTGTAGAGAACAGTCATGGATCAGAGCATTTCAAGAACCAAAGCCGATACTTCCAATGTATCTGTTTCTTGATGTAAAAACAACTGATCTGATCTTCTCTCCATCTCTGATAGGCCAATACACATTCGCTTGTTTTACTCTTTTCTTTCCTTTAATGTTTGTGCTTAATGTTTCCTGTGTTTCCCCTCTCAACTCAGCTAATATATCGCCACTCATCTCCTTTTCTCTTGTTCTGCTCTCTGGTTATTGTCACTTGTCCCCTTTTCCTCCTCTCTCCACTTTCTTTTGGGTTACGTGTGTGTGTCCCCTCCTCTCACCGGCTCTCCTCGCCCTCCAGTAGTTTCCTGTAGGTGGCGATCTCAATGTCCAGAGCCAGCTTGACATTGAGGAGGTCCTGGTACTCCTGCAGATGTCGGGCCATCTCCTCCTTCAGGCTTTGGATCTCATCCTCCAGGCGTGCAATGGTCTCCTGGTAACTAGATGTCTCTATGGCAAAGCGATCCTCCATGTCACGCAGTTGCCGCTCCAGAGATTCATTCTTACCCCAGCAACAGAAAGAAAGAGAGAGAGAAAGAAAGAGAGAGAAAAAAGAAAAACGATAGAGTAGACAATATCAGAGTTGTAGGGTGTGTTTATTCTCTGTATATCCTAGTCATGTGAGTAAAACACTTAATAGAAACAAAATAAAGAGAGAGAGCACACAGGTGAAAGGCAATAGAGAAACATATCAGATTGCTACACAGCTATGAGGGACATCAGTCTCCATTTTCTCCTGAACACTTTTCACCCTTGATGATTACTGGTGATAATCATCATACTCACAGTGCCACGGAGGGCTTCCAGATCACAGGTCAGTGCCTGCACTTGTCGACGGTACTCATTGGCCTCCTGTTTGGCCTGTCTCAGAGCCTCTGCATTGCGATTGGCTGCATCAGTCAGGTCAGCAAACTTTCACACAAAGGCAGAGATGGTTGTGTTAAATTGAGTTCCACTGCGTTTCCTTTCATTTATGCATAATGACAGCCAATACACAAACATCTGTACAAAAAGGCAAAAGGTAAAGTTTTCTACAATCCCTATGACAGACAGGTGTGTTGGTGACAACTGCTTTGAAATTATGTGTGTGTGTGTGTATCTTTGTGTCTTTTTTTTTTGTTTTTATTTTGTCTCATTTGCATCCAGTGTAGGTCTGCTCACCTTAGAGCGGTACCACTCCTCGGTCTCCTGCATGTTGGAGTTGGCCATGGCCTCATACTGGACTCTGATGTCCCTCAGCGCGGCCGTCAGGTCAGGTTTGGACATGTCCATGTCTACATGCACCTGCTGGGCCTGCCGCTGCTCCTGAAGCTCACGCAACTCCTGCAGGGGAGCAAGGAAGGAGAGAAGAGAAGGGAGAGAAGAGAAGAGAAGAGCACAAAAGAGGAGACAGATTGACTACAGTTTAATCACAATAAGTCATTGTCATACCACAAAAAAATTTAATCATATGGTCAACAATCAACCATATGATCAATCATATTACAATCTCCCATCAACCCCAAAATGAATATAAGTAGAAAATAGAGTTAAAAGGAAAGAAGATAGAGGAAACAGCTATGAAATAAAGGTGGAAGTGGGAAGAGGAGGCAGGAGGAAAGGTAATAATGGAATAAGAAGGTTATGAAAGAGACAGGAGAATGAGGACAAGCTAGCAGGGAGCAAAGACACTGACACTATGACCATGCCGAAGATTGGCAGTGCTGTGGGCCGGGACACAGTTTTACAAACCTCCTCATGGATCTTCTTGAGGAAGTTGATCTCATCCTGCAGGGCATCGATCTTCCTCTCTAGCTGCACTCTGTTCATTGCTGCCTCATCCACATCCTACAAAGAGAGGGACAGGGACAGGGAGAGAGACAGGGAGAGAGAGAGAGAGAAGAAGAGAGGGACATGGACAGAGAGAGGGAGAGAGAGAGGGAGAGGGACAAAGAGAGGGAGAGGGAGAGGGACAGGGAGAGAGAGAAGGACAGAGAGAGGGAGAGGGAGAGGGACAGAGAGAGGGAGAGGGACAGAGAGAGGGAGAGGGAGAGGGACAGTGAGAGGGAGAGGGACAGGAACAGTGAGAGGGAGAGGGACAGAGAGAGGGAGAGGGACAGGAACAGTGAGAGGGAGAGGGACAGAGAGAGGCAGAGGGACAGTGAGAGGGAGAGTGAGAGGGACAGTGAGAGGGAGAGGGACAGAGAGAGGAACAGTGAGAGGGAGAGTGAGAGGGAGAGGGACAGTGAGAGAGACAGGGACAGGGAGACAGCGAGGGGAATAGGGAAGGGTGGGGAAATGAAGGAGAGAGATAAGTAAGTGTTGCTAGTGTTGAAGACATGTGTTTGCATGTACTGTTTTTTTTTTGACATTTGTATGGACATTTGTATTGTCAGTGTTAGTGCGTACTTTTTTTTAAAACTATATGGACGTTTGTCCAGACACAACTGTATAAATTATTTGGCGATAGTGTGATAGTGTAATGCAGCATTTGCAGTTGTATTCAAATAGTTATGCACATTTGCAGGTGTATTTACATACATAACTATGCACATTTGATGCTCACCTGTCGGTAAGAATTTAAGTTGTTCTCAGCCTCCTGGCGCAGAGCGCTTTCATCTTGCAGCCTGTTGGAGCACAACAGACTATAGGTTATCAAAAATTCTCCATCAAGTTCTCATCAATATTACAACAGCAATCAATGACCCCTTTTCAAATGCAGCGGCACGTCTTCTCACCCTGAGTCTGGGAAGCATGTCCTATTGGCGTACACAGTGTGAGCTTTTTTTTAAAAGCATTCCAGACAAATCTGTGATTTGCTTCCCCTATAATCCATTTCTTTATACCACCAAAACTGACACAAACATTCTTAAATTCTCATTTTTGCAAAAGAATCAAAGAATGGGAACAAGCAATGATTATGCTTATGATTATTAAGAGTTATGCTGACTGTCAAATGCTGTCAATTTTCCAAACAAGCGGTGGAGGGAGCCAAGAGCACCTTCATACACTCTGAAATTAGCCCTTTAACCATCAAAGTGAAGCTGAGTGGAGCCAAGAGCACCTTCATACACTCTGAAATTAGCCCTTTAACCATCAAAGTGAAGCTGAGTGGAGCCAAGAGCGCCTTCATAGACTCTGAAATTAGCCCTTTAACCATCAAAGTGAAGCTGAGTGGAGCCAAGAGCACCTTCATACACTCTGAAATTAGCCCTTTAACCATCAAAGTGAAGCTGTGAATGAACCTAATCAACAATCAACAATCAACAATCAATCAATATTTTTGGGCTTTTATTGCCTTTAATTAGATAGGATTGCAGAGATATGTCAGGAAATGACAGGGGGAGAGAGATGAGAAAATGACCTTGGGCCAGAATTGAACCCAAGTCCCCTCGTTTATGGTATGGACTCCCTCAGCTAACAGTGCGATGGTGAGTTCTTGTGAGCTCCTATTAGTTGCTCTGGGCCCTCATGGGCAGTGTATGAGAGGTGGTGTGTGGATGCTTGTTTGCTCCTGTTTGGACGCGTGATGTAATTGGTCAGTGGGGAGGCAGTGCACTGGGCGGCTCTGCAGGGGCCTGGTCGAGGCTCAGTGGAGCGCTTCAACATCATTAGCCAATCATGATCTCACTGGCACTACCAGGAGTTCCCACGGGGTGGAGTGCATAAACACGCAACACACACATACTCATATACACACACAGACACACACACAGAGACACAAACACATACATACACACATAAATGTATTAAAAGCATACTCATCTATTCTGAGAAGAGCTAGTTCTATCTTTTCACTCAGAATGTGTTAAATTTGACCTTTGCACTTATTGTCCAAAACAAAGGTTTGTGTGTCTGTCCTCAGGCACTTGCTCTGGAAGAATGGACCAAAATGTCTACAGATACTCTTATAACTGTATTCGCCAGAACCATCACCTATAATGAAAAGTCTCACTCTTTCCTGTCAATCTCTTGTAAAAACATATAACCACACACACACACACATACACATACACACACACACACACACACACACACACACACACACACACACACACACACACACACACACACACACACACACAAACACATACATACACATGCACACACATACACACACAGACACACACAAACACACACACACACAAACACATACATACACATGCACACACATGCACACACATACACACGCAGACACACACACACACACACATTTATATATTAGCACAACCTATTGGTGACAAAACACCAGGGGACAAGGAGTCAGAAACAAGACCCTGACTAAAGGTCCCACTTCATGACCTCCTGCTATAGTTTTACAGAGAGGCAGCTGGCTTGTGGGGGTGATGATGATTTCACTCTGCTGGACAACAAGACATCTGCCATCCCCACTGCACGTCTGTCTCAGTGGAGGAGCCCTATTGTGTGTCCACCTCTTTTCGTCCCCCCGCACGCTAGTCATTCATAGGCTAAGAAGGAGCAAGACTCGGGTGAGGCTCAAGTTTGAAAAGGACAGGAGTGAGAGAAAAGACTGCTTGAGACTCAACCCCATTCATGGAACATGCCGTTCCTTTCACTAAGAGGTGAAAAAATTCCTGGACTAATGGCTCTCTCTCTAATGAAATGCCATCAGACTGGAATGATGTGACCACCATGACAAAGTTCTTTAATTTTAAGTTTAACTGTTAAGTTTTGATTTAGTAAGTTGAAAAAACAATTTGGTGACTGTTCACACAATTCAGACCTATTGTCAGATTTCCTCATAAAGAACAACCAAGAACAATCAACACAAAAATTCTTGAAAATAACACTTGACTTTACAGATTACAGATTACAGATACATCTCCCATAAAGTCTTTTTACATCATCTCCTTGCTTTCTTTTTTAGAAAAAAATGGTCCCAGTCAATACAAATAATGAATGAAAGCTTATTTCCCCTGAAGTGCAAAATCAAGCTTCCAATGTCCTCTCATCACTGCATGCAGTCTTTTGCTCTCTTTCTTTCATTATCGCGTGTTCTCTATCTCTTTAGTCTGTCTCCAGACACACACATTCAGACTTGCATTATGATTAGAAACTAAAGCTAAAAGCCAAAATGAACAGATTTCACAGGTCCAAATCAACTGAGATAACACATGCAAGGCAAATTTCCCCTCCCCTCCACTCCCATCCCCTCTCCTCCCATCCTTGTTGCCAGATTCCCTCTAACCACCCAACCTTGTCCCCAGGCGGCCCCACCTCACCTCTGCTTGAGGGTGGCCACGTCGGCAGCCAGGTTGTCCCTCTCGATCTCCAGCCGGGCCTTGCCGGCGGCCAGGCCGTCCACCTGGCGTCGGAGCTCGCGCAGCTCCTCCTGGTAGATGTCCCCCAGGCGGCTGGGCTCCTTGCCGCGCAGCTGGTTCAGTTCGGCCACCAGCATCTTGTTCTGCTGCTCCAGGAAACGCACCTTCTCGATGTAGCTGGCAAAGCGATCGTTCAGGCCCATCATCTCTACTTTCTCGTTGGTACGCGTCTCCCGGTACTGGGCCTTGAGCAGTGAGTCCGTGGAGAAGTCCAGGCGCTCGCCGCTGACCGGTGCGCTGCCCAGCGACAGGCGCGAGGTGGTGAGGGTGTGCGGGCTGGAGAGAGAGAGGTGGCGTGGGCTGGCATGCAACGAGAGGCGGCCACTGGAGGAGAGGCGAGCCCCGACTGAGGGGCTGCCCTGTGGGCCGAAGCGCTTGCGGTAGGAGGACAGGACACGCTGGTTCTCCATGCTGAGACAGAGACAGAGAGGGACTGGGGCCGGGATGGGGCAAGCGGCAGGCTTTTATAGACACGGAAGGATGGAGAGATAGAGAGACAAGAAGGGACAGAGAGAGGGAGCTCAGGGAGGGGAGTACGAGGGGGAGCACTGAAGGGGTGGATAAATGGGAGCAGAGGAGGGTGTGCAAAAAGGGGATGGGCGGGGGCTGTTTTTTGGGGGGGTTCTGCTGGTGGAGGTGGTGGTGGTGGTGGTGTGGGGGGTATGGGGATGTGTGACACTGAAAAGCTGGTGGCCGGAGATTGTTTGTGCTTCTCCACTCAGCTACAAACAGCCCCTGACCCCTCCCCTCCCCTGCTCTGTCTCTCTACCCGCCTGCATAACTTGGGTTTTGCTGAGCCACTCATTCACTGGTAAAAATGACACAGAGGAAAGAGAAGAAAGGAGGTCTTTACCTCGTTTTTCCCAGACACAATCAGACGATCAACCAACAGACAAAGGGCAAGAGAGAGAAAGACAAAGAGAGGGATATCAAAAGAAAATCATGAAAATCATCAGTGACAATCCTAGCATTATAAACCAAAGGCCCAAAAGCCAGATATGATGGCATGTCATGGCAGAGGATGACAGAGAGAGGAGAGAGAAGGGAGAGCAAGAGGCAGACAAGGTGGATGGCATAACAGATCCACAGCAGTAACAGAGAAAGAATAAAATGAATGGGAAGGGATCTGTTTGTGTGTGTGTGTGTGTGTGTGTGTGTTTGTAGGGGGGTTATGGGGTGCCAACTTCTTTTTGGAGTAACAGACAGAGAGGAGGAGTGAGACACACACACAGAAGGAAAGATATGAATGCTGATGGGCCCTCAGCCCAAGGTGAGCCCATATGAAACACACATGGCTAAGAGTTGCTATTAGCACATGGGGCCTCAAGGCTTTCCACCACTCCCTATATCCCATAGATTTTTGTCCTCTTCCTCTCTCTGTCTTCTCTCTCCCCCTCTTCCTCCTCCTCCTCTCTCCTATCTGCTTCTGTCTTCTCTTCTCTGGTGAGGCTTGTTTTTTCCCAGTCTCAGCAGGAGTTTAATGATGTCACGGAACACTGGCACGATTATGTAATGTGGAGAAAGAAGAAGAAAGAAAAATATTGGTGCACAATGTTAGATGGCCGTTATCTTTTGTACTAATCTGGAACACTGAAAGATACAATAGACAAGAATGCCCCTAAGCTGTCAGTATTTTACATGCTTATCAAGACAAAATTTGACAACAGCAAATGAATCAGTAACAGATAATGCCTATACAGAATGAGCAAATCGAGTTTTTTAACAAGACAAGAATCACCAAAAATCCAGGCCTCTGAATAGGGTGTTTTTCTGCACTGAATGATCCCAGTAAAGTTGTTTGCATAAGACTGATATCTGCCTGAAATGAAAACATCAAGTCTCTTCAGAACAATCACGTGTTGAGCTTGTGTACTTAAGCTTGTTAAACAAATCCTCACACATGGCCAGTGACTATTGTTCCCTCAGCACAAAGTCATGTACCAGGTAGCAGGGAGTCCGACCAGCTGGGAGAGACCAGCAGGAGACCTGTTTCAAATCTTTTGCCACCCTATTACCATGGAAACTTCAAGGGGACAATCACTTCAAAGGATTTATGGTTGAACTTTCTCTGACTCTGGAGGAATGACAATGGACCTTGGGCTTTGAGTCTGCCTATTGGCTTAAGGAAGGCAGCTGAATGGAGTCTGAGATGAACCCAAAGGCCTCAGAATCATGTGGGCCTATCATGGATATTCTGTTTATCTCAATACTATAGTATATGTCATTGTGCATCCTTCTCCTGGAACATACTTCTCCATACTCCGGATGGAGATCTGCCTAAAAACTAGCAGATTTTACACTGTATGCCTGTAATTATTATTATTATAAATAATTCTAAAATTAGATTTTTTTTTGTCATGCTCTGGGTTACTGGACAGGGCCATGGGGAATGCCACTTGTAATGTAAGGTGCAGAAGATGTGGAGAGGTGAAATGATGGGCAGGCTGAAAGAGAGTGAGAGTGGAGAGATAGATAAGACATACTCAAGAGATATACTGCTTGTACACATGACTGGCTTGAATGGTATAATCAAATGGTGCCTTAATCTGTATTCTCAACAACAGCCCAGTGACTGCAGACTGCCGCACCCATCCCACAGTACTGACAAAAATGAAACCATACTCCATCAAAATTCTGAGCCAGATCAGGATGAAGATGTAAGAGGACTGATATACGGTGGCCCTCTCCCTCATTCCAAAATCTGAAGTACTGTACATGGGACCAGTCCCTGCGATGTGAGATGTGAACAGAACAACTCACTAACATATGGACAGACAGACCTGATTACAAGACCCTCTTCCGCAGTTCTGCTGGGTGACGGTAATTAGTTGATCAGAAAGTCTTTGTCTCTGTCTTTGTCTAAGTCCATTATCCAAATGCACTTTCTTACCTATCACGCTGGCAAGGTGTAGACCAGCTGCGAGGAAAAGTGTACCAGTACTGTAGCATCATTGAGAGCTTGAGCTTTGTCTTTCTCACTAGTACAGTAGTAAACCTTACATCACCTGTTCCTACGATTTACCCCACCCACCCATAGTGTGGGAACTGCAAAGCCCTGGCCAGACAGTAAATAAACCCCACTATAGTTGTTGTGTGCTTAGTCTGTTTGATGGTAACTGAGGCTTGAAGAAGTCAGCAGTCTTAGAAATGACCTGGAGCCATTTCAGAGTAACTGCAGTTGAAATGGGGTCCTTGTTAATGGAGGGTGAAAAATGCAGGCGGATTCACTGTAAGTCCTGCCGCAGAGAATTAACGGGATGGTGTCATTATTAAGTCCCCTTTGGAGCATAGCGGCCCCCCTGGGATGGCTGGGGAGCCTGCCGTGGTTGCCTCAGATCCTGTAACTGGGGGAATCACACACAGGAGACTAAGCATTTAGAGAAAGGGAGAAAGAGAGGAGAGGAGAAGAGGTCGAGAGGAAGGAGAGAAACATTGTGGCAGTGCGGAGAGTATCATTCCAGGCAGGTATACAGATACAAAGATTGATAGACAGACAACCAGATAGACAGACAAATAAACAAACAAACAAATAATAAAAATAAACAAAAAATAATAAAAATAATAAATAATAGAAAATAAACAAACAAACAAAGGGGAGAAATGTACAGGATGAATACACAGTAAAGAAACACCTGATGTTTCTGTAACCTTTCCACAACCCCCCCACCACACATCCACAAGTCTGTTGTTGGTGTTCAGGGTCCAGGAAGAGGTTGAGTCAAACAGCTGATTCATATGTTGAGCATGAGGCGAGAGGCAGAGGAGAGGAGGGTGTGGAGGGGCCGGAGACTGAGGCTGGAGCTGAATCCCAATGTCGCCCCAGGGGACTGATCTACTGGCAGTGTAAAATGGCCCCCAGACTGCCAGACTCCCCCTTTCATTCAAGGGAGGTTGGTCTTTCTGCTTTCCTGCCTGTCTTAACTTTGTGTTGTGGAATGTGAGTGTGTGTGTGAATGTTTGTGTGTGTGTGTGTGAGAAAAAGCAGGGGGAGTGGCAGCAGAAGTGTAAGTGCGCTGTATCTGTGAGGTGGGTGGTTACAAAACAGACGGGAAGACGATCTTATTTATTCAAAAGGAAAAGCGCATGAATATGATGTGATTTACGGGAACAATCCGTTTCCAGACACATCTGTACTGTTAGAAGAGTGGGAAAATACAAGTAAGAAAAACAGATAGAGACAGACAGGCCAGAAAGCAGCAATGGCCAGCACTAACCTTCTCCATAACAATGTCTGGCCAAAGTTTGGAACTAAGGGTGCTGGGCTAGCCCGCCCTCTCCAAAATAGTGTGCTTTCTGTGAGGGAAAGAGGGCAACGTGCCCCCCTCCACAAAGCAGAGATCACCCACAACAAAGACCCATAGGGAGAATGCTACCCCCATCCAACCCTCTGTCAGCATAACTGATCCAGAGGACCAGATAACACACACACACACACACACACACACACAAACACACACACACATGCTCAAACACACACTCACACCACACACACACCCCTCCCCCCGGCTGGCAATAATTAACACAAAGTTGCTGAGGCAGTTATAAACATCAATGAAATTGAACAATGAAATGAAATTGATGTTTATATAAACATCAACGAAACTGATGTTTTCATTTCAGGCAGATATGGTTTCATTATTAGAACACCTGGACAACAGTGTAGCGGTCTTAGTTACTCCATAATATAAGGGGTCTGAAGACCACACAGACACAGAGGCCCCTCAGACTGTTAATTAACCATTGGCTGAATTATTTTATTGATATCCCGAACGTCATTAATTTTCCCATAGGACCTTTCCCTTAGGAGCCGGAACGTTCCAAATGCTAATTCGCCGCATACAAAATTACTGTGCCGACTTGCTAACTCTGTGGCTCTGTGGCTCAGCGGCAGAATCAACTTCAGTGACAACTTGACTGAAACTGACGAAATGCGAGATCAAATGATATGGATACTTTAGAACACTATGAAAAATGTGTTGGCCGTTGGTCCGTATGAGTTAAGCATCCCCTTGTACACAATTACTTCTACCCCACAATACACAGAATACACATGGTCACAGCATACACATAATTGTTTCTTACTTCACCTAGAGAAGGCGTGACATTACTGGAGGCAGTATATGTGTGTGTGTGTGTGTGTGTGTGTGCGTGTGTGGAGGTGTACAGAATAGGCATGTATGTATGAACAGTGCAGGTCTAGAGTGGGATGGGGAGAGGGAATGGGGCTGGGGCCTGTGTCAGAGAGGGGGCTGGATTTTTGGGAACCCCTCTGCCACACCATGACACAAAGGCACAATCGTCCCCATGGATAAAGGAAAGGGAGCAGGGGGATTACTCATGTCCCATAGCTGGACAAAAGTCCTTTGTGGGGAAGAGGGTTTGTTGTGGAGGGGGAAGTGGGGGTTGGCTGGGGATGAGATTTGGGGGGGGGTTGGGGGGTTGGGATGCATCGGAATGTTGGGGGTCCCAGAATGAACATGGCCAGGAATTCTGTCTGACAGCAACTGGACAGATGTCAACAGAGCTCCAAGCCATATGCACACACCTCCCACCCCAGACCAAACACATGCTACAGTTATTTTATATAGAAGCCTGTAGGGATTGTAGTCAGTGTAGTGTAGTACTGTGGGGACTGGTTGCTATGAGAAGTTACAATCTGGCAAGACTTGTTCATCTAAGAGAAAGTCTGTGCCAGCGATTTGAAAGCTGATTCAGGACATGGTAATTTAGTTCTGACCTCACCTGATGGTTTGTGGAGTTTCAGCAGCCTGGCACTTCTAAAACAGCACTCACAAAGCTCCATGGCAACAGAGTGTAGTTTCTGTCGTGTTCTGTTTCAAAACACACACACACACACACACACACAGAGAGAACATGTTTGCAAGAAAACAAGGCGATAAAACAACTGCTGCCAGCCGTTGAGCAGTTCCACCAGACGCGTAAAGGAACCTTTGTTTGGCTTAAGGTCTCTCTCTGTCCCACTGTCACTTTCTTGGGCATGTCATCTCTCTTTCTCTGCTTTCGTTCACTTCAGAGACAAGCAATGAGAGAGAGAAAGAGAGAGAGAGGCAGAGAGAGAAAGAGAGAGACAGACTGACAGAGAGAGAGGGGGAAGAAGGGAGAGATGCAGAATGAAACAAGTAAAGAGGGAAGATTTAAAAGGAAAGAAAGCATCAGTTCAGTGGTGTCTGTTCTCTTGCCTGCATAAAAGGTCTTCATTGAGGAGGATGATGGTGTGACAGCCAGGCCAATGTGCTCCAGTTAGACACAAACTGCTGGGGGGGGGGGGGGGGGCATTGGCTGCAGGAAAAGCAACAGCAATAGCAGAGGCCTGGAGAAGCCAAACTTGATGCAGTCCAGAACAGGGCAGTCCATGAAGCCAGCAAGCCAGCCACACACACACAAACACAGACGCACACAAACACACACATCTAGGATGATTAATACTGGTTTCAGTCCTTGGCGTATATGTGTGTATGTGTTTGTGTGAGTGTGTGTGGCCTTGATGAATAAATGAAGGCTTCATCGTGAAAGCTGATGAAGAGTAAGCTCACTGCACCTCAGAACTGGACTCCTGCCCACCAGAGTAGCCAAACAAGAAACAGACATGGCAGACAGGAATATTTCAACATAATGCTTTTCTTTATTGTAAATAACTTTGATACACAGGACTTTGCACTGCAAGTCCAACGTCAAGATACATAGTCATTCATGTATTTATATAGAAATTCCTCAGTTGGTAATCTTCTGCTTACCTCAGGGTTCACTTTCAACAAAAGATTTATTATTCTTTTTTTTATCAAAAAAGGTCTTCCAAACTGAATACTGATTTCTAGCTGCCTTGAGTCACTCCCTCTAGCAGCCTTTTAATATCTCACTGGAATCATGAGCAAAACGGTAATGACATCCCAAGAAAAGAGTTCTTTTGTTCAGCCCTGTCTCCAAAACAGAGACAGACGAGAGGCAAATGGAATAAAAACAACAAGAACAAAAAAAAATTAGAGGAATGACCTGTTGAAATATCAAAGAGGCACTAGGTGGCGCTGTGGTTGGATTGCTATGGCAGGAGGACCTCCAGAACCCTGAGCTAAACAAAGTCGTCATGGTGGGCCAGGTGAAAAAGTGCCCTCAGCTAGGCAGTGCGCTGTACCAGGCAGCTCGCATGAATGTATCCCTCTTACAATCAATCTCATCTCCCATGTTCAAATAAGCAGACCTCACTAACTAACTTCTTGCAGACCTCCGTTCCTGACTTAACCACATCCATGCAAAACCATTCACTCTCTCTCTTTTAACCTTCTTCATCATGCACTCTCAATGCTCCCATAGATACCAATGCACAGCATACAAACACACACTTCAAACTCATTCTCTCACACATGACTTGGATCTCCTTCTACTACACTGGTCTGCCATGGACCCACTTGTAATTTACTAAGCCAGGCAAGGCCCAGCCTTGGTATAGGACTGACCACTGAGAGAACACACATATCACCCAGCCCCTTTACACAAACACACACAAACAATCTGTGTTCTCATCTCTGCAAAACCAGCTGCTTTTAGTATCTGTAACTACTTCTTTTATGTCCTATTTAAAAACAAACAAACAAACAATAGAACAGTAGAAATTTCAAATGTTTCTAACAAGCTTACTCAGATGTTGATTGGTCTAGACTCAGTATCTTATAAAATATATAAAAATATATTTATGCTCATTTTTTTGTTTAATGCACAAAAAAAGGAGAAATATAAAACATTTGGCCAAACACAAGATATAAATAAATGAAAGAATTTCACATTAAAGCAGAATAAAACCCAAGACCAAAGTAAAACACAACTGGTAAAAGAACAGCAATGGAACATTCATTTTCAAAAGTGCTATGATCCAAATGGGTTTGACAAAACACTGCTAACTTGAGCTTAAGGCACCAAGACCTTTTCTTTATGCAAGAAGGACCACTGATTTTTGTCTCTGACATGCATACATGACAAATTATCTACACTTTAACACAAATAAAGGCACTTTAGGTTTTACAATGCTATGGCAACACATAAACACCATACCAACATCAAAAACGACAACAACAAAATGACTGATTGTAAATTATTGCCTGTTATTCAGTGTTATGAGGATATACGTGACACTAAGTAAGGCAAGCATCTATGTGACGCCTATTCGTCTTTAAGAGTGTGTCTTCTCAACACAACAGATTCAGACCAATAACATCACCATTGTTCGGTCTGACATAGTAACACTGCCCCTTAATTTAAAAAAAAAGCTGCTGGTAAGTCAAGGATAGCACAAGTGGCTCTTAAAACAATTTTAACACCAGATGTGAAATGTCATGAAAGTCTGAGTCATATGTTCATTGCCTGTGCCAATAGGTTTGGTATGTGTCAATCTCAAAAGAGTTTCCAAGACCACATGACTGGATGCATTATCTTAGGAGATGTCTGGAGCTGAACTAAAATTGAAAATCCCTTACCATAACCAACATGACATGACATGTTTATCTGCTGTTTTGTCTTTGGTTTTGCCTTATATCAATGAGAAAAAAACAAAGCTGTCTTTGTTCCAGCTCTTTACACATGACTGAATATCCAACCTCACCAGCAAGCACCTTGAAAAGACAATAATGGATCATATGGCCTGAACCATTCCAAGTAAGTGGTGATACACCTGGATAAATTCATATTGATGATGCGGTAAACCTTCTAATAGAGTAGCCTGCTTGCTTTGTTTAGTTAAGAGAATGAGGACTCCAGGCTCTTATATTAGGTTTACCAACACCATATTTACCCAGGTTTTCCATTTAACCACCTGCTTGGAAAAGCCCCCAGGTCTGGAAGTAACTCTCCCAGCACAGCTAAAGGGTCCTCACATATGGCCATACAATCAGCCAGCAGCCATGGCAATGGAGAGCAAGTATACAAACTGTACTTTAAGTATGTAACCATAGTAACCAAAGGGCCTTTGGGCTAGCAGGAGCATCTATCCCTATGCTGGGTAATTGGTGTCTCTGTAACAACCCTCGAGCATTCCACTGCTTGTGGTTAAAAAACATGGTGAGACAGACAGCTGCTGCTGGGGTTAAACAGAGGGCAAGCCTTCAAGCTCATCAACATGACCTGGCTGAAAGGTTTTGCTGTTTAGAAAATGACATTCACCTAAACAAAAGAAAGCAAAATAATAATAATAACAGTTAAAAAAACAAACAAAAAAAACCCCAACCCAAAACAAAAAAGTTGTAAAACCATTTAAATAATTTAAAGCTGTTGGACGGAATGAAGAAAAAGCAAAAACAGAATGAACAAATATTAACCATATGGGTCATGTAATGACACTCGTGCCCATGTGAGGTGTGAGCATGCGTGCATAGGCCAACTGGTCACTTTGGCACAAAATAGAAAAGGAGGAGGCTTTACCTTTCTGGTACCCATTCAGTTACATAACAGTCTGCTAACTACAACAAGCATGTATGCAATGCCTGCATATCTGTGTACTGAGCGGGAGCTGAGCACGTGTGTGTTTTTGCTAACATGGGTGGAATAAGCTTCCTGGACATGGCATTACAACAGGCTTGTTCATCTCCCTGTAGATTGTACTATAAAAGTTGTGGCACATCCTGTGGCGCCACCTGCTGTTTGGAGAACGGGAATTACATAACATCCACAACTGGACTGAGCAAAAACCTTATGGCACGGATGGATCGTGTAAGTCAGCTGACCTGCGTTGCTGCTGGCTTGTGCTTTTTTGTGAACATTTGGTAGTGCTGTGGATTTAGCTGATCGGGAGAAGTGTGAAGTGGCTGTTCGTGTAAAGCATAACCTTTATGCTCCAGGTCTGTGGTTGATCTGCTGAAGGTCCCAAAGCCTGGGATGTGGATAGAAGATCATGAAGGGCCTTGGGACCCTCAGCACTGGATCTGGGAGAATGGGTGCCGGAGGAGTTCCTCGGCGCTGGGTCGGTGCTTGGCCTCCACAAAGATGCGGTGCACAAAGTCACGCGTGTGGTCAGAGATGTGGGACGGCAGCAGGGGGTTGGTGGGCTGGGTGGCGATTTTAAAGATGGCCGCCATGGCCTCAAATTCAGCCCAAGGGGGCTTCTCAGTCAACATCTCCACCACAGTGCAGCCCAGGCTCCTGTTACGCAATGACACACACACACGAATAAACATTCTTTTACACGAGGCACTTTAAACTGATTAACACTTGATTAAAGTCATGACATCCATTCACAGACACACACACACACACACACACACACACATTCCGTAGAACAGAACAACAGTATACCGTTCTGCAGTCTTTTATTTCCAGGATTGCTGGAATGTTTTGGTGGAAACTTTTCCCAGCAAAATTGTTTACAATTAAGGCCTGTTATTGCTGGCTGTGACCGGCCGCACCAGCAAATAGCACTGATAAAGTTGAGATTGTGTGTACGCGTGTGTATGTATGTGCCTGTGTATGTGTGTATGTGTGCATGGGTACACAGAAGCTATCCCGGCATGGCTATGTTCCTGATATGGCCCCCAGGGGTACTCAAAACTCGGAACATTCCGCCCAACCAGTGCTGACTGGCTCTTAGCCAATCGCATCTCTTGCCTGATGGAAACATCCAATCAGACAGCATAAGGGACTCCCTTGGAAGCAGGACAACACTTCCCTTTAACGGACATTCTATGTTTTGGGTGCTTTTAACTTTTTTCTGTTTGCATGTGTGTTAAAAATAAACCCCTGCCCTTTAAAGATACTTTCTCTCCTCTAAAAATAGAGCTGTTCTCTTTCCGAAAAATGTCTTTCCTTTCAGGTCAAAAATAGAACTTTCTCTTCTAAAGAAATGTCACTTTTTCCCCTTCACTGACATTCCCACCATCCAATTGCCACACTGGTGTTCCCACAGCTTTGAGCGGACAAAATGAGACATGAAATGGTGCTGCTCCCTCGCATTACAGTGAAGGATGCCCAGTCTCCGCCCACTAGGGCTTTTAGCCAATCAGAGGACAGGAGACAGCTGTCCCACCACACTCTCATTGCAATTCAGTGCCATTAACGAATGCCAATATTCCAGAGTGTTGTAAACATCTCACACCTTCACTGGCTTTGAAAACTAATTAGGCACTGGGCTTCTCCTCACAGCAACAAGTCCACTGCAGGCATCATGTGGGATCACTGTCAGAACTTACTCTCGATATCTGGATGTAATTTGAGTTGATGGTTATTTGAGCTAACAGTTATGGCACAGTGAACATTTAGACTGGTTTGCTTTGATGGCATCTGCTTTCAAGATCACCTCAGTGACAGTCACAGAACGCAATGTTGCAACAAGCAAACACAAGTATGCCACTGACAATGTTCACAGAAAACACTCCAAAAACAGCATACGCTGTCACACAAATCAAGTCACTTTTTCCCCATGGCCTTATGGAGTTTGTGATCCATAGTCATCCAGACTCAGAAATTCCCTGGCCCCCTGGACTCCCAGCAGAAGAGGGTGTTGTTTGTGTGTGTGTGTGTGTGCGTGTGTGTATGTGGGTGTGTGGCCTCACCAGACATCGGCCTTGCGCCCATATCCCTCGCCACTGATCACCTCGGGGCTCATCCAGTAGGGCGTGCCCGTCACTGAGCGGATGCCTGTGCTGGACATGCAGATGGTCTGCAGGCGCTTACTGGCCCCGAAGTCGCCCAGTTTCACGTTGCCCACCGAGTCACGCAAGATGTTGGCACCTGAGTGAAACCAAATGCAAGGGGGGTCAGAGAGGAACAGCTAACGGAGTAACAAGATTATAGTACACAAGGATTATAGTACACATGAATTATAGTACACAGGGATTTCTGAACACAGGTTCTACAGCTAGAATAAGTGTTGGAAAAAGAGATTATGTGCCTATACAATACTTCAATTACAATAGATAAGGGACAAATTAATAAATAAGAGAGACCCATGATGTTTTTCTTTAGAATGACTGTGGAATGATCTCCACAAGATCAATTCTGTTTATTTAGCTCAATTCTGTTGATTGTTTCAAATAGAAATAGAAATTGTCAGTTCCAAATAGAGTACCATGTCATCACTTTGCATCACACTAACAAGATATACTGTATATCTATTGGGTAGCAGCAGTAATTCTAAACTTACACTTATATTTTATCTCCTAAACTAATTTCCTTCACATGAATTCTTTGAATAAAAAATAATGGGTATTTTGTGCTCCAAAAAAGTACATCTTGATGATTTGTTGGTCTGTGCATCTCTCTACATAAGGGAACAATCTGCTCACTGTCCAATGCTTCTTTACCTTTAATGTCCCTGTGGACGATCATGTTGCTGTGGAGGTATGACATGCCCTCCAGGATCTGTCGGGTGTACTTGCGGGTCACGTTCTCCGTCAATGCCCCGTACGCCTTCAGCTGGTCCTTCACCGAGCCCTGGCACACACACACACAGGCACAGAACAGTTCAACACTATTCTGACACAGCCTCTTACATTACTCTTCTAAATACTGATACAGCATCACAGCTAAATCATCTAAACAATGGCATGGATCCCTCTGGGACTGGTGCTGAGACTGTGTGGCCCTGGCTATGGGTCATCATACCCCTGGCATATACTCCTGAGGATGGAAAGGTGTGTGTGTGTGTGTGTGTGTGTGTGTGTGTGTGTGTGTGTGTACACATGTGTTCTCACCCCTGGCATGTACTCCATGAAGATGGTGAGGGTCTTCTCGTTGTGGTCCCGCAGGCAGCCGTAGTACTGGACTATGCGCTCGTGGTGCAAATTCTTCAGCAGCTGAATCTCACACTCTAGAGCACTGACCTCCTAGGAAGAGAGAGAGAGATAGAGATGGAAAGAAAGAGAGAGAGAGAGAGAGGAAGAGAGAAAGAAGGGGAGAGGAGATAGAGAGCAAGAGAGAGAGAACTTTAACAATCACTTCTAACCATAACAAAGCCAAATATGTCATGGCAAGATAAAAGTGAGAGAGAAAGACAGACAGTCAGATAAGGTTTACAAGAGGCAGTGAGATAAACCACCTCCCCCATGAAACAAAATTCCCGTTGACAGCCTGAACCACTGCCAAAAAGAAGGGATATGAGAGAAAGAGAGAGAAAGTGAGAGTGAGAGAGAGACAGAGCGTGAGAGAGAGAAACAAAGTAAGAAATGTACATACATTTACTCAAACCAGACCTCATTAAAATAGCAGACTTTAAGATTAAACAACAACGGTGTGAGTGTGTGAGTATGTGTATATATGTGTGTGTGTGTGTGTGTGTGTGTATGTATGTGTGTGCATGTGTTTGTAGAGTGCACACATCATGCTTACAAACACACCGCACACAGCCACTGCCCCCTCCCCCTCCTCTGAGATACAGGAAGTGACAGTGCATGTTTTTTCAGTGGCAGACAGGAAAGGATTTAAAAAAAAATAGAGTGAGAGCGCAAGGAAATGAGATAGAAAGAAAGAGAGAGAGAGAAAAAGAAAGACTCTAAAAGTCTGTTTTCTTGTCTTCTCTACTTGTTGTCACGCTTGCTTTTGTTTGTGTGTACCTGAGGCCTCGCGAGGCAAAACCTGAACCTCAAAACTTGCGCAAGCACATAAACAACAAAAACAAAAACACCAAAACAAACACAGCTGTGGGGGCTTATGCAGGAGTACTGCACGGGGTTGGTTGCGGTTTGGCTTCCCTGCAGCCAGGGAGAGAGTTCACCCCAGCGCTCGTCTCCGCGGATAGAGAGAGAGAGATAGAGAGAGAGAGAGAGAGAGAGAGAGAAATAGGGAAGGAGAGATTTTTTTCCATGCTACAGTTATTCCATCCAGCAGTTCCAGTGGCCTTTAGCTGCATCTGTAGCTGTGACTGGAGTTCTTGGACATCTGCCCTGCCTCTCCCTGACTCACTCTCTTACTGTGCATCTGTGTGTGTGTGTGTGTGAGTGTGTGTGTGGGAGTACCAGCAGCTTGTGAGAAAGAAGCCTTGAGAAACTTAATGAGAGTGTGTGTGTGTGTGTGCTTTTTAGTCTTGGTGCATGTGGTTGCTACCCTGAGCTACAAGCCTCTTCAAGGCCCTTACTTACCTTGCTGGTCTCCGGGCTGTCGGGGTCAAACTGGACCTGCTTGGCGGCCAGCTCCCGGCCCGTGTCCACATCATAGCAGAGGTAGACCCGTCCAAAGGCCCCTTGGCCCAATAACTTGCCTCTCCGCCACGTGACAGGTGCACTCGGAGCTGCAGATACAGGTGGGGAGACAGCACAGTCATGAGCCAGCTCATCACTATGATTCTCATCAGACAGATAGATAGAGATTATATTTTTTTTACATAGATAGATAGAGATACATTTACATAGATAGAGATATGTTTTGCTTCTTTCATTGATGATCATACATTTGAAAAAACACTAAACTTTAATGCAGCAACAGTGCATCGAGGAAAATGCATAGATTCCTGTATGCATGTGCCATGCCTTGTGTATGCGCATGTGCAATCAGATGTGTATCTGGCAGATTGTGCTGTTAATCTGTGTGTATGTATGTGTAGGCTTTTGCACATATGTGTGTGTGCACATACGTTTGTATATGTGTGCGTGTTTGTGTAAGTGGGCCTCTCCCACTCACATTTGTGGGCCACAGGTCTGTCCTGCGGCCGGAGACGTCCCTGGGGGTCCATCTGCCAGCTGCTGATGCTCTCCTCGCTGCCATTGAGCGAGCGGCGTGAAGGCACCAGCGTGAACAGGTTCCCCTGCGGCCGCCGGATCCGCGGAAACGTCCGTCGCCCTGAGGGGAAAAAAGAAAACAATCGCCACAGCTGTCACCACGAGAGCGGCAAATGAGACCCTGAAAAGGTCGCTGCCGCCCCCATATGAGAGCGTAAGGAGTAGAGGGTGCGGTATTTCGGAAAGAAAGGCCCCCAAAAGGGGTGGCTGTGGTATATGGCAAAACCCACCATCCTACAACTGCCAACAACTGCCTCAGTAGACTCTATGTAGCCCTAAGCTGGGAAATATTGCACATTTCTCTATTACAATAATACAGCAAGGACTGAGAAGGGATGGGGGAAGGCAAGGAACAAACGGTTCCACAGAAATGGCCCGCAGGATGGGGTCTGATTGGTTTCTCACACCTTCACTGAGGTCCTTGTGGTGCAGGGAGACATGGTATCTCCGTGGGTATGTTCCTCCCTTGCCAACCTTGTCATAGACGTGGTTCTCACGGTCTGAAAGAAGAAAGACAGAGGAAGAGAGAAAGAGAGAGAGAGAGAGGGAGGGAGGGTCAGAGAGAGAGATAGGGACAGGGAAAATAGAGGAGGATTATGGGAAGCCTGTGAGGATGACAAACCCAGATGACTTCTGGAAAGAGCAGCAGGAGGAGGCTTAACTGAAAGATACACAGTGTGGCTTCCACGCCCATAAAAAGCCACACGCTGTTCCGCCACTACCAGTTTGGACTAAGCTGAATAGTGATCTGCTTGGCCAGGGCAGTATCTGCAGCACCCACCTGCAAAATCCTGGCGGTTGTCAGGGTAACTCTTCGCTCGGTGCATGCGTGACTTCCTGAGGGAGGGACTGTGGGGAGGCCAGTGATGAATTAGTTAGCTTTTAGATCCAACACAAGCAGGAGTCTACTAATTCTCTTCCATCAAAGTATCCAGGAGACTTTAAAAAGTGCCTCACTGTGTGTTTAGTAGACATAAATCCATTCCACCTTGCCTCTACCTGACTGATACCTGTTGTCATGTGTCCATACACCCCCCCCCCCCCCTTACACCTGAGTGTCCTCACCTGTCTGAGTTGCTGTCCAATGATTGACAGCTGCCAGAGACTGAATTCTCAGCACTGCTCCAGGGACCCAGCAACTAAGGATGAATCAGAGGGTTAGAGGGTTACGTTTGTTAAGTTATATTTGTGTGTAACTGTATGTATGCATCTATAGGTATACAATGATATTGTGACTCTATGACTGTATATGATTGATAGGATGTGTGTGAGTATGTGTGTGTGTGTTCATGTATGACTTACACAGGGGTCGCCGGTCTCGGGGATGAACTCGCCTTCACTGTTGATGCTGGTGTAGGAGCCCTGACGCGCGATGCGTTGCTGACGCTCAGGAACGTAGCCGGGAGGTGGGGAACTCCGCCCAGTGTTCTGTGAGCCTGGGAGAGACCCAGAGTCAAAACTCAGTGGTGAGAACAACAACATGTCATTGCTGTGGACATACAGGTGTGAAAGTTACTTAGAAATAGCAAGAGGGTGAAGAAAGAACCATTCTGAAGCACTGTCAAAAACTCTCTGTGTTGTCTACTAGAGTTAGCAGTTAGCATGCAAACCATCTATCATCAGCCCAGCTCTCTACTAATATTATCCCATGTGTGCCATTCTACTATACTCAATACTACTATAAAAACTTGAATTCTATTGAAGGCCATACAGCTCCTGTAAGTCATCACCTGTACCAATGCCTGCCCAGTTTCCATCCGCGTGTCAGCCTTTACCTTTTGGGAGTTTGGTAATACAATCCTATTAACATTTAGGTTTTTTTTTATTTTTTATAAGAGGCAGCCATGACTGGTCCTGTCCTTGTAGCTGAAACACTGGATCCTCACATAACAAGCAATGATCTCTTCTTACTGTGCCAGCTGAATAAGAGTTATGTGATGAATTGCCCACTCTAACATCAGTGCTGATACTGGCGCCGACTACAGACGCAGGCTGGCGGAGCCTATTAAATCCAGCTGAATGTGGAAGGGCTATTAGGGCTATAAACAATGAATAAAGCAATTGTACGAAAATGTTTCCCTCTGCCAGGCAGGGGAATGATGAAGAAATTGAGCTTTTATGCAGCCAACATCTCACGGAAAAATTTCACACAAATGGTCACACGCACACACACAACAGACACTCGCACACACACTCGTCACATGTAGACTGATGCACACACACACATGCACAACCAAACCTTTCTCCATTTGTGCCTGTATCTCTCTCTCTCTCTTTCACACAGACACACATACACACACGCAAATAACTCTCCCATGCGGTACAGCTCCCTGTCCTGAAAAGCTAAAAAAGCCCCTGGCCTGAACTAGGCCAATGGCCTAGGCTAATAGTGTCTGGAAATCTGATTGGCTGCTGTCCAGAGCAGCTAGTGATGGTGAACAGGAAAAGGAAGAGAGCCACTGAGCAGAGGAGGAAGTCAGAGAAACAACAGGGGGGGGGGGGGAAGAGTGTGTGTGTGTGTGTGTGTGTGTGTTCATCTGTGTGTTTGTGTGCGTGTGCGTGTGTTTGTGTGTGTGTGTGTGTGTGTGTGTATGTATGTGTGTGTCTGTGTGTGAGGAACATGATAGAGACTTCACCAGAGGAACAACAACGACAAAGAGAGTGAAAGTAAAGGGATTGCAAGACACGGGTCAAATGGGGAAGCAAAAATCTGCAACACCAGGCTAAATACTTTCTGAATTTAAAATGAAAGCACATCTTATGTAACCCTTCCATGCAGTTGCATTACTTGCAATCAGGAACTATTTTTGATTTTTTTTTTAAACCAGACATTCCCATTGCCGTAAATGGCCTCACAACACAACTGTCATTCCACTAGTTACTATGGAGATTTCTAGACCCTCTCCAAAAACGGAAAAACCTTTAACAGCAAGCTTTTAGCTGTGCCTGAAGTTACTGTAACTTTGAGGCCAAATGTGTGAACAATCAAACATGAAAACCTGTTAGACCACTATATTGTATTTCGAGGTAGCAGGTTGATTACACTAAGCAAATACCCATGCATCTTTATCCTTTAAATTAAATTAAACTTCAATAAGGCAATGAAAAGCAATGCTATAAGACAATAGAATGTGTGAGAATACTGTCACTTGTTCTACTAGCCTCTACTGTCCCAGATGTATCACTGTTTACAGCAGGGGTGTCCAAACTTTTTTATTTGTGGGCCACATACTGAAAAATCTAAGAGCAATTATGTTTGGATCTATGGATCTGAAAACCCCCACACCATCTAAAACATTCTATGATACTATAATGCTAAACTATGATGTCCAACAGAGATATTATATTAGATGTAACAATGTAACTATAGGCCACATTACATTTTATAATTAGACTTCAAAGCAAAGGGTCGCAATTGGCCCCGGGCTGTAGTTTGGCCATCCCTGGTTTACAGTCTTAAGTCTTTTTGGGGACTGTGTTCACTAACGTCAGAAGTACATTACACTCTTTTTGCCCTTGAGTTACAGCATCTTGCAGTTCTGTAAGGCGCCCCTCTAACTTTGTTGCTCTGGTCTGTTTCTCACGCCACTGCAGACTATTGTCCTTGGAGGCAGACCCCATGACCTGTGCTGGGGTTTCATACTCACTGGTGGAGGGGTGGCGCCCCCTAGGCTCGGAGGACTGATACGCTGTGCTGACGTCTCCTGTGGACTGGGAGGCCTTGATGCGCACCTGCTTGCATACGGCATGGTGCGAAGGCGAGGATGCCTAGAAACACACACACACACACACACACACAGACAGAATTACAAATCTGGATCACTTCACCCTAAAGAACCTCATTTCTCTTCCCAGAAGTTGCCAGAAAAGTTTGTCATTATTTTTGCTTTAACTTCATAGGCTTCATAAGTTAATGTATAATGTGTGTGTGTGTCAAGAAATCATCACAAAACACTGAGCTGCTTCAGCACAGCACTCTCATGAACTCCTTCACCCGAAACCCAAAGACTTGAGACGAAACGGAAAAAAAAAAGAAGGGAAAAAAAATGAGAGCCGTCTTCGGCCTGGGACTGGGACTCTGACCGCAAGTGAGCTTTTCTGAGGAGTTACACAACCCAATGCTGGAGCCATGTGCCAAAAAAGCATGCAGGTTTCTCCAGCAGTGGCCTGCCTAATGCCTGCAGCTACCAGACAACATGGACTACAAGATCCTCCTGTTGTTGCCTCCTCTACAAGCCTCAAAATATTTCATTGTTAATAACCCATGCTAGAGCAGTCAGTAAGAGGGTAGGCTTAATAACGCTGACAAAACGTTAAAAATATAACAGGCTCTGATGCTGAAGCCTCTTTGGGCACCTAGAAAAGCATTATACAAGGATACGAGGACATTGTATTGTCACATGCATATGCTTACTGAGTGTAAGAAATGCAGTGAAATGGTGTCTGTTTCGTTATTGCTTGTATAAAACCAATGTGTTGTTATTGAATTTCTGTACAAGTGCATGCATTGGATTTTTCATGACTTTCAGAAATGCTAATCCAAAGCCACAGAGGAGAGCAGAGCGGAGTCACGGTTATTTTAAGACAGACAGCCAGGCTGTCCTTGTGTCATACTAGAACTACTGCTACAGGGATCCCTGGAACACTAGACACACACACACACACACACACACACACCAATTCTCTGATACTGGGCGCATACCCGAGGAAATTGGCCAAATCGTCCCCCACTTGCTCCTCATCCAGAGCCAAAGGAAGGATGGAGGAGAACTGAGCTGGACAACATCACGTTTTTTTTTTTTCTGCTATGTTGGGAATGCTGAGAGGCTTGTCAGGATCTTTAGAACGCATAAACAGAATGTTTTTGTATGAACCTATACAATCTGTTTTCTTTGAGGATATGTAATTGTGTGTGTCTGGCAATACCGTGGTGTGAAGTTTGAGGTATTTGGACTAATAGACTGGTGTGAGTGTGTGTTTGTGTGTGTGTGTCTTGAGCTTATATGTATGTGTTTATGGTGTGCATGTCACTCACATTGCTGTGCTCTTGCATGAACAGCATGATCTTAATGCTCTTCATGTTTGTGCTGCGGTCCAGAAGGTCAATGGCTTTGTCAAGGTCATCCTGGTCCCGGAGTGGGATAGACAACTGAACACACACACACACACACATACACATACACACACAAACAAAACTCAGCAATTAGATGGTTAGCTTGTGTACCTACAAACACTTGCTCTTCAGACTATGAGACTGAAATCAGACAGTGCCATAATGGACAAATGGCAGGTATTTAGACATCTAATAATTCTAATTAATCAGATAATTATAATTAAAGTTTAATTATGATAGTACCATGCTACTATGGAAATCTGTATGCGTCTATGTGTATGCATGAGGCTGTGTATGCATGTATTAGTGCAAGTACCTCATTGTTCATGTAATGCAGGTCTAAGTGCTGACCAAACACAGTCTTAACTTTCTGCTGTACTTCCTCAAACTGCACAGGCCGTCCAAACATCAGAATCCTACAAACACACACACACACACACACACACACACATTGAGACAGACAGCTCTATACAGGAAACTGCAGCTACTTGAGCCCTGTAACTCTACACTCCCGCTGCATGTCAGACCTAGAGGCTACACACACACACAGCTGGCGTTCGGCGAGCCCAGGGACCTCAAAGCACACCTTGCATAGCTGTGGGTTCTCCTGGCAGCTGTGGCCAAACCACAGGCCTTTCCCTTTCCACTCAGGCTACAGCTTCACAAATACCAGTCTGAGAGCTGAACCGTGTGTCCGAGCATGATGAAGTGTGTGTGTGTGTGTGTGTGTGTGTGTGTGTGTGTGTGTGTGTGTGTGTTGGAGAGTACATAAGATCTTAACTGGAATCATTTTCATTACTGTAATTCCGTTTAGACTAGACATGGACCTGCATTCCGTACATACATTTTCACAAGCACATGGTCACACTACTAACCTTCTCTCTCCGTTATACTCAAACTTTATTCTGATGTCGTCCTGGAAAGAGGAAACACTGGGGTTATTGTACGGTCAAAGACAATGTGTGTTTTCATGAAAATGTCTTCATGAAAAAGAATGTGCTGACAGTCTCCTTGCAAGGATTGGGAATATTTTCGCTGTGCCGTGTATCTGTTGTGTGTGATATGTGTATGTATACACTCTGTGTCTGTGTTGAGTCTGTATCTGTGTGTGTGTGTGTTTGTGTGTGTTTATGTGTGTGTGCGTGTGTGTGTTTGTATGTATGTGTGTGTGCTTGTGGGTGTATGTGTATGAGTGTGCTTGTATGTGTGTGTGTGTGTGTGTGAGACATATTAATGGCAAACACACCTGTCTCTTAGGAGGGCCCACAGGCTTCTGCTTTGGTGTCTCACAGCTAGTCTGCCGTCTGGTCATCTGAAGGGCCACCAGGTCCTTCATTATGGAATGGAGAGCCTGCCGCTCATCTAAACAAACACGCAGAGAGGTGAAAAATAAAAGTATGGCGAGATAGAAAGAGAGAGGGATGATGAAGAAGAAGAAGGAGAAGATGAAAGAAGGAAAAGGAGAGGCAGGGAGGGAGAGAGAAAGGTGTATGTCAAAATAAGGAGAATGGAAGGGAGGAAGAGAGAGCAATAAAAACAGGGACAACGTGAGCATCAAGATCCATAACTCGCTTAAAATCTGGAATGGCCTCTCTTGAGGGAACAGCAACAATGATTCCTATCAGACCACCATTCACTGCGCACACACATACACACACACACTAAGTGTACTCAGGAGAGAGCGAAAAGCTCTCCACTGTTTCTCTATGTTTAAGCTGTCAGCTCCATCCTTCAGTGTCAGTGTCAGCATGTGTGTGAAAAAGAAAGAGAGAGATAAAGAGAGTGAGCGAGTGAGAGAGAACGAGAGAGATAGTAGTCCAGCTGATGTAGGGGGCACTGATCTCTAGTGGCAAAGCCTCATCTAAATAAACCGGCGGGTGAGAATGCGATGCATCGGAGAAACAAAGCCAGTGAGAGCGGCCGCGTGTTTGGGGAGTTCTTGATTCCCATGTTTGATGTGAGACCAGCGCCAGGTCTTGGCTGCCTGAGCGCCCAGGGAAAATATGGCGCTTGTGTAGTTTGGACAGACATCATACACCTTCCAGACACACAGAGAAGGAGACACAGAGGGAGAGAGAGAGGGAGAGAAAGTTGCAGACTCTGTCCTTTACCCGGCAGTAGCTGAACCACAGAAACAGGAAAGGACAACAGAATATCTGTTCGGAGGAATGTCCATAGCTGGATCATATTTGCGTTAATGAATCCACGGCTTGTAAGTCGTTTCTAGGTACATGAGACCTAATTTGTCTCATGTGACTGTGTTCTGTTTTTCACTTCAGTAATGTGTAAGGTGTGAATAAAGTTTTGGGCAAAAATACAGCTATCTTCCATGTGCAGAAGTATCAAAGAAAGGCAAACATTTCAGTCTAGTTCATTACTGTAACTACCACTGAATTGTTATAACAATTATAATTGCATGGTACTGAATGTACAGTTATCAAGGTTTTTAATCTCAGTGCTACAGTAATCACTGCTCTCTCTCTCTCTCTCATTTGCAGTGTGATAATGGTGCTGAATCACATGTATTCTTGTTGGCAGTGGCTGCACATGTGCTCAAACTCTCTTTTTGTGGAGTGACTGCATTAAATCAGACGTACTCATATTGGCGGTGGATGTGTGTGTGTTCTTGTTCCAGATCAGGCCTGGGGATCTTCACACACTCCCCCTGCTCCAGCCACCCATGAAAGGCCTAAAGAAAGCAAACACACGCGCACACATACACACACACAGTCAGTTGGGGTAAAGACCCTCCAGGGCCAAACTATAAGGCTCATTAGGACATCCATGTAGCTATCATCATCATCATCATCATCATCATTATCATCACCACCATCACCATTATCAATATTACAGTATTAATATGCTTATCTTGATCTAAAAATTCTTAAAAAGATCTTAAATTGACTTGCATTCATCATTCTGCAATGTGATTATCTTAATCACCATCATCATCATCATCATCATCACAGCTATGATGTTTACACTCTAAACAGTATATAGTATAACAAGTATACATCCTACTACTTGAATGTTTGTTCTGTCTCATTTTCAGTTACAAATATAATAAAAATCAGACTTGGATTCTACTTACAATTATTAAACAACCTCTGAACCATTAGAAAGTGCAACAGCTGTCAATCTTTCTATCATTCCGCAAAACACAAGTATGCAGGCAAGTTGTGCAAGAATATCAGCTGCTTTTGGGAGGTGAAACATGCTGCGAGAATAAAAACGATACCAGAAAAAAAAGGAGTGACTTAAAAACAGAGCCATTCAAATGTTTGAAATCTGAGCTACACCTGGTACAACAGGAACTAAACAGATTTTTTTTTTCCCCTTCGGAAGACAATCTCTGCTTTGCCATTTCTAACGTCTGTTGGTTTTCTGCCCGGACAAGCTGCCTGTGTGTGCCTGGTCCATGAAACCCTCACTCAACCATGTCAGTCTCACCGTAAACATCACAAGGGCAATATTTATGCATGAAGATATGCTGGCTGGCCAGAGGCTGTGAAGGCGGTGGGGTGGAGAGGGGGACTCATCTTACCCAGGTTACAATCCTTTCTTCACCACAATGGGAGGGAAGAAGAAAGCAAGTGTGCTTCATTGAAGCTCCTCACATGAATGGAAAACAAGCAAAGTTGAAGGTCTTATGGAGGGCATGCATGCAATGCAATACACCTTTTTTTGTCTGCAATACAACAAAGAGCAGCTCAGGCTCAAACAGACATTGAACTTGACCCTAAATTGCGTGCATGGGGGGGTGAGGAGTGGGTCATCGGTAATGTCATTACCTGCCTCTGGTTCACCTCTCCTGTCCGTTGGATCAATCAACTGCGCTTATTGATCTGATTAGTGTGAGAGGATACACAAACCAGGCCCCCCACCTGACACTGACCTCAGGGGTCACATTCTTCTGAAAGTAACCACAGACCTCATTGATGTAGAACAGAGAGTGTGTGTGTGTGAGGCAGCCACAATGACAAGAATGGTCCGAAGACAACAAGAACTAATGCATACAAAAATATACTGTAAAACTCAGAAGCAAGACCAGAAAGCAACACTAGTTAGACAGTCCAGCAGTCACCTGGAGAACAGAGGCGAGCATGACTCAGCACTTGTGTGCATGTGGGGACACGGGTGGCTCTCTGGAGCACAGCTACACTCTCTGGAGCACTGTTGCAACACCTTGGGTTCTGACTAATAATCACACTCAGGAATTCCAGGCACGTCAAACCCCTCCTCCCACCTACACACCTCCATCCCTCCCCTAACAACCCCTCTCTGCTTCCCCGCTGTGGTCACTGGATCATTCCTCGGCAGTACCACGGAGCATGGAGCGTCCACGAAACCACTCCAGTGCTCTCACACACCTTACAGCCTTAAAGGCGTGACCTTTACTGTCACTCTCTCTCTATCTCTCTGCCCTTCCCCACCAATGTAAACACCTGTGTGGATAAAAAGAGTACTGCAGTGTTAGGCTTGAAGGGCCACAGCCAGTCCTTCTTGCACTTTACCTTCTGTCTGCAAACGTGAAGTGTCATGGCTTGATAGAGGGGGTCACGGTGCCTCTGGACATGACCAGGGCATGTGGATGATTTCATCCTTTTAAGACTGCTCTTGTCACAGATGGACTACCGCATTTGACCCTCTCAATTCAATCTAATTGAATTCAATTCAACAAAGCTTTATTGTCTTGAATGCCACTATATTGCCAAAGTTCATGTACACACACACACTTGACTATCTCATTTCATCCTCTGGCCTCTCTCTCTCTCTCTTTCACACGCTCTTCTGTCTGTGCTCTTGTGACTTTAAGTAGCTTCCTTCAAGAAAAAAAGGAAAAGTGATGGCAAGTTTTTGGCGGGAAATTCCACGAGTGGCAGTGGCGACCACGCCAGACGCATAGCGTTGCAATGCGCCATGCTTTATTTTTGCTGTCTCCCCTTTCCAAGAACCAGCCGGAATCGCACGGACCTCAGCCGGGACTGGCTCCCCCCTCCACTACCAACTCATCCCACCCCACCCTACCAACAGCAGCACCTACCCTCTTAGCCTGTATTTTTTTAAAGGTGTTTAGTCTACTGCTCTTTTTCCCAGCCGGTGAGCCTCTGGCTGGCCCTCGCTCTGCTGGTACATATGGTGTGGCTTAGACGGCGGTGCAACCCAAGCCTTGGCTGGCGGCGTTGGCCTGGCCTGGGGCAGCCTCGTGTGTGAGACGGCCCTGTGTGATCCGGGCTGGAGGGAAGTAGGAGGGGAGAAAAAAATGCTAAAAGTCAACAGCTGCTCTGGCCCAGACCTGGGGTCTGAGCGCACACAACAGGGTCTAGGCTGGCCAACTGTTGCCGGACCATTGGATAAGGCTCTGGTGGTTGGCTGGTTGTTTGTGTGCCACATGGACCCTCAAATGCCAAAGCCCCCTACAGTGCCCACATCACAGGGGCTCTATTCAAACGGCCATCAAATAATACAAAGGTGAGGAGTAAGACTTCTCCACAGAGATTAAACAGCACAGACCTGAAAAAGCACAGACAGTATTTTTCAGAACATCTTAAATGAGGCCTCAATCTGACCTTCCCAAATATTTACAAAACGTATATAACACAAAAATGATCATCTATGTCCTCTGAGATCATGCCACCACAACATTAAAACTGCAAGCAGGCAAAGATGGTTTTAATATCTGGTGGCTGATATGATGGTGGCGCAAGGGGACACACTAGATTATAAAATTACGCAGGTAATTTAAGATGTGTCAAAGAAAAGTCGGAACACAAGATGTTCCTAGTTGCAGTGCTCTGAAGTACCAACATTTTCTAACCTGGCAGTTGATGCTATAAAACCATCTTTTGCAACCTGTCCTCAGAGTGATGGGAAAATGAGCAGCATTCAATTAAATTTATTTAACCAATATTCATTACTAACAGCAACCAACTTCATGGCAATTTTTCCTCACACTGTCACTTGGTTGTGATTAACTGCAAACTATGATATATAGAACATCATTTTATCCAAATGTTTCAGCTTCTACAGGGCTATGCATAATTTTCCATTCGCATCATGTGGGAGCAGTATATCTTTTGCACACAAACAGGGATAATATGTATCAAGAAGCTCGAAGACATGAAGAGAACATTCGTATATTCAGTGAACACGTCACAAGTTCAGACTAAAATTTTTTTAACCTAATACTACAAATGAACACCTAACTTAGATTGTATATTGAGCTGCTTTTGTCACAAGAGCAGCACCAAGGAGAGCAAGTCATAAGTGGACAGGTCAAACAATGATTCAGCTTAAGTGTGCCTTCTCACCCATGAGTCACTGAGGTGAGGCCCTATTAGTTGGTTTGAAAGTACTGAAGTACTGATGTCATTCATTAGCTTTTGTTTAACTAAATTTAAATGCTAAATCTATATACCATGTCGTGAAACTTAAGCTCATGAAACTGGGTTTAACAGCAATGACATGTTTTGCAATAAAAGAAACAACTGGACTGCAGTCCAATTGCATAATCATATATTGCACAAGTAGATACTGAAAATCATTCATGTTTCAGGTGCTGCATCATGGTAAAGAATTCAAACAAGGTTAAAGCACTTTCAAAGGATGTCATCTCAAGACACTAGATTAACTTGAGTGAACAAGGTTTCATGCATCATTAAAAGCACATTTAAAATACCAAGAGGTCGACGGAAACCACTAAATATGGGCCAGTGCTATGTTTACAACAGTGTAATTACATAAGTATACTGTATCAATTACAACGTTTCTGTCAAATCGTCCAGCAAACACTAACTTTAAAATGACAATATTTCAACATATAAGACTTGCCAACAACAACACTCAAACTGACAGGCACTGAGCCAAACAGCAAATAGGTTTGATGGTACAAAACTCCAACTGTTTCACCACAGAACAGATTTAGAAGAAATGACTATGTCATAATGCTGACTCCCGTCTAGCTGACAAGAGCTCCAAGTACAAGGTGGTAAATATTCTGTTTCGCATACACGGACCATGCAAATGACTTACAGATGGCAGAGGTTATATTAACGTGACCTTTGTTTTCCAGACTGGACATAGACAAGAAAGTGTTGTTGGCTTACACAACACAGGCCAGAGGACACAATCACATGTTCAGCTGATACACATTAAGGCTATCAATTCGCGTAAGCGCTTGGAACAGCACCCAGAAGCAGGTTTCCCACTGTCTTCAACTTCAATGGTACTGGCAAAAAACATTGCCCAGGTAGCCACCCATTTCAAACTCACCTTGAATGCCTCTTTTGGAAAAGGACGTGGTCTTGCGTATGACCCTCGTCCGTCCCAATGACTGCAGATTCAAAGGAATCGTCTGACAGGTAAGTTCACTGGGTAAATTTCATTGATTCAATGCTCCTTTAGCACTTAAGAGTCCCATAGCATGTATTAGAATTCCTCCGACGAATGAAGGACTAGGACTACTGTCCCATGTGCCATGACTCGGTCTTATGCCCCCCTCGGGCCGTCATCCAAGATTTGCGCACAACCAAAAACAATTTGGTTATGATGTTTAATACTCAGCTACATAGGCTAGGCGTCCTGTTGCTCACATAACTGTTGCTAACATAAGTATGTTAAAGCACATGAAAGTAACTCTTTTATATGTAAATGAACGTGTAGTTGGATACATTGTATTTTGATCTCAAAGCACAAACAAATCACAGCCTGTCTCCATCCACATTTTTTCCATAAAGGGAGACGAGCGTTGGTACTTCATTGTAGGCCTAGATCATAACTACTGCCTGGAATGTAAAAAGTAAACAAAAGCTCTAATGTTGCATAAACATATGGCCCATGAGCAGTTAGATCTACAAAAGTTACCTAGGGCAAAACTGCAGCAGTCATCATGTTGCTTTCATGAAATCCATCTGTAACAGTTCAGTGGAGGAAAGGGAACGAAGCGATTTCCGTGATTTTGATGGCTTCTTTTCCTGCTAACTTTGCAGATTTCCCCCCATCGGTCTGCTCAAGTTCTTGGCGCTAATGCTCTGCACTTTTGTCCAGGTTTTAAAGGCGAACAAGCCCTCGTTAACTTAAATCACACAACGGTGAGATGTTTTGAAAAGCTGACAAATAAATCACAACTGTATCTCCTGTTACAGAACACAGACAACAAACTGGTCGCCAGTTCAGATGTTAACGTTAGCCCCAGAACAACAATCTCAGTTGAGTTTGCATTCTCAACGAATCTGTTCTTTCATCGGTGCCCACAAAAACGTATGTGGTAACCAAATATCAGTCTTGGTCATATCGTCCCCCATGCTAAGAAAATACATCCAGCTTTTTTTCTTTTTAAATTTAATTGACGGCTAGCCCGTGAGAAGTTCGAGGTCCGTCATCCTTTCCGTGGTCAAGTCTATGCGTGTTTCGGCAAGGTAAACCGCTTCAACCTTCTCTGGTAAAACTCAACAAAAGTGAGACACACCCGCTTTTCTCTGGCAAAGGAAGTTATAAAGGTGAACCATGTCGGTAAACTGAGCATCGGAGTTGCGATAATCCATGTAAACGTGTCTTCGTGGTCAACAGAACAAAGTTATATGATACTTCAACACTGAATTTCCTGACTGAAAAAGCAATCCGTCACCGGAACCTATTTCTCCTCTTCTCAATGCAAAAAGTAACGGTATCTTATTTTCTGGCCGCCGTAAAAATCCACTTAACATTAGGAATATCTATCCTCAAAACACAACAGGCAAATAGTCACGATGATAGCTTTGTTCATCAAAGTGCAGGATGACATCTAAAACAACGCCAAGCTTTCTCGGGAACGCGCTCCTCTTTTCGATTCCGTGACTGCGCGCATCATGGCGCGCGGTTACGGACTTGCGTTTTGGTAAATGCACATAATCTACGTTTGTGACGTAGCCTTCCCTTGCTCTGAAAAGGCGTCGGAAAGGCCAGTCGTAAAACCTGTAATAAAATCTATTTTCCTGAGTACTGTATTGTAGACTGTTTTTATTTCTTGTAATTTAGTTCAACACCAATACGTCGACCCTTGCAGAGATTATTTTTGCTCTTGTCCGTCTTTCTGTGTGTATCCGCATAGGGTGGCCGTCTGCCCTGCCCCTGTGGGCTGCACTCTACACCTTTTTGATGATTTTCCTTTAAACTTGTTTTAGAATTCTCGGGGATGGTAATGAGAGCAGATGGACTGTGGAGTGTCTATGTATGCAGCTAATCCCTTTGTTGTGGTGTCTCTGCAGGGGATGATCTCTGCTTCGGTGTCGTGCACCTGTCCCCACCTGAAAACTGTCCAACTATCTCCCATCAAACATTTAAACACGCAGAACAGAGAACACCCATTGGTGTACTGAAAATCCACCCTTCAATTCTGCGCACGAGACATATGAATAATTTAATGATCCTAGGGAGAGGTTGCAGGAAATATACTCATATGTGAAGTTACCAAAAGAAAATAACTGGGCCAGAGTGTAAACTACTACATGGCCTATTAGCTTATTAAGTGGAAACAGTTGAAACCACATATCTTGTTCACAGCGCAGGGAAAAAATAACATTTCCAACACAAAACAGATCAACACCAGCATATTTATTCTTTCATTTTCTCCAAAAGCGTGTAAAAAATTAAAATAAAAAAACAGGGCAACATGATTTCTGGAGAATGTGGTAAAAAGACAAGTCCAATGACATGTTCATCATTGTGTTCTACAAGGCAGAACTTGAGTTATGGACCAAAGAGAGAAAAAAAAGTGTGTGTAGGGGGACACCTCCTATCGCCTTAAGGCCACCGTTTCCAAGTCAAGTTTATATAGTGAAAATGTACAGTTCAACAGTTGGCCTACATCATTATGCAATTTTACCATTTGTTTAATTTTTTACAATACCTTAATAGACTCACTCATGTATACTCATAGACAACATGGCTGAATACATTTATCCAAAGCATTTCTATATCTTTTTCCAGAAACAGTATTGCAATCTGTACTAAAGTTAAGGATAGCCAAGGCCTGTCTAACAGTACTGTGTGCATTCAGATGAGGATCTCTAAACAAATAATGTTTGAGAATAACATCATTTATTGAAACTGCAGAAGTAGGAGGGTTCAAAGCAAATCTGATTGTTTACAAATTAAGGACATGGGTCCACAACTCACAGGGATATCTACAGTACATAGATAAAATCAGGGGCATTTTTTTTTGTAAATCACAAAAAAAAACTACTTAAATGTGGACTCTTAGATGCACATGCCAAGAACTTAATGATGGAAGAAAAAAATTTGATTCATTCTAAGGCCTTGTGGATATAGGCTAAAATTCCTTTCCTTTCTGGAGCTTGCCTTGCAGTTCTCACAGCGCATTCCGTTTCACAGTAGTCTCCTATTGAACAAAAGGCTCTGCCATAAACTTGTCTCAATGTCTAAGTGGCTCATTTTGTAACATCCAAAAAAAAAAAAAAAAACGATGGCTTTCAAAAGCACTTCTGTAGCTTTATAAGGAACATAAATGAAAGAAAATGGACATCTGTTGCACTAGACTAACGCTTAGCTCCTAAGGACTCTGACGTCATTTGGCCAAAATGAGGCCGCTTGTTCTGCACACATTTATACATATTTTTTCCTACTCTGTAAAGCTTTATAACACTCTTACCACTATCCCCAGCCACCAGGGGGCACCGTCTCCTCACAGTGGAGGACACAAACCAAATGGTCACAACCATAGATGTACAAAGAAAAGAGAGCCCTCCTTTTATATCTATGGTTGTGAAAAATCTGCACGAAACCTGCTGTATGGGGATAAAAATCCTACACAAATCCTGCTCTGAAACCCATGAACTTTAAAGCGAAGCCCACATGAGTCACTTGCGGGATGGTGTTGACCAGGTGTGGTGTAAACAAGCAGGTGCACAAAGAGGGGATAGAGGTTTAGGGGATAGCGGTTTCACGGACCATCCAACTTAAGTTTACAGCCACCTTTCTCCAATTCACACCCATCTGTGCATGCACTCTCACAACCACAGCACAACACACGCTAACACACAAACTCACATCACTGGTGAAGGGGGACTTTATTACAGATGGGGAAGTAATAAGTTATAGCAAGCGAGGCATTGGATTGACAGATGGGTTTTTTTTGTTGTTGTTGTTGGGATGATTGGACACAAAGTGAGGTCACAAAGTGTAAAAACCTAACAAAGCAAACAAACAGAACAGCAGGGCACGTCATAGGATGTGAGGAGGACATGTTTTCAAAAACAGAAAGTAATGGCAAGAGTAATGTTAAGGAACATACCATGCAGAACAATGGGTCAGAACCCTCTATGTACAGACATCACTGTTCACAGTACTAGGAATTGGTAACAAGGGTGTGAGGGGGGTTGTGTATCATCTAGATGCACACATTACGCACACATTACTGCGATTGTTTTTTGTCTTTGTTTTTGTTTTGTTTTTAAAAAAATAAAAAAATAAACAAGAAACAGGGAACAAAAAAATGAAGTGACAACCATCCAACCACAACCTCAAAGCCCTACTATTTCCTGAGCGGACTGCTGGAGATCTAAAGAATGCAGCACAAGGATAAAATATCTTGTACTTAAAACACCTCTTTTCAGCCTTTAAGTTTTCTTTTCTTTTTCTTTTTTTTGGGGGGTGTTGGGGGGGGGGGGCAAACAGGAAGAACACTTAACGGCAGGAAGTGGCACAGCGGGAAGGGTCGTCTGGGGGGTTGAGGGTCACACCGTGCAATACCATTTCCTGCAAGACGCTTCCCTATGAATCTCAAGTCTTCACTGCCACACATGCTTGGTCCCACACGATTAACACACTTACAGTACAGAATAGTACATTCGCTATGTGTAAGCTACACCAGTTTACAGAAAAACAAACAAACAATAAAAAATCTTTTTGAGCAGATGAAACTTGTGCAAATGTCAAAAAAAAAAAACAGACATCCTAAAAAAACAACATGCACAAAAATCCTCTACATGTTCACATACAGCATACCAAGAAGCTCAACTCAGCTATGAGAGCAACACAGCAAACCACCACACCCATAAGAGAAAAGGTAAGCACAAGATATGAATTCAGGGCACGATAAACGTCGCTGCAAAGAACACATGACTAGTAGTCAAGTGGAAATGGAGTACCAGTGTTGGCTATTGTTAGGCCAGGTTTTAAACGAGTCGGATGACCCAGTGACGTGGCAGCCTAGAGACTAGACGGACCTACATGAGTGTGTTCCTCACAGATAGCAGAGGTAAGTATAAAATATATGTCACCTTTTACAGTGAGAGCGTACAGGAAAACAATGCGAAAAAGTCAAATTTTTAGATTATCTGCACTACAATGTTTATCTGAACATGAGACAAATAATTGAGTAAATTATGTAAAAATGTACAATCAAAAAGGAAAGTAACCCACATCTGACAATGGAAAACACAACATTTAACGTCAACTTGCCCAAGTGCCTCTGATTACAAACTCAGGGAAGGAAATGGTACCTCCTCGCTGTGCAGCAAACAGTTTCACTGAGTTTATATGCAATCTGACAACACAGCTGTCCCCACAACTCTATACTAATAGCTTGCCCAATCAAGCCTTAACCCAGCTGATGTGCTTGAAAGATAAAGAGTAGAGAGGGATTGAGAGAGGGAGAGGGGGAGAGAAAGAGAGAGGGAGAAAGAGAGAGATAAATGGGTGGGGTTAGGATATTTACAGAAGAGTGTACCCTGTTTGTTTCACAGATATTACTCCAGTACCCTGCCAGAGGAAAACAAAATGGCTGCAATGATGCAGTGACAGACATTTCAAAACCTGTCACAAAATGGCTCTGCCAAAATCAAAGAAAAAGTAAAAACAAAATAAAAAAGCTAATAACCACAGAAAAGAATAGAAGAAAATAATATCCAATGGTCATTAAGCTTATTTTGCTTTTGTTAAAATGACAGGAATCTTTCCGTAAAGTATCAATACCTGAGCCAATCCTCTGATGCCTCAGAGAGCGAGCTGAGAACCTGAGTATGCAGCTAATCTGACACTTCTCTGAGAAACCACGGGCACCTTTACTGGACTAAACTAGAACAATAGCAAGACTCTTACCAACACCAACATTATCGGCACAAACACCTCCACACAACCAGCACATTTTAAAAATAAAACAACAGTTTGGTCACAGTCAACTTTGCCGTTCCAACAGCCAACACAAATAAACAAGGTTCATACAGTGTACAAACCAATCAGCTAACCACCAATTCATCAGACTGACCAACCAACCTATGGACTATCTTCTCACTTTAAAATCCAATTTTGAACAAATGCAAATAGTGAAATTTAAAAGTAAAGACGTAACGAAAAGAGTAAAAAAGTCCCACCCAACGTTTTCTTTTGAAACTATAAAAGGACAGGTACAGGACAGTCTTTTTGTGGGTGGGGAGGTCCACAATTTTAAAATCATTTAACAATCAGGTGAAAAAACTCATGAACTGCATCATCTGTGAACGGCAAGTACTGTAAGAGATTGTGTGTGTGTGTGTGTGTGTGTGTGTGAGTACAAGTGTGAGTGTGAGTGTGAGTGCGAGTGCGTGCATGTGTGTGAGCATGCGCTGGGTATGTGGCACAGGTGGACAGCGGCGTGCATGTGTGAGAGTTTGTGTATGTATTTTTGTATATGGAGGTAATGGTGTCAGGGATGTCTGCAGAGCTGGTGATCGGAGCATGGGGGTAGAGGGGGAGTTGTAAAGGGGGGTGGCAGGGCGAGGGTGGGGAGGTTAGGCCGTTTTGGTGATGCTCTCGGCGTCCTTGGACTGCCACAGCTCCTTGTGCTGCTTGCGGCCGAAGCCCTCGTCATAGTTGCCTTTGCTCTTGAACAGCTGCTGGTAATGGGGTTTGCAGTAGAACTCTCCCTGAAGGGCAGCATACGAGCCCAAGCTGTGGACACACACACACACACACAAACACAAACACATGTTAGACACCACTAGGACATCAGTGTCAGCTTGTACCATGGCATGAGAACTGCATACCAAAAGGCACGTATGTGATGTGCCTGAGGTTTGCACAAACAATTGTACATACAGATCTATGGTTGAAAACTTTCACCATTTGTTCCCTTTTGTTCATTTATAAAGCTGTGGATACATTGCCATCCCAATGTATCTATTAATGGTGTGTTTGTCTGTTTGTTGTCTGTTGTGTCAGTGTCTGTGTGTGAGAGCAAGAGCGAGCTGAAGAGAGAGGTGTGTGTGTGTGTGGTGTCTAACCTGAGTTTGGTGTTGCAGTGCTTGCAACAGAAGCAGGTGGAGTGAAAGATCTGGTTGTTGGCCACCAGTCTCTCCATAGGATACACCGTCTTCTCACATGACGCGCAAACCTCCTTCTGCGTCTTAAAGCTGAAAGACTGGAGCATGCACATGGACAACAAACACAGACAAATAAACAAACAAACAAACAAACACACACAGGAAAGACACACAGAAACACAATATTATTATTATTATTAATAATAATAATAATAATAATAATAATGTCTGTGTTCTCAGTTTCATCCCAAACATAATAAACGGTCTTGAGATTCTGAATTCAGTGAACAGGGAGAGATCAAACAGAGAGAGAGAGAAAATAGAGAGAGCGAGAGGGAGAGAGAGGTGAGTACCTTGGAGCGTTGGACAGGTTTATCTTCTGAGGTGGTTCTGTTGTCCTAATGAGGGAGAAAGAAAACAAGGACACATAAACAAATCTGTTCCAAGCACTCACAAACCTTCAGAGGTGTTCCCATGACAACCACACGTTCTATACCACTAGTATACAAACACCCACACTCATTCACTTAGGAGACGTGCAACAGTGAGGCACACTTTGACTCTTTCCCATCAGGGCAATCTTTCCAGCATCACGTTACACACAGACACACACACACACACACGCACACACACACACTCTCTGTTAAGTGCTCCAGTCAGCTCTGACACACTGCTATCTTTCCTCATCTCCTTCATCTTTCCTCCCTCCCTCTTTCCGTGGCTCACAGTGGTTCTATCTGGCTCCAGACTCTCCTGAGATGAGAGGAGATCAAGTACCTTCTATCTGAGCCCAGAAACACACAGCAATTCTCTTCCCAACTCCCACAACACACATGCACACTCACACACATACACACACACACTCCTGTGTCAACAACATGGTTTGGGTGGCCATCATGTTTTTACAGAGTTTAAAGTGGTATTTTGCGTGTCTCTTTTCAGCAGCCTTGCCGGTATTAAGGCCATTATGTAACCAAGGACTCAATGTCCCCACAAACTTAGCCAACGCCTGGACTATGGCACAAGAAGCTAAAAAAGAACAAAGCTTTAAAGAATGAAAGGGAGAGAAAGGAAGGAAGAAAGAAAGAGGGAAGACATTTTAGAAGGAGGGTAAGAGACACAAAGGACAGGATCATGGGAAGGTCAAGAGACAGCCGCAGGGGTCAGTGGTGTGGTATCAAGAGGTCGACACCTGAGAGAGGCGAGCTGTCTGGCCAAAGACACGGGCACACACACACACACACACACACACACACACACACACACACAGACACACACATGGAGAAGCTTAAGGGGAAAGAAAATGCTTGCCTTGCAGAAATGCCATTACATAAAACTGTCAAATCTGACCCAAAACCTCAACACACATCCAAAATGAGAAAAACAACTACACTAGGCAGACACACAAAATTAAAAAAAGACAAATATAAAATCTGCCTCATGAATAATAAACGATGATCTCAGTGCATCTAAGGTCTTCCTGCAAGAGGCCAGCAGAGAGATAGAGTGAGAAAGAGAGAGAGAGATATAGAGAGTGAGAGACAGAGAGTGGGTGTGTGAGACGCCCAGGCAGAGCATAAATCTGTGACTTGAGCCATCAGATTCCAGTCCCCAATAATTCAATATTGCCGCAGTTCACAAAGTACAGTCATTACCGCTCCAGTCCAAACCCCCACAACACCCTCACCTCACCCTCTCCAATTCAGCCACCTCCCACAGCAATCAGATCACTGGCACAGGGAGACAGAGAGAGAGAGAGAGAGAGAGAGAGATGGAAGGCCAGATGGAGAGTGCGACTGAGGGAAAACAAGACAGAGAGATAGTGAGAGAGAAAAAAATAAATAGAACATTACTAAATTAGCGAGGGACAGGACGGATGAAAGAGATCGAAAAAAGAGATAGAATGGGAATGACAGAATGATAGAGAAAGAGAAGAGAGAAACAGATGAAGAACCAAGGAGGGAAAGATGATGGGGATTAGCAGCAGACGTCAGAGGAAGAGCAGCGGCCATCGCAGCGTGGCAGAAGTGGGTCACGAGCATGCTGTCTCTGAAGAGAGAAAAAAAAAAAGACCTCTGTGGCTCACCCATCATCCAACCGTAACGTTGGTAATTACCCTCGTCCATAAATGTGCCACTCAATATCTCCTAAAGGCCTTTGGCAGGTGTGTCAGCAGAGTTTTTCATTGCCTGCAGGCTCTTGTGCCAACAGGCCCGTCCCATTCACCATCGCTCAAGCTGAACTGGGCAAAACATGTTATGAAATCCTCTTATGAATTATGCCCCTTTAAGAGCAACCACCAAAGAGAGACAATAACTACTATGGTATGTGTGTGTGTGTGTATACTGCATGGGTCTCAAGTAAACTTTTGGGCAAGTGTGCATGATGTGTGCACTGAGGGGCTGTCTGGGTTCCTTCCTGCCATCACAGTGACAGACAAAGCACTGTTGCTACCTCCTCCAGCACACACACACACAAACACACACACACTCCCCATAACAGTGCGATTTCCAAACTGTTCCAAACTTTTCTTCACTCTTGGTCTGTGTGTCCCTGCGGCTGGATCAAGGCTCTGTTTCAAAGCCTCTTAAAGCTGACTTTCGTCGCCGGACCGTGGCTCTCCTGGGGCCTCCGAAACTCCCTAACTTTATGCACTCCGCCACAACGATAAAGAGCCCACTTCCTGTGCCAGCAGCCAATCGGAGGTCTGCACACTGAGCTGTCTGCTAAAAATACACCGTCAAAAAATGATAGCGAGAGGGAGAATGAGGGAGAGAGAAAGAAAGAGAGAGACAACGAGAGAAGTAAAACGAGGCTTTGCTAATTAATCAGGTAATAGGAGTCTGGCAGAGGCACAGTGCAAACAGCACAGTCTAACATGGGAGGTACTGAGCTACCTGATAACCAGAGCAAAGCAGAACAGTGAGAGACAGACTGAGAGACAGACAGAGATAATCTCGCACAAACAACACACACATTTAACATTTCGTTAATGCTATTTAATCGTTGCTCATTATACTACCACACTCACACTATGTTCACGTTGTTGATCTTCATACTCACATCACTGTATTGTTTGTTTCTCCTTAATTGTGACGTTTACTGAGTTTATTACACTGTTATTCTTAATCCACTCCAAACAGAGGTAAATGAAGCAACATTGAATTGAACTGACAATGTGTGTGCCTGAGAGAGAGAACAGAGAGGGAGAGAGAGAGAGAACAGAGAGAGAGAGAGAGAGAGAGAACAGAGAAAGGGAGAAACTTGCAGCCCTTAAAGGCAAATTTTCGCAACTCGCTGTGATAAGGTTATCAGCATCTACTGCTCTGATGCTATTTAATTTACAACTTGTGATATTACGGCGCTGTTATCCAGGCACAGTGCCTGGGCCGGCAAACACACAGACCCCAGAACAACAGGCCGGCTTTAGACGCGCTCATACTCCCAAACACCGCATGGCAAGCCATGGCTTCAGCAGTGATGAAACAAGATTTAGGAGTTGCGTGTGTACTGCTAAGATGCATGCACAATCACACACACACACACACACACACACACACTAAACAGGAAGGCTCCATCATGGCTGGTGCCATCTGTCCCTTTTCGCCTTATTTGTACATGAGACGCAGACACAACTCTTGCTCCCTCTCTCTCACACACACCCGCACGCGGCTGAGAACCACCACTGTGGCAGGAAGTTGTGTGATCACATCAAGCATCCTTTATTCCCTTCTGCCGTGTTATGGGAAGACTGGGGCTGAGGGACTCGGGGGAGGGGTGGGATTCTGGCAGGAACGCACACACCCTCACTGTCCCACATAAGCATCCCAAAAACGAAAGATCCTGCATCTGCCGCCAAGGGAATAAGACAATCCTAACGCACACAAGTGTGACTCGTGACATTTTAACAAGGCTTGGTAGCAAACAAAGCCTGGGAGGGACCACTTCCTGAAAACGCCTCAACGCATGGCACAAGACATAAGCACTGTGGTAAGACGTATGCAGTTTACCCATCAGAATATGTCTGGACACGACATTGGGGAGGTTTTGCGTAACAAGTTCAATGCCACAACTGAGATTCATGCTAAAAGTAGTAAAGAGGACCAGTGCTTTTGTATGTGACATGGTCAGCTGTTACATAGAAGCAGTTCCAGTTTTGTTGTGTTTGTTTGTCCTAGAGTCACATTTGGCCTTTAGAGGCTATGAAATAGGCAACCAGAATATTAACCAAAGCAGTGGCATTTTAATGCGATAAGGGAACAATGCCTGAGTCTGACACTACACAAAATGAAATGAACCACGCAATTCTTTGAGCCTGGAGGATCATCAACAACACAGTAGAAGAAAATTTGGAATCAAGGTGCAACGGAACAAATTTGTGTGTGAGGCTGACCAGTGTTTGGTTTTGCTAAAACCGCTGCTCTGTCCCACCAAAATGAGCTCAATAATCTTCCAAAGCTTAATGGTTCAAACCAAAAGACTATGCTCTTTGTTCATCAGGCTTTTCTTTAAGGAGCTTTTTACTTTACAGGTGGCTGCAGTCCACACCAAAACGTGATGACATCATCGGTGACCTCTCACCTCAACGTGATGGATGTTCATTCATCAAATCCGAGCACCAAAATGTGCCAGGACAGGTCAGTAAATGGCGGTAGCTGGCATGAGGAGGATTGGCTGTGTGCATGTGAGGCCTCACACTGCGTTTTCAAAGAGTCACTCGGTCCGCCAAAATTCAATGTTGAGCGCCTTGCTGTAAGCACAGATCAAGCTTTCCCATTTTCACTCTCTCTCTCTTTCCTTCCTTCCTCTCTCTCTCTCTTCTCTACTGGGCTGGGCTGCAGACGATCCTTTAATCTCATTAGCGGGACAAATCCCATCACCTGCTCCCTGTGGGTTCCACTGGGCAGGACAATGGATGGAGGCTAAAGAGAGGGGTGGGGGTGGGGTTGGTGGTAGGGGAGAGTGGTGTAGCCCATGCACCCAAACAGACCAGGGGGTTGATGGGAGTGAAGGTGGCATGAGGTGAGATCTGTCTGCAGGCAGGGAGCCATGTTGGAGGGTCCAGTCCATGGGGCTATATGGAAAGTAGGCAGCAGCAGCGATGGCAGCAATGACCTTTACCGTGTCTCACAGAAGCTGGCGAGAAGCCAGGAGTTGGGACTCGGGAGGAGAAATGCAATGTCATGTAGTGTGACCGCCACACTCAAAGGCCTGTCTTTGTAGCCAGATATAGAACACAGTAAAACTAACAAACACACGCACACACAAACACAAACATACACAGTGTATGCAGGACCAGAGGCTGGTGCATGTCAGCAGTCATTAATTTCAGCCAGCCAGTTTTGTCTGGGTCTCCTGAGCAACAATTAGAACACAAAGGCTGCTCCTCTGAACACCATAATGATCTCGCTGACGATTAACGAGGACCAGAGCAGCTCCGACGGTCCGTCGCCTGGCATGACTCGCCTCTTGTGCAGCCTTAGTCATGGTCCACCACCTGACGACTCCCAAGCATCTCAGTTTTTTCCATGGGATTGATCCAATAAAGGCTGTACATCAGCCAATGACTCCAGTACTAACATCAACCTCAAACTCAGTCCAAGATAACTGATTGTGCAGACTCAGATCTCAGTGCCTGGCTTACCACTGCTGCAGGTATCAGCATGATTCCCATCCCATGAGGCAACAGACAAGAACTTCGGCCCGCGGGGGTGGAGGTGGGACTGGTGGGGCTCAAGAGAGCTTGTCTGGTTTAATCAACAGATCAATCACTCAATCCTCCACACACACACACACACAAAAACAGACATTCTCTCTCTCTGAGAGGGAGGGTGTGGTGGACGCAGTGCTGGTGAAGGAGGTGGTGTGCTGCTTTAGATACTGGTGTTTTACACAAAAGCAAGAGCTGTGGAGTATACAGACTGGGTTACGACTCGAGAGGACGGAAGTGAGGGAAGTTGTGTGCATTTGTGTGCATTAGGGGGGAAGTGGTGAATGTCTCGGGTTGTCTTGTCACGCACCTTAGACTCATCTGTCTTCAGTGGAACAGTTAAGACTGGACAATATTTGTCTCTTAGGACAGATCACCTGGTTTTTGCAGACCCTCTCAGCCTTTGAAGTCAGTATTTACGATGGCACTGGACACAGTCAGCACACAGGCAGGCGTGGTTATGGGGGTGTCAAATAACCATGCTTCACCCAAGTGTACCTTGAAGCTCTTAAGTCCAGAAAGGAGAGGGCAAAACACACATACTACTGGTGGTGAGTGAACCAAGGTTAACTAAGAAGAGTGTAGTGAGGAACACTTGAAGTTGATAAGTTGATGTAAGTGTTTCTGTGTGTGTGTGTGTGAGAGAGAGAGAGAGAGAGAAAGAAAGAGAAAGAGAACAGAGCACTCTAAACAGGTCACCCATTCAGAGTACACACAAACCACAGAAAGAGGAAACTTCAAGCACAGTGTGTCTGTGTGTAAAAAAACAAAAGACAGCCATGGTCTTATACTAGAGAAACTTTTGTAACTAAAAATACAGGGGAGACACCAAAGGACAGCGTGACAGAAAGAGAAAAAGATTGGGTGACTACTGTACCATGAGGAACTAGTACAGTCAGCTGATGCTCATTTTTCATTTCTCTCACACATGGGGAGCGACAGCCATTTCCTGTGAGCGGAAGAGCTGCATGTGCAGGCAAGTGTTAAATGTACACCACCCTAAGATGCTTGCACATGCAAAAAGGCCAGGTTAGGGTTCAAGAAGTTTCCATGCCATGCTGTGCAATGGCACACACACACACACACACACACACACACACACACACACACACACACACACACACACACACACACAGAGACACACACACTGCTAGTTCCAAGGCTAGATTTGTTCCTATAGCTTCAACAGCTGGGGAGAGGAAAAGATGCAAAAACAGGTCAAAGTATTTCACAGGACGGTGTAAAACCAGAGCACAGTCAGGGGCCTGCAGTGATTCAGAAAAAGAGCTCATTGCAAATGAATGCTTAAGTTAAGACCAGCAGGTTAACTTTCTACAATAAATGATACAGGCCTCTGCTTGAAGATGGGATAAAACAAAAAAAACCCATAGGCTCCATCCCTAAAGCTGTGAGGCAAAACACGTTATTGGAGATAAGAAGACAGAGACATGCCAGAGGGAAAACATTCCATTCTGAAGAGCGCCGTTAGGACCAGTGGCAGGTGCCCAATGACAAGCCAGGTCTCGGGAAAGGAATGTGCAAAAAGTGTAGCTCCACTATCATCACAGAGGGTGAGCAAGCTAAGCGATCTTGCTTGTTATCGTGCGTCTGTAAGGAAGCCAGGCGGAGGTTGCACAACAGCGCCAACCATGGAGAGGCCAACTTCACTTTTTTTCTTCTCCTTTCAAATAGCAGGACGAGTACTGTCATGTCTACGTTCACTCAAAAACACCACCTTCAGAACAAGGACAGGACAACACCCCCCCCCAACCCTCATTCATCTCATGACTAACAAATGCCACCACTGCCTCAGGACTGTTTACTATGATTTGAATGATACTCTTGATTAAATTAATTAGTATACACTATTCACAGAGCTCTGAAGTAAAAATAGACTGGAGCATTTTATTTCTCTAATGGCAAAGAGACTCTGGGTGTATTCTTAACTGATATTCATTCCCCTTTCCCTCTGTTGCCTCATTCACCTACCGGTGTGAACTGTGTGGGAGAAGAACACAAATAACACTCTCTGTTTCTCTCTCTCTCACACACACAGAATGAAAAAGAAAAACAGACCAAAATGAATATATAGAAGGCTGGAGGGAAAACAAGCTAACAGACATCAGCAGAAACAGCTGTCTTTCCTCCAACCTGCATCCCTCTTTGCTCTGAGGGAGATTTTTAGAAACACATATATCAAGGGAATAAGGACCAGAAATGGATGCATAACTTTCTCCAGTGTCTCTGTTATCATTCAAGACACAACCTTGTTACATCTGCTGTTAACTCACACAAGCACTCACGCCAATTCCCACCCACCCACACATTCAAATAACTACTATATAAGTTAGATAAATTACTGTACTGAAGAGTTTATTTAAAGGCTATGTTTTAACAGGCTATATAATAGATGTTTTGTTTGTGTTTGTTTACAAAGTTCAAATAAGGCCCAGATAATAACTAATATGCGCCATTCTCTACAACTGTTACTGAACCTTTTGCACACACAGTAAATTATAGCCTACTGGTTCTGAACACATTTGCCTACAACAATGTTTAGACTACTTCTATGCTTTTTAGATGGCATGTCTTCCACGAAACAAATCTCATCCAATGAGATTATTATGTGTAGCTCCACACGCCATTTGTCTGTTTTCCCGCCACTGTTATGCTTTCACTACTCTTCTAAGTAAATGTGGTTGAGTGTATTTGGCCACTAATTGTGTCCATGTTTGTTCAGACAGCATGAACAGATGGTCGTACATCCACGTTCAACAAAGCCTGTATTATGCTTATTATAAAGACGAGTGCTCAGCAGAGACGAGCATCTGTAGAGAGAAAAGGGTCCGATTTTATCAACATTACTGAAATCAGGTGTAATTTGGTTGTCTGCTGCCTGACAGTAGTAGGAATACCCTTGAGACAAGAACGTGCGGTAGGCCGACGAACAACTGGAGGTTTAGAATTTTCCGCCCAAGAAGCCAGTTTGACATGTTGGCCTATGCTTACTGTGTGTGTGTGTGTTTGTGTGAGGTCGGTGTTGGGCAAAAAATATATGTAGACATCGCGCAGAGGGCGTCCTGCCATTCCACAAAATTGGCACGGAGAGGAAAATGACCATATGCCTGCACGCGAAGGCTATCATTAGCGGAATGTGATGACGAGAAACACCGAGAAAACTGGTCTAGCCAGACACCAAGAAGTGTCCTCGCGGCTGAATGCAAAGTGACAGGAGAACAGTTGTGTATTTTAGTAGACATACAGTACACTAGGCTACGTTTGAAAGCAGGTTGGTCTCCTGAAGAGAGTAGCATCAGACCAAGGCTTCTGCTGTACGATGAAATCTAAAGCAAACTCCGAGCAAAGTAGCCTCTAATGCTTCGGAGTTCTGGCAAAAAAAAACAACTATTCATTTGTCATGATATGCTAATACAGACCCAAAGGAAAAGAAGACTTTCGCATGTGCCTCTTCTGCAATGTTACCGCACATCTAAACAAACTAGCCAAGTTGATATGTGTGCAATCATATGGAACGGCAGCAATACAATCAGCGATTGAACCATATTCTCTAAAGACTACTTCATGCCAGAGTACAGTCTAAATACTAAATCAGTGAGCTACAGTTGAATTTACAAACATATTCGGTTAGCTCCAGTTAGCTGTAGGCTGGGGTCGAGAGTGCCAACAAAGCTAATTTTATGTCTATGTTGCACATACCATATGCATCACCAAAGTCCCTAAATTAAGTTAATTGCACATGTTTTATGCCGTAATTACACGTGCATATTTTCGTTATCGCCAAGACTGAATCAAAATGTATGATATTGATTTACATCAATGCAGACAGAATTCCAAGTTTTGGGCTATTGCACATCAGGCTAGCTATTGTTTTCAAAAGCTTTTTATACGTCATGATGCCAAGTGCTTAAATTATGAGCACCCAGCAACCTTCATTCATCACATTCAAGAACGCAATCCAGGGTGTGTAGATTTCCACTGTACCACCCATTCACCTACGTTACCCAAACGATCGGATTATAAACGTCTGATTGATAAGAACACCACATATAAATTACACAATGAGCTGGTTCCCCACTCTCCTCAGATGGAGAGCTAGCAACATCGCTAACGTTAGCGAATGGACATCACCTCATTAGAAAAAGAATAGATGAGGGGGGGCTGGTGAGTTCATAGGGTTCGCTTTGCCGCTGTTCAATCGCTACGGCGAGACGAGAAACGAGCGAGGGACACTTACCATCTGGGTATCCTTATAAGCGCAGTAAAGAGAAGGACGATATGGTCTCCCTGTGCGTTCAATGTGCTGCGGTCGATAATTTGATCATTCGTCCACCAGCCTCAAGCTAGAGTGTGGTATGTTTCTGCATTCACGGAATAGCCAACCTCAAACCCGGCTCGTCTTGCTGTCTGCCTGCCTCCTGTCGTTTCCCCCTCCTCGCGCTTTTCTGGAGTCGACGGTTTTTTTTATTCGACAGGACGTCAGATGCTATTGGCTCCAATCTCCCACCCCCTTCCCTTCACCCCGTTGTCTCCTCCCTCACAGACTCGCCCTGAAAGTGGTCTTTTTCTAAGGCAGGAGTGATGTTTTCAGCCATTTAGGGTAATGGTTAAAATATGATTTTGTCATTCCACTCTATTGGACGAACTTTGTCAAATTAAGCGTAATTAATAATTTTGCTTATAGGTGCTATTGAGGAGATCCATGTTTACATTTATACCCAGGTTGCAATAAGGTAGCTACTAAAAATATTTAAACTTTTTGGTTATTTTTTTTGTATTTAAAAATTCAGCACAATTCTGCACTGATAAACTGCATATGATGTAATAAATATGTAGTATGTGGCAAATAACATCTCTTCATTCACATACGGTGACCAAACCAAACCTTGATCCAGTTACATGTTTCTCACCAAAACAAAAACACCAGCCATTGTCCATGCAGCAGCCCTTATCGTGAGAGTGTGACGTACGTCTGTAGTCCTCATGTAATCTGCGCAAATCCTCTGTTCTTGTGCCCCACATCTGGCTGACGGTCCACTAAGTCCCCTCATGCCCTTGAGCAGCGGCACAGCAGTTCTGATTGAGCGGAAGAGAAGAGCCTGTGATGAGGGGCTAGCCACTGTGGCTCCAGTATTCTCTTCACATAACACACTGGATTGAGTTTTCATATGGGGCTGTCTGTTTAATCCAGACCTGAGACAGAGAACACTGCAATATTCTGTCAGGGACTGTCTGTAATGGCTATGACACCATGATATCCACAGCCCATAGTGTAGACACACTTTATAGGACAGTTCCTCTGTCACCAGTAATTCACAATCAGCCTTTTTAATCCACATTGCCCAAGTGCTTACAGCAAAGATGCAGAACTGAGGACACATTCAGAACACAAAGTATGGTACAGTGGTGCTGTGGTTGCATGCACTTTTTTTACTGAAAGTATCAGACTGTAGCATGTGTCCAATGGCATGAATGCACGACTGCATGAAAATTGCCAACTCATCTGATGTGGGTGCAAGCAGAACAGAAGAGAGCACAAAGGGGGGAAAGAGGGCAGCAGTAAAAGAGAAGTCAGAAGGAGGAAATGGAGGACGGAGAGAGAGAGTGAGCGTCTGCTGCTGCTGGTGTTGTTGTTGGTGGTGGGGGGGTTGGGGTGAGGAGGTGAAAGGACCCCCATCTCTCTTCATTAGCTCTTCGTCTCTCCCTGCAGGTTCTCTCCGTCGTTGAGTCAGGAGTGAATGTGTGTGTGTAGTGGGTGACCCAGAGACCAGTCATTCGAAACAGATGTCTGGGAGTTGGGGAGGAGGTATTAGGGTTGAGGTGGGAGGTTCTGATTAGGGTGCTGGGGGAGCTGCTGTGGGGGAATAGTAAGCGTCTCCCATCTGGTGGTGCGGCAACTCTGTGGGGGCTCCTTGAAAAACAGGCAATATGCAATATGGTCATATAAGGGCCAGAAACATCCCTGAAAAAAAGACAATGGCCCATGTCCTACTGAATTGTAATAACAATTGAGTAGCACAATGTTGTTTACATGGAAGCGTTTCCTTCCATCCTAGAATCCCAGGTGGATGATGTATTTGAAAAAGCACACAGACAAGACTGTCTTGGCAGATGCCTGTCGGTCTGGGAGACAAAAGAGTGCAATGGAAAGTGTCTGAAATCTGGAGGCTCTGTCTCTGGCTTGGAGGTTGTTTCACTGTGACTAAAACTGAAAGTAAGAGTCATCAGTGCTTGAAATAACAGACTTGTCTGTGTGTTCAATTACTGAGAAAAAGCATTTTAGTAGACTGTCTAGATCAGGTTGCATCGAGTCAGTGACTGCTGCCATGGGTCAAAGCTGAGGATCAGCATATGATGCTTCAGTGGTCACCCCACCCCCCACCACCCCTTTCTCCTGTTTCCACTCAGGGGCCTTTGGGTTACTCAGACAAAATGGGCCTGTCACTGTGCAAAGCTGCTTCTCATCCTGTGAGGCTCCTGTTGTCATGAGCTGAGGGAGTGCAATGTGGTCATATGCACAGAATCCAAATCTCTCAGAGGATTTCTTATAAGTATTGCAGTAGGCTACATGTATGAAACATCAGCATGAAAGTACACAGCTGAACACCTAAACACAAATTAGGAAAGTAGCAAAAAAAAAGAAAGAAAGAAAGTGAAACTACAAAGCCAGCACGACTAGGCTGTGGGTTACAGATGCAATCTGAGATTGTGGTGAAAGGAGCTTGTTAGTTCAGCTCTACAACACTGCACACTTCCCAAAGCAATGCTGGGTTGCTGGGAACTGATTATGGCTTAGTCAAGCTATGCTCAGTCCCAGTCCCAGTCCCAGGTGCAGGCACTGGGCTCTTTTTCAGGTTTGTCGCTAAACCATGTTTACATTTACATTTAGGCATTTAGCCAAAGCGAGGATAAAATGTACTTAAAGCACCCCACAGGAGCAAGAACCATGATGGAGAGTTATTGATCACACCCTGATCAGACAGCTTAAAGACTGTAAGGAGCAAATTGATTGACACAAAACCTCAAAAAAGCAACCTTTTTAAGTAGCTGTTTTACAGAGAATCCAGAAATCCTCACATCATGAGATTGAAGGCTTTGTCTGCTTTTGACTGTCCTCCGTCACAGAAAAAGGGATGTTCAAAAGTAGAGCAAGAGCTGTGAAAGAAACTGGGCCACTGTGGATAGACAGACACACTCGTACAAGTCACTAAGATGAGGCCCAGCCTGGCATGCTGGAAGTCAGCAAATCTTTCCTAAAAGGCGAAGCATACTGCATATAAACACACCCCTTGGCAACGTGTCTCAGGCACTCTCTCTAAAAGCTTTTTGGGCTCACGCACTCAATTGTTTTTAACCCACCCAAACAAAACTGAAAGATAAACAAAGCAGTACGACACTGGATGACAGAGAACAAGAGAAGAGAGACTTTATTGAAGTTAGCTCAGCATCAACTTACAAAGGACTACGGACAGAGTTATGACAGCAATGAAGTATAACAAGGCATTCAAAACAAGATAATGTCCCAATAGCTGTTTAAGACATGAAGTTCAGAAACAAACCTCATTTTGTGTTGGTAACGGGATGCCTTTGTGTTTTCTTGGTGTGCTCAGTGCCCGCAAAATAGATGTACATTATCACAGGCTAGCATGTCTGATGAGTTCTGTTAGGAGGAGAGCCTTTGACTGCACTTGTCTACTTCACAAATGTAGATAAAAATATCAGAGAGAGTGTGTGTGTGGAGGGGGGGGGGGGGCTAAAGTAAAAAAAAAAAAAAAAGTAAAATAAAAACAAAACAAACAAACAAACCAAAAAACTGGATTATAGACGGTTCATCAAAACACCACAGCATAAGTATCCTAGTCCTTTTTTTTGTTTTCCTAAGCCTCGTCTTCCCACTGTTCAATTGGTGCATTACTGTCCTCTCCTTTGCACAACGTTCCCATTCACACACAAACTCACATTACGCAAGCTCACACACATTACATCCACACTACTGTACAGTCCCTTGTTAAGCCATTTTAAAAGGACAAATGACAATCTCTGTGCGTGATCAAAGGCACAGCTAAAAAAAAAAAGCTTCAACCACAAACTCAAAGAGGTCTAACACTTAAATTTTTGTTTTTAGCTAAGTTTCGCGTCAACACATTAAATGACTTTGTACAAACGGCAAACTTTACAGGGAAACCCGGAGGGCGCTGGTTAGCATTGGACGCCTGTGAGTCTGCAGACATTGGCAGCAAACAAAAGCATTGACAATAAATGATATGACGACGCGACCTTGTGGAACATCAGGAAACAAATCTGAGACTCTCCATGTGTGATGTCTTTCCCCTGCCCTCCCAGTGCCTCCCCATCCCAAAAAGACTAGATGGACTGACAAAGAGGGGGAAGGATGAAGCTACATGCTCCTCCAGGAGAGGTGGAGAGATGGTAGCTTACACTGCTACAGTTCTAGTGAGTAAAAACAGATGCACGCTCAAACCCAAGAGCAGCAACAGCACCTCCCTATGGTGAAGGTAGCCCATCAATCAATGCAGGAGGGGCAGAGAGAAGGGTTGTTGGTTTCTCTCTCTCTCTCTCTCTCCCTCCCCAGCTTCCCAGCCACCCTGCTGCTGAGGTGCGGTTGCTGAGTGAGAGAGGTGCATCTCAGTGGGTCTCTCAGTTGTCCCATCTACTTTTCTTGCGTCTGGGTGGGTCTGGGATGGCAAAGCCGGCCCCGCGGTCGTCACGTTCCGAGCGTCCTTCACGCTCCCTCCGGCCGCCGTCACCATTCCGGCTGTCGTTGTGACGATCTCGGTCCCGGTCTCCGTGACGATCGCGTTCACGGTCACGATCGCGATGATCGCTGTGCCGCTCACGATCCCCGTGGCGGTCGCGGTCACGATCGCGTTCCCGGTCTCGCTCGCGCTCTCCTCGGCTGCGCTCATCTCCATAACGATCGCCACGGGGGGCGTCAGGCACGGAGATCGGGGAGACGGAGCTCAGGGAGCTGCCACTGGTGAACCCTGCCATCTTGGTGCCCACACTGAGGGAGGGTGGCGGGGGCATGGAGACGTAGGATGCTGCCGGTGCCGTGGGTCGCTCCAAACCCTCAGAACCACCGCAGGGCACTGAGCTCAGGCTACCAGCGCTGGTCCAGCCTGAGGTGCTACTGGATTTGGTGGTGAGCTTAGGAACACTGCCTGATGCAGCCACAAAGTGGTTCTTGTACTGGGCCTATGGGAAAACAGAGAGAAAGAGAGAGAGAGTGTGAGTGTGAGTGAGTGAGAGAAAAAATTACATGGAAGGTCCCTGTAAAAACCTCTAAGGGTTCAGAGACAGGAATGAGAGCATGAGCACTAAAAATAAATCTGTGAGAACAAGCAGACAGGGAGGAGAACATCATAAAAAAAGGAAAGACAAGATGTGTGACGGCATAAAGCAGGTACCTGGAAAGCCGATTTCATGGCCGACATGCGGTCTCCCATGGCTCCGCTGGAGGGCTTGTAAGACTCATAGTTCCCAAGGGCAGAGGCTCCGCTTCCACCAGCACTACGCTCCTGTACAAAATACTACATTACCCAGAATTCTGTGCCCGCCCACTGACTGCCATCCACTGAATACAGCTGCCAAATTTCCATCCTCCATCTGTCACCTACAGCAGTCTAGCTCACAGAATAATAATAAACCCAAACACCTACCGAAGTGTCTGATCCTAATCCTGGTCTTTCTCTGTATCCCAGACCTCCACCTCCAACGTTGAGCTTCTTCCCTTTCCCTCCCTTAAAGCGGGACTTCCTGAACCAAGAATTCTGGACAACATTCAAGAAAGAAAAAGACAGACAATGTGTTGGTCCCATTTTAATATCACCTTTTATCAGACTAAATACAGCAGCATTATCTAAAGATTGCTCAATTAGTTAATTGTTTTATCCAATACTGATCGACATGGTAAAAAAACTGATATCCAGCTGCACCTGCATTGCGAGGTCCATCAGGTCCTTAGAGACACTCTGATTGGCTCCTTCCAGGTTTCGGACAAGGTCGCCAGCGAATGTCGTATCTTTGTTGGTGAGGAGGGTGTAAGCCACACCTTTTTCCCCAGCACGACCCGTACGACCAATCCTGTGTGTATGTGTGTCGATGTCACGGGCGACATCATAGTTGACCACAGTACGGATGGAGGGAATGTCCAGACCACGGGCTGGGGAGGGAAGGGGGAGTGAGGGTGAGCCTTTACAGAACTGCCACCTACAGGATTTTACCAGCATACACTTGACTGCTGACTACCTCTGCCATTGAGGTAGGTAGCCAACCCACTAGTTTTACTTCAAAACTTCTGAATCTCAATATACTGGTCCCTATGCTCTGAATCCTCAAAGACAACACTGGCATGAATCGACTTCGCGATTGGCCGATTCATACCAAAGTCGGAGGACAATGGGATTCAACCATACTGCCTAATTCCCAATTTCTTGCTTTCTTTGCCCATCTGCTACCCACCTGCCACGTCGGTGGCCACCAGCACAGGCACGCTCTTCTTTTTGAAGTCGGCGATAACCTTGTTCCTCTCGCTCTGGTCCATGTCACCGTGCAGCAGGCCCAGTGAGTAGCCCTCCTGTGTCAGGTTGGTGGCCAGCTCCTCCGAGTTGGCCTTCTTGGTGACGAAGATGAGCACGGAGCCGGCTGAGGTGAACTCCACCAGCCGCCGCGTCAGCCAGCTCCACTTGTCCGTGCCCGCCGGCAGCACCTCCACCAGCTGAGTCACGTCCTCGTTGGCCTGGGTTCACCAAAGCACAGAGGAACAGGAAAGAGAGAAGGGTAGGTGGATGCAATGAAAGAAAGAAAGAAAAAAAAAAAGAAAGGAAGAAGATTGAAACACAGAACAAGAGATGTGGATAGAACCGAGGAGAGAGAGAGAGAAGAGAGAGAGTGAGAACGGGACAAGACATGAGCAGAAGCAAGGGCCAAGTTCAAAGATGGGACACAGAGAGGCGTGGAGGCAAAGGAATGCAACCAAAAGACAGAGGAGTGACATTAACAAAAGTTCACTTCAGTAAGAGGCAAATGGCCTCCCTCACACATTCCCAACATAAGCAGCACACAACGTCACTTTTCTCTTCAATAGGACTGTCAACCAACAAATACGCCTGCGACCATTAAGCAACTAGCTGTCACTACTAAAATAATTTAAAACTTTAATTGAAATCAATTAACTGGTTTAAGTATTTTAAGGAATATATCTTTTTTTCTTAGTCTCTTTGACAACATATACAATGCCTTCAATTTCAAATTCAATGTCTACAATGCATAAACTATGTGGACAAAACAAGGCATCTGAGGCCGTCACCTTGGCCAGTCATGAAAATCTTCAAGAGAAAAGGTGATTATGATCATCGAAATAACTCATCTAAAACACTGAAAACAGTCAGTGTAGTGTTAGGGCGAGTCAAGAGCTTGTTATATTACCTCTCCAATGTCTCCCTGGACTACACGGATGGGGTCGACCAGGATGTCCCGTGCCAGCCTCTCAATCTTCTTACGGAATGTGGCACTGAACAACAGGGCTGTAGAGATGAAGAGAGGTCCTGAGCAAAACATATATTCTCTCTCTCTCTCTCTCTCTCTTATCCCCCAAAGACTAAAGAGAGTGCACTATTTACACAGTATTAATACACTATTTAGTACAACTACATTTGTATACAACAGCTCACAATAAGAACATGCACGAACAACGCTCAAAACAACATAAAACAATGTTATTTATTACTATATCATATTACTGCAAGATGATTTCTACTAGTAGTAAAAAAAATAGTCAAATTAGAAAGTCAGAAAAAGTCACTTACTTTGTCTGTCTGGCCGGACATGACTGGCGATGGATCGAACTTGATATTCTGCAATAGGTGAACAATTTTTCTCCATTCAGCATTAACCAACTCATCAAACATGCAGTATTACAGTCAGTGTATTACATTATCACTAACAAGCCTACAGCGTTTGGGGTGTGTTGGTGGGACAAAAGTTAAGGTTTAGAAGCTAAAGCTACTTTGAGGACCATTATCTTACCAAAGCCCATGTCAAACATGCGGTCAGCCTCATCAAACACCAGATAGGTTACCCTCTGCAGAGAGGTAGCCTTCTTCTTCACATGGTCAATGAGCCGACCCTGTGAGACAGGTGAGAGAAGGTCAAATACATGCATGACATTCGGTATACACAATGACTGAGTAAGAGCATACATGACCAAAATCACCTCAGGGTACAGCACAGTTGCGCACTCCAATGGGCGTAATGGGCATCACAAACACACACACACACACACACACACACACACACACAGAGCAGGGTACTCACTGGAGTGCACACAACGATCTCGGCTCCTTCCTGCAGGGCCTTGGCCTGCTCCCACATACTGCCTCCACCGTACACTGCCACTGAGCGCAGACCATATGCCTTCCCAAAGCGCTTACACTCAGAGTGGATCTGCACCACACACAAATACAAAAAATCAATGATCACCATCTCATCATTCAAAGCCATAAAGGAACACAATTTTCATCCTTGTCTGAATCTTGGTCATGACTGCTACTTAACTGCACACAAACAAATACTTTATTACTGAAATGTTTTAGTAGTTCTTTCACTATCACTTCTTATATGCCAGTGATTGCATAAAGGAGGTCCAGACCAATCCACACCCTCTGGTCAGCCCTGAACCAGGCCTCTGAGCTCCATTATTGCCTTATGGTGAAAATTTTAAGTGCATTGGGCAAAGATATGAGAAAAGTCAAGTGTATCAGAACAACCAATCTAAAAAGTGAGTCTGGAGTTCTGCTGTTCTAACACAGTCATATTCGGCCATTTTGGCCGATGCATCACAGACACAGCAAACAGCGGCGTCTCTTTGCGGCTGTCTTTCTTCACTTGGTTGCTTCACTCATTTCTCTCCATCTCACCCCTTTCTCTGTACTTTGCTTTTGATCCTCCTCCAGCTCAACCCCCTCTGACTCCCCTCTCCCCTCACCTGCTGGCAAAGCTCTCTGGTGGGGCACACAATGACAGCGATAGGCCCGTCTCCCGTCTGCAACTCCTTCTGGTCCATGATGTGCACCAGCATGGGCCAGATGAACGCCGCTGTCTTGCCACTACCTGTTTTGGCGATGCCTATCATGTCGCGACCGCTCAGAGCGATGGGCACACCCTGGTCAAAACGGGGTTTGGAAAAGAAAACACAGGATTTGGAGGAGAGGACCATCAGATTTACATTGATCAATGTAGACAATCAAGGGATATTCTACTAGTCTACAGTCAAGGGTTAGCTAAAAGCATCAGATGAATGCCATCCTAACCACACACACACACACACACACACACACACTCCCCCTCAATCTTTCCTTAGCACAACCCAGAGCAGGTGCCAACACAGCAGAGTCAGTACCTGGCACTGGATGGGTGTGGGCTGTGTGTACTCAGACTTGCGGATCTGGTGCATGAGCTGCTCGTCAAAGCTGAAGTGGGCAAAGCTTGTGCAGGGTTTAGGGGGTGCCGCTCCCGACACCTGTCAAATCAAAATCCAAGAGTTTCAGACCATGACAACACGGCGATAAACCAACAACTGCCACATTCATGTTTGTGTGCATACACTGGTCTTTAATGGCAGTGTAACTGAGGGACTTGTGATTTGTTTTGAGATCAGTTTTGTGTTAGTGACTGTGTGTGTGTGTGTGTGTGTGTGTGTGTGTGTGTGTGTGTGTGTGTGTGTGTGTGTGACTCACCCTGAGGTTGAGTTTCTGTCTGAGCTCCACCACCTGTGTTCCTGTGAGGCTGTTGAGCTCCTCGTGCTCCTCGTAGAAGTTCTTCTCAAAGGGGGGATAATCAATCTGTACAGGAAACACATGAGAGCACATGCATGAGACACACCTCCACCCGGACAGCTCAAATTAGCCAAATATCACTCAGTCAACTATCAGTCATTTCATAATATGGTAATGTGAATAGCGTACCCATAATATTCCATTGAAAGTATGGACGTTTTGTCTTGTGCTTGACCGTGTCTGCCTTGTCTGCATAACCAGTCTGCCATTTTGTTGCAGCACATTCAGATCTGTGATATCTGCATTTCCAGGCACACAAGTGCACCATCTGATATCTGTACTGCCAGGCTCCTTACCTCACTGTGGTCAATTGGGGGAAGGGGCATGATGATCTTCTTTGTGGGGACGATGGGGTTCCCGTCGCTGTCATAGTCAATGTTCTCTTCCTCCTCCTCCAGGGTCAGGCCGGCCGTGGGGTTTTCGGCCATGTATCGGAAATAGGCCTCCTGCACAGAGCATAGGAACAGGCATCACACCGCAGCAAGTCCACACATCCATACAAACACACACATACCTACACGTTTGCTAGAATTAACTCATTACTGTATTGGATAGGGGCAGACTACATATTGACTGGCATCAACTTCTCAATCCAAATCATTGCAGTCTGACTGGTAAACTCGCAATAGTGTGCATACTCAGACAAGACTTCTTTTGGTGTATTTTTCATTACGTTTTTTTTTTATTATCTAGGGCCCAACCTTGGTTGTGACAGTAACAGTACCCATCATTCATCTTGAGTATAATTGTGAGTCTAGAGTTAAGTTACGTTAAGAGTTGTGTGACTAATTTAGACCACTGCGCACAGTGTAAATTGTCATTGTTTATGATCCTGGATTCCTTCATTAGAGTAAGAGGTACTTCATAGTTCATGCAAACTATGCTGCTAATGTGTATAATGCAAAAGGTGCATAATGTATTGTGTGAGAAAATGTATATTCCAAATCACACAAGCTCTGATGTGGATGCTTTTCACATTTCTTGTGTAGACTATGACAAGTTTCTTCATTACATGTATCAGCTGGCACTATAACTGTGTCCACATAGCTTGCATAGACAACGAAATCTCCCTTAGTGCAGGAAACAGCATAACCCAGTAACACTACATTAGCTGGGTGAACAGAGGTCAAGAGCACAAATTCATCAGAATTTCATATTGAACTTATAACTTTCAACAACTTGGCCGGACAAGATAGTCATAAACGTGATTAAGGAAGAAATCTACAGCAGAAAGAAAAAGTCCAAAAAGGAAATAAATAGAGAGGATGAATTAGTGAAAAGATGGGAGAAGTAGGGGCCTTGGCAGTTCTTTTGGTATTGAAAAAGCGGTACATGATGGAACAGTAGCAAGCTCACTCACTTGGTCATCTTCCTCTTCAATGTCATCTCGTATACCCCTGGAAGAAAAGAGCGGAGAAAAAAAACTTCCCTGCGACTCGTTCGATCACCCGTGACAAACCCCATCCCACAATATATAGAGAATCAATGCCAGCCCTCCCCTCAAAAACTGTCTATTCCCAAGCCCACTCTGATCCCACATAGTCTAGAGATTTTTTATTTGTTTTTCTAAATTTACATGTGGTGTCTCTAGACTTCTGCCTGATTATCTGGGGTAAATACCACATTTCATGGCACTGACTGGAGCAGTGAAAGACAGCCAAGGGAAAGGATTAAAATGAACAACCACAATTATGAGATCTTACTTGGCAATCTTTTTCTCTTTTTCCTCCAACTTCTTCATATCCTTTGCTGCTTGATTCTGGTCAGAGAGAAAAAAAGAAAATAAGAAAAAAAGGAAGAATGGAAGCATATATCCATATCCATATATGAAAAACAAACTAAGAAATAGTAACAACACTCGTTTTTAAAGAGCCCTTTCTTCCTCTTACTTCAACCTCTGCCATGAAGGCATCCAGTGGGTCATCATCACTGTCTGAGCCCTGTCCCCCACCCGACTGGAGCTGTTTTCGGGTTGGAGAGTTCTCTGCTGGGATGTAGGGCAGGTCATTGGCGCTTGCTTCTTCTTCGTCATCCTCAAAATATCTGTAGATGGGGCCAGGTGTATTAAAAGTACACCCCACAACAACAGGTCAGTAGATAGTACTGATCATCTTAAATGGAAAAGGGAAATTTTTGACTTATTTTTAAACTTATTAAATGAATGTAATGAGGACACATTACACATCTAGATAGGGTCTGATTACAAATCGATTTTAGGATTAAAATCTCAACAAAGGAAACACAATCTACAGTGCTATAACATGGCCATAAGTAAATCTCAACAAGTGAAGTGCGGGCAACAGACTTTCGTGCCACTCACGCATTCTCCTCGTCGAAGTTGGCTCTTTTAGTGCCTATTTTGTAAAAGGCCGGAAGCTGTTGATTCTTGCCATAGCCACCAGCCGACCCAGAAGCTCCAAATGAATTATGTGATTTCTGCGGCATCTGAGGTTCCTCCTTCTTTCCACCGGCCAGACTGAAGCCACCGAACCCGAAGCCTCGCTTCGCTCCTGGCCCCCCCTTATTCCAGTTCATTGCTGTGCCCTGTCTGATGATACAAAGACGTTAAACATGCGCATTTTCACCACAGAAGTTTTTCCTAGTCGATATCACAATGAAGACCCGAATGTCTTTTTGCCAATGATTAAGTCATCTTGCCCTACCTAAATTAACTCTAAAACATAAATACAAGGCACCAGAGTGCCAAGATTCCGTCTAGCTACTATAACATTAGCCCCAAGTCTAACCCGACATTTATTTCCATCCCGACAAGAACAAACTCCCATGTGGTAATCCATTCATCAAAGACAAGTGACAACTGCAATGTCAACGTCTCCACGTCGGATGTTTCCACAGATGCTAACGATAGCATCTTAGGTTGAGAGCTGCTAAAGCACACGGAGCCTGCCTACTGATAAACACCTGTCCCATACTGTATTTTCCGACAATGTATTGTTATGTATGTGACATGTCCTTATACATCGTATTGCAAAATAACTGGACATATGAGTGCTCAGATAACACTATTTATCGAGAATTCTGAATCTAAATCTCTAGCTAAGACAGCTAACACGTAGCTGTACCGCAAGTCCGAGATGTCCTTAGAAGATAATGTGTGACGTAAACAGCAATCTCATTTATTACCTCTAAACTATTTTATTATATATACTGCCATAAGAATACGCTTAAGTTAGTTAAATATGTGTTAAGATTGCATTACAGCGAACAAACGTCGAAGGCCGCAGCAGCCTTCGCACTAGCCAGTAGCGCGATTCGGGGTTAAGAAGACTGATCGCCCACTTTGTTGGTCACAAGGGTTTCAATAAAAATAAACAATGCAAGCATGCTACATTTGACACAGTTTTGAACGGCTATGGACAAGAGAAACATTTTTGCTTTAATTACCTGTTTATTTCACTGTTAGAAAAACTATTTACAGCGTCCACCTCTGAATGTTCGTCTCGACGGTATTTTGCTCACGTCATTTCACGCGCCAGTGTATCAAACGTAAAAAACACGCGACAGCGTTTTGTTTGTACAGGACCAATGACGGTACAGTTGACGCGATATTCCTCCTTTTTGCTGAAGTAAGCCAATTATTTTAGAGAATCTTAAAAGAAAAAAATATTTCCTCCAATCAACAATCTCATTTTAACACCAAACTCATTGCAAGGAGTGAATAATTTCGCCATCCACTTCCATCTGGAGGAAAATACAAAAGGTTACGGAATTTGTTACTCACTAGTGCTCATTTTAAGGCAAGTGTCTTGTTAATGTTGTAATGTTGGAAATGATGCATCCGTTTCTCAAAGGCTATCGCGTATAAATGTGATAGCAAGCAAGCATTTGCCAAACTGCTAACATTAGCTAGAAAGCATAGCTATGATAGCTTGCTAACTTCAGATATTCAGTCAGTGTTACATGAAACTAAATAAATACGGAGAAAATCCAAACAAAGCGGGTTGGAGTGCTTTACTCTGCTACTCGATGAGTAGCAACAATGTAGAAGACTTTGTCATTGGAATATATTATTTTTTTATTTTCGTAGCGAACGTTATGCTAGCTAGCGTCAATGAGTGGAAAGGTAAAATGCCTTTCGATGCACACATTTATTTATAATTGCACAGAAAATGTGAATGCAGTTCAAACTACTACTACCAAACTCTTTCTTTGGCGTTATTAATTATAAGTCTAATCTCATCTGACAAGAATGTTGTTATGGTAACGCCCCCTGTTGAAAAAAGGCAGCCCAATGTCCAAACCCAAATGTCGTCAAACGTTTATTTAATCATTTGTGTAACCTGAATTTTCAACTGTTTTTAGCAGTTTTAGGGTTTTGAAGTTGCATGGGCTTTTCGATGTGGTAGCAGTTCACAATCTTGAGGCTCCATGTCTTTTCTGGTGGGTAGGCTCAAAAGAACTAACAAAATATATTTGTTCTTCTAACCATCATACTTCGTAAAGCAAGATAAGTGAAGATACATGTTTGCGTGTGTATGTGCTTTATTGACCGTAAGATTGAGGTCTTTTGTATCTGTTTGATAGCGTTGGGTGTCGGAGAAACTGAGTGTGGAGAGCCTGAGGGATTTGGAGTTATTTGGAGGTGAGTGAGATGCAATGCTCTGACACTGCACTGTCCCTTCTTATCAAGACATGTAGAGCTGCCATTATCTACTAGTTACTGATTAGTTGCTACAGATTATGTTAGGCATAACATAGATATCTTAGTAAAAGTCAGCCACTTCAAAATACCTGTAAATATTTACACCACTCTTGGTTATATACACCCACTGACACTGGCTAGTATGAGCTCTGCTTGCTTCACAGAGTTAATGCTGTAAAAAGCTTTTGCTTGCTGTATTTTTGTTGCTCAAATTTCTTATGTACTTAAATGGAGTTGTTCTGCAGCTTTTGTAGAGGTTGTTCATCTTTATGTTTTTGTGGTGTACCTGTACCTGTACCCAAACTTAAGCTTGTCACCATTGTGGACTTTGGAAACTGTTTTGCTTAAAATAGAAATGAAGGGGGGCAGAATCCTTTGTGTGTTGTGTATAGTCAAGGATTTTGTAAGGAGATGTTGTGATTTGCTTACGCTTTGGGCTTCTGGCTGGTGTTTCATGCTTTTTGCCTGAAATATAGGAAACACGAATCCCAGTGCCCCTCTAAGCCCTAAGCCTTGAACCCTCAAAGCCCTAACTGGCATCAGTAGATTTCATGATGGGCTGATGTTGGTTGATGGGCTAATGCTCATGCATAGTTAGGTCTTTGAGGGTTCAGGGCCTAAGTTTGGCAGGACATTGGGGTTCAGAGATAGAATCTTAATTTTATTCACTAAAAGATGTCAAAGTCCTAGGAACTGGAATTTGCATAGAACAGAACATTTGCATGAACAGTAATAAAAGCTTTGGAGAATAATTGATTATTTAATGCAGTCAAGGGCGCCCTACACGAACCAAAGTTGCTGCTCCAGGAATCCAATGAGAATCATTTCTATTGTCTGTATCTCAACATACAACACAACAATACACAGTTCAGATCTGCAGTTAGAGGTTGATTTATATGGATGTATTCAGGTCCACGACCTGAGAAACCTGTGGTATTGTCTGAATTCCTACTGGTTGAAAGGCAGCAACGGGGTGGAGAAAGTATAGATTTGCCCATTCTTTGCTTTTGCTGTCATTTCTCCATTTCTACATTCCCAAAACACTGCATGATTTTCTATCCTTTAAACTCCATCATTGGCTGTTTTTTATTCCCATGGCAACAATGCATAGCTGTTGGAGTACTGTTGTGTGGGCCAAGCAAAACAAATAAACAAACAAGCAAACAAACAAGGATTGGAAGACTACAACTACTATTTCAGGTTTCTGTCCTTATCAAGAGTTTCTTTTTTTCTTTTTGATTCCTATTTGTGATGCCACAGGTAAAGTATCAGGTGATAAACTTGTGGTCTAAAGATAGGCCTAATAGTTTGCTTTAGACTTGTATTCAGTTGTAAAGAAAGGGTTTCCCCACATCATGTGGTGGGTGGAGGGTTAGAGTGCATGCCCTAGGGAGGTCTTAGGGTTTGCACTACCAGTCCTCAGGTACCAGCTATATATCACATGTGACAGGATGTAACATTTGTCCATTCTGTGACCTTTACTGTTCAATCTGGAAGGATCATTCCAAAGTCAAGCCACAGATTTAGTCAAGTTAGATTTAGACGTAAATCCTCATTTTATTTACCTGGCCCTGGCTACACCTAGTGCCTGGCATTTTCCAAGAGCACCAATTAAACACCAAACCTCTTTTGTCTATGTGTATATGTCTCTCTTGCACCACTGACGTGGTTTCTCTGTCCCAGAGCAAGCTCAGGCAAGTCCACACAGTAAAGTAAGTGCGTCACCTCTGGTACGGCTTTCACAACCCAACAACTTGTGTGTATGTGTGGGTGTGTTTGTTTGTGTGTTTCTATCTGGGCACAAGATGTGAATGTATGGTCTTGTATGGTGTGAGTGTGTGTGTGTGTGTGTGTGTGTGTGTGTGTGTGTGTGTGTGTAAGCATGCAAGATGGTGACTATCTGATTGTCATGAATAACTGGTGTGATCAAAATGTATCCTCCAGACTGGCAATGTTTTTCTGGTTCTATGCAATGCTCCACACACTACCCTCATATCCTCTGACATGTCATCATGGGAAAGAGCATCATTTCTATAGGTCTATGTTGTGAACAATGGTTGCTGTTTACAAAGACTTAACGGTTTTAACAAGCCTAATGTTGCAATAAGAAATCTTTTGCAATTGTGTTCCCACTATTAAATTAGTAATTGTGTACAATTTGAATACAACAACCAACCACCTAATGCATACAATTTACAACCCTAGGTAATGGCTTACTATATCTGAATCCGGAAGCCACAGAAATTGAATTCATAATAGCTTTAATTACTTATCGAAGTCATTGATTTGATATTTGGAAAGGTTTAAAAAAGCAACTAGTGAATAGTAACGATAAGTAACAGCATTTAACAGCAAGTAACCGTGCATTTGTAGTAAGCATACAAATTCTATAACGCCTATTCATTTATGATGTATTATGTCTTAACTTCCACGAGATATAACAAGCTATACGTATCAATCCCTCAGAAATGCATCTATATGGCTGAATGAAGGAATTCATGAAAGCAACTGTATATGAATCTATCCCCTACTGGTTCTGCTTTGTGTATATTTGGATAATTGGGGAGTGTGTGATGGTTGGATGCCGGTTTGAACCAGAGAAATGCACCCAGCCTTAATACACTTTCAGAACACCTCTACACCTCAAAATTGTTGGAGGGGGTGTGAGACTGACTGTGTGTGTGTGTGTGTGTGTGTGTGTGTACAGTATGCGTGTGGTCGTGCTTGTTTGCATGTTGTCATGGCGCTGCTGTATGCGCTTCTTGTGATGCTGCTCATCTTCCTCCACTCATCCATCAGTGTGTCCTATGTCAGACAGATGGGCCAGGGAGAATTGGGGGGTGGGCTTGGAGCCTGGAGCCTGTGTTTAAAAATGACAGCGTGTGTCTATTAGAGTCAAGTATGGTGGGTAAGAAAATACTAGCCTTTTTTATGGTCAGAGTTTAGATGGGGCTTAAGTGTGACAATTTGGGAAGGAACAGAGAAGGCGTTGTGTTGTTTGCAGAATTGACAACTATATATTCTTCTCAGACCACACCAGATGCATTGAAAAATTTCACCTTCAAAAACAATGCTGATACAGGAGCACCAAAATGTACATTGAAAGCTGAGTAAATAACACATTTGTTGGAAGTTTACTCGGTCTCACCAGAGTAATAACTCATTTGGCTGAACTTTTAGAAAAGACAAGGGAAGAAAATAAGAGGGCGATGCTATGATGGGAGAGTGGCAAAAGCACTTCTTTGCCTGAGGTAGGTCAGGAGGCTAGATTCTCAACCGCAGACATCATCACTACAGCAGCACCACACAGAAACTGAGGGTATTGGCAACACACAGTGGCAAAACCACAGAATCCACACATCTGCCTCACTGCACTGGTAACCACGGAAACCTCCCTTGATGCTGCTTACACGTCCGGCGCCTGCTGCTAGTGGTCAATTTCCAGCCCTCTACAGAGCCACTGCCCTGCACTTCCTCTCCGAAAGCACTTGGGGGTTTAGTTAATAAGAAGAGACCAGAAAATACTTAAATCATATTTCCTATTAGTTTCTTTTCAGTTACTCTGAAGAGAAGCACCTTATCAGTGGATTTGAGCTTTTGGAGTGGCTGGAAGTTGCGGTGGAGATGATAACAGGCATTGTTGTGAGAATATGTGTGAATGTGTAACACATTTGCAGCTTGACGGAAATGAGACAGCCTGAGAGTGATGGGCAGAGACTACCACCGATGTACTTGTGTGGTTGGATGCCTGCCATGTTTTCCTAACACACTAGATGGGTTTCCAGATGGCGTGAAAAATCACTTGTGTGAAGCGGTATTTTGTATATTCATTTGCATTTGGCACCATTCTTATCTCATCTATGATGGGGAGAAAAACGAGCAATCTTTTTTTAGCATTTAGGCTTATTTTTTTCCCTGAAGATTCACAGTGATACCAGACAGATTCTTAATGCATAGCTTAATTTCTCAGTTGTTCAAACTAGATTATAAACTAGGCTAGAAGAGCCTCTGTACCCAAACAGTTAATATTTAGTCATTTTTTAGGAATATCTAACCAAAATTTAACCTTGGAACATCAGCCAAAAAATTCCTGTACTATCAGTTCACTTACCCACAGACACGTATGAATCCAGACAGCAGCTAATATTTGTCTCTCATCCATGGATGACGGGATTTTTCTTCTCCCATTTACCCATGTTATCAGGCCCATGAAGACAGCCAGGAATCCCTGACCTCTCTCCCACGCAGGGACACCATGGGAAGCTTCCTGCCTGACAGCAGCTCTTATGAGCTCCTCACCATCATAGGTAGGTTCAAGGCTAAGTCATTCCAGGATTGTTCAGTGTAACTGCATTGTTGTCCAGGGTATGATGCACTCTCTGTTCTTAGGTAAGATAGTTCTAGGTTGTTGGGGAATTCAGCCACTTGTGCCACACACACACACACACTTTTAAAATCATTATTTTTTTGGTTATACAGGCCGGGGTCTTGAAGATCTGATGACTGTGAATCTAGCCAGATATAAACCCACAGGAGAACACGTGGCTGTTAGACGTATTGACTTGGAGGCATGTACCAATGACATGGTCAATTACCTACAGGTATGTGTGAGTGTGTGCCGGACAATTAGTACTCTCCTTACATTGGTTTCCTTTTATATATCCGTCTTGTGCAACTTCACTGTGCACTATTGTCATTTCTCTCCACTTTTAACACTTTAACCATCATTTGGAGTAGAGCAGAACTGTAACAGTCTCTCTGCCTCTCACACAGGGGGAGCTTCATATCTCCAAGCTCTTCCACCATCCCAGCATTCTCCCTTACAAGAGCATCTTCATAGTGGAGAATGAGCTGTGGGTCATTACCCCGTTCATGGCCTATGGTAAGATTCGCTCCACATCCAATTGCATTACTCCTCTATCATGGTAATATAAGACTGGTTTGTAGGCTTTACAATAAGATATTTACAAATTAAAGTGAAGTAAACATAGTAAAGTAAACATAAACTTGTGCTATTATACATTCTGCATTTGAACACAAATAGAGGGACATTTTGAGTGGAATGATCTTCTTTACTCCTACTTTTCAAAGGCTCTGCAAGAGATTTACTCAATATTCACTTCAAGGATGGTCTGAGTGAGCTGACTATTGCTTATATCTTGCTGGGTGTTCTTAAAGCCCTTGACTACATTCACCATATGGGTTATGTTCACCGGTAAGGCACTGACATACATACATTGCTAACAAGCACAGATTGACAGTAAGATATCTGTTTCACTGACTTTTGACCTTTTTGTGTTACCATTGATTCTGATTTTTCAGCTTAGTCTGTACCGTGGATTGTTTTCAGCTCTAATCGGGTCATCGTACCACTATATTTTTATAACTGTGTGTGTGTGTGTGTGTGTGTGTGTGTGTGTGTGTGTGTGTGTTTACATGCAGGAGTGTGAAGGCCAGCCATGTGCTGATCTCTGCAGATGGCCAGGTATACCTGTCTGGCCTGAGGAGCATCTTCAGCCTGATCCGCAACGGCCAGAGAGCACGTGTCGTCCACGACTTCCCCCAGTACAGCATAAACGTCCTGCCCTGGCTGAGCCCAGAGGTACTGCAGCAGGTATGTGACTGTGTTGGGGGGTCATGGTGATTCAGTGATTGAGGGAAAAGAGGTATTCACTAATTTCTGAGTACTACTGAATTAGGTGCTTGGATCTTTTTGCATCTGAGTGCATTGTGTCTTACCAGCATTGCTTTGTTTTGTAGAACCTGCAAGGATATGACTTCCGTTCTGACATCTACAGTCTTGGCATCACAGCGTGCGAGTTGGCCAATGGGCATGTGCCCTTCAAAGACATGCCAGCAACACAGGTAGGCAGGGCTGGAGAATCTTCTAGAAAAGCTTTTAGATGGCTTCTTTGTTTTGGTTCTCCTTAGACACACCTCCAGTAAGTTTTCCTGTGTTGTGCTGGATGTTTTCCTGGTCCTCAAAAAGTCTCTGTGTATCTGACTCTCTGTCTTGTCTGTGTTTGGTCAGATGTTGTTGGAGAAGCTGAACGGCACTGTCCCCTGCCTTCTGGACACCACCACTATCCCCCCAGAAGAGCTCAACATGAAGCCCTCGCACTCGGGCGCCGACTCGGGCATCTGCGAGGGCCCCGGTGGTGGAGTGGCGCGCCACGCCAACGGAGAGCCCTCCTCTGCCTCAGGGGGCCACCCCTACAGCCGCACCTTCAGCCCCCACTTCCATGGCTTTGTGGAGCTCTGTCTGCAGAGGGACCCGGAGAAGAGGTGAGCTGCTCTCCAAACCCTGTGTGAAAACCCTCCACAAGACTCTCTGAGGGGATTATTTTAAGTTGCCCACCTAGATCCCCACATGGGGGGAGAAAGTGTGTACCATATGCATAGTACATGCATAAGCTGTACCAGATACCAGATAGCTTTAAGTCTTCTTCAAGTCTTTGTTCATTGGCAGGATATCCAACAGCTTTATTGATTCTAATTTATTTATTTATTTTCCTCCTTCTAGACCCTCGGCAAGTACTCTTATTGGTCACCCCTTCTTCAAACAGGTGAGTGTATTTGAGGTTCTGCAGCATAGGACAGCAGATATCAATTTAGATTAATATGCATTTTGTCTAACTGAATGTAAATATAGTCGTTATATCATGGTGGTCTTCTTCACACACTTTAACATAAGGCTCCTAGAGACCAAAAGGCAGCTTGTTCACCACTGTTCTTCTGTCTCCCCCCTTGACCAAATTGACCGCATCAACTCCTGGGCCAGATCAAGCGGCGTCCCTCAGAGGCTCTCCCCGAGCTGCTCCGACCTGTCTCCCCTATTACCAGCTACGATTACACCCAGCCACAGGACTCACCCTCGGGCCTAGCCAGCCTGGAGTCGGGCCTCAGCCAGCTGGATGTGGATGACTGGGACTTCTGACAGCTGGGTAGGTGAGGGGACGGGAAACGTGGAAGGAAAGGAATGGAGAAAAGGGAAATGCAGGATTGATGCAGGACGAATCGGAAGTGTGCAATGAGTCTTGGTGTGGTGTGGAGTTCTCGGCATGGACATGGACCTATTGGGCTTATGTCCCCCTTTTGTCTCTGTGTCTGGCCCCGTCTAAGACACTGTTGTTTCAACTCTTCATGTGCACAGCTTCACCAGTCAAGGTGGTCTTGCTGTCATATTTGGACTCATTTTAAGGCAGTGCATGGACTGCTAGCCTAAGACAATGACCCTTTCTATTTTCACACACATGGTTACCGTATCTGCTCTGAGTAAGTCACTACTTGAGAAGTCAAGTTATACGTAATGATAAGGACAAGAAGGGACTGACGCTGTATATTTTTGGCCACAGGGATATATGAAATGGGTGGTTTTCTGACAAGGTGAAATTAAACTGTGTGAGAGGGATCCATGTTAATCCAGAGATCATTGATTTTCCCTTTCGGTTGGTTATGGTGTTTCTGGATCTTTAGCATGCTTGCATTGAGACTACACAACTCTCAGTACATATTACATACAGTGGTTTTGTCCATTCACAGCATTACATAGGCAATGCCTGACTGATCACCTCATCTTACCAGCAGAACCTGAACCAGTGAATGAGTGGATGAGTGAATGCTGTCATAGTGACTTTGACCCAAGGACAGGAGTCCTTGACTGGAGACTTGAATTCAGCAGTTTGATTTGAAGAATGACTGAGTGAAGTAAAGTTTCTAAGTGCACTCAAGCCAGTAAAGGGGTCATATTGAAATGGGATGACTTCAAAAGCCTTGATGAATACAGCAGTGTAGTTTAGACATAGGTTGGTCTCTGAGGAACTTCTGTTGCACCCGCTTCTATTAACATGTCCATTTACCAACTGATACAGTTACAGCAGTGTTGCTTTAATCTTTGTTGCGTCTTCTTGATGTCTGCATGGATGAGAGTGGTTAAAAAGTTATTTTTTTCCTTCTTGAATTCGAAACCTCTCGCACCTCAGGACTTTGGATTGTATATTGTTGACATGTCAATAAAAGTGAAATGTAAAAAAAAATGTTTTATTCTAAAGGTCAAAGCATCACAAATATACACTTAAATCCACAAACAAAAATGACTGGAATGAGATTAGTCTTCCTCTTCAGATGGTGGCTGATCTGTGGCTGCTTGACGTTTTGCCAACTTTGCCATCAGTTCTGAAAGAAATGGGGGGAGAAAAATCAGATCTTTGATCAGATTTCTTACAGTAGTTAGAGACTAGAGGCTGAATTTCAATGTCCTCCCTAACCCCTTAACTTTTTGGTGTGAATCAGCCAATCATGACATTATATCCTTAAAGACTTGCAAGAGTCAGAGCTTTTTGGGCATACTGGGAGCCAAAAACTGACTACATGGAAAGCAGCTTTTGGTGAGTCAGGTATCTGATTTTATATCCAAGTCAAAAATTTTCACTTGAGCGATCACTTGTGTGAGTGTTCCATCAGTGATGGTATAATACTGACCTTTTGCTGGGTTGAAGACACCATTGGTCTGGACATTGCACACGTAACACCGCTTAGATTTACGGTAATGCTGAAGCGCACAGCTCTCACAAAAGTAATGCCGACACCTGAAATGACATAGATTCTGTCTTTTAAACTCACTAAAGACATTACTGTGACTGCTGCAATAGAAGCTGGATGACATGAATTTAAACCTAAAGACAAAGACATTTGAAAAGTATAAAACTTACTTGGTTACAATTGGGTTTTTGAAGGTTTCTCTGCAGATGAAACACTTGAAGGGCATGTCTTCATCATCACTGCTTATTTCATAGTTCTCATCATCTAGACAAAAACATAGTAACATAACCTTAATATATTAATGTTATGGTACAATAAACCATTCTAGTGACAGGATAGTGACTGAACTCGATAGCAAATCAAACTAAACCCCTATTTTCCATCCACCTGAAGGATGGAAAATTGATTGACTGCAGATTTGATTGACTGGAGATCTAGGTCTAAGGCACTGTTTCTCTCATTTACAGAGCCACAGCCATTGCGTACAAACAATGGAGTGCATCTCAAGTCACACAGTGAACGCATAGCTAGAGGATTGTCAGGCACAATAGCTGAAAGTTTACAAAAAAATATTCAACAAATATTTTTTATTTTTAGTAGGAAAAAAAGTGACTCCTAAGGAATGATACTTGTACATTCACAGCATCATTATCATCAGATAATGATCAATACCATACTCACCATTTGCACCATATCTGCCTTCTTCCAGTTCTCGTTCTATCTGCCAGCCATGTTTATAGTCCGAGCGGTCATGCAAGAACTTGCAGCTGTCTGAGAACAAAGCCCAAAACAAAATGAAATCACCAAAGAAAGAAATGCTACAAAATCATTACCAAGTATCCAGCAGGTCATCCAGTTTGCAGTTTGACACTCACCTCCAAAACCACAAAAGCCTGTTTCTTTGTAGTCTTTGCAAATGTCTGGCTGGTAGTCCCACCTCACTGTGGCTCTCAGGTGCTCAGGAGCCCTAATAGGCCCTTTCCTGAAACAAGGGAAAGCCATATGATGGAAGGACCCATCACCTGCCTGAATAGGTGAGTCTCCATATGACTCAATGAGTTTTGTGACGAGGCTCTACACCAACCTGACCATTCCAGAGGATGCATTCCCCATAGTTGAATCCTTCGGCTTAATGTACTTATGGTAGTTGTTGATGCCACGATACACCTTGTCATCATCTTTTCCAGATAGCTCCTTAATAAAGGGATGTATGAAAAAATTATAAGTGCCAGAGGACCATTGCACCCTAAGCAACATGAGGTACACATTTTGAAAGTGGTTGGAAAAAATGAAAATGACAATCTCAAGCATTTCTTCATTTTCTGGTATAAAAATGTCTCTTTTGAGCAAATAAAACAATGACCTCCTGGATTTGCTGGCTGCGCTCAAAGATAGCCTGTGCATCTTTATCCCTTTCAGTGTCCAGCTGATAGGTAGCAGTAGCACCCATATCCTCCGGCCCCTCTGGTTTCTGGGGAGCATGAGAGGGAGAACAAGGATAAAGTTAGCTTCAATAAGTCTTCATTTATCCTACACACACACATCTACCGACTCGCATGACTGACGAAATATGTTTTATGAGTAGACCTACATCACACAAACATATTCAAAACAGCATGACACATCACCGTTCCTTCTCAAAGTTGCCTAACGTTAACGTTACTTACCGCAGAGCGTGTAGACTTGTAAGATACGGTCACCTTCTCTTCTTCATGATTCTCATCACTATCACTTGAAGAGACAACTTCCTTCTCGACCTTCCTTGTCTAATCAATAAACAAGATTAAACTCATATTACCTGGAAAAGTATTTGAAAGTCAAAAACACGAGAACTAAGATGGTGCTTGGTGTTCTAACCTTCTGAACCATGGGGTTTCCCATGTTCGTCTTCTTCTCCCTGCGGACAACTGCACACGTCTCCTCCTCGCTGCTTCCATCTTATGTAAACAACAAATATCCACACATTGTTCACTAAAATAATGTTACTATGTTACAGCCAGATGTATTTTCAATCTGCTGTCTGCTGTTGTAGCTCATAGCTGAGTATAGTCCCGCAGAGTGGATTATGAAGTCTACTCGTGCTTAGCTGAAGGTGACGGTACACAAATCAACTCAGACTTACCTTTATCGCTACCACTGGCTCTTCTCTTCCGACCACTGAACTTCTTGTTAGATTTTTTAAACAAAAATGTACAGATGGGCTTGGTATCCTCCGATTCCGCCATCTTTAATCAACATCAAAACATCACAAGAATACAAGAATAGCGACTGTTCCTGTTTGAAAATCAGCTAGAGCGCCCTCTTACGTTTAGGAGTGACTATCATCTCTCCGCGCCTGGAGTTGCGCCTGTCTGCGGCATCGTGTGGCAGAAAAAACTGCAAACGTAACAGTGCGTGTGACTCCGCAAATTAATTACTCAATGGCACACCAATGATTTAAATAGGGACTTATTACAAATTATTATCGGCCGCTAATTATTTTACGCGATTTAATTTATTCTATTAAGAAAATACTTGTTTATGTCAAACTTAAAAAATATAGCTGTCCTTGATGATAGCTAAATAAAACCCTGCAACATTTTATTGGTTTGCCTCTCATTGGCTGGTTGGTCGAAATTTGCAACTTCTCCCATTACCTCGAGGTCTCTATGATCCTGGGGAGAAGTTGCGCGCGTGATATCCTCTCATCGTCGCAACAACATTGATGAAGCGTGAGGAACTGTGACCCCGGTGCATTTCGTATGGCTTAGGGAGCTAGAGAGGGTGTTACTTGGTGCAGGTCTACCGAGAGGCGCCGAGCAGCCGAATGGAACAAGGCTGTATCCAGACCGCGATGGCTATGGGTCTGTCATCGAAAAAGGCATCTTCTCGAAACGTTGGCGTGGAACGCAAGAACCTCATCACCGTTTGCAGGTAGTCAAAAGTCAATGCTCGGTGATGCAGGCGGTTCATGAGATGGTTTGTTTTATAGACAGGCAACGTCAGCATGAAATGCATGCTATCTATAAACATTATATTTTCCAATTCTGTGCGCCGAAATTTTACGAACAGGGGTCTTGAAATGATCTTGAAATGAGAAGATGAGTCACGTTATAGACCTTTCTTCAAGGAAATGTGAGTAGGCTGCGGTCAACAGCGTTCAGGTTTGACCGATAGGACAGTGTAAACATACATTAATATGCTATGTTTAGCTTAAGATAGGTTACGAACATGGTCGTCTTCATTTTGTTGTTAATTATGGTGGATATACTGGCCATTTGAAAAAGGCTCGGTAGTAGCACACAGGCCTGTTACCTTCGGGTGTCGTTTAGGCTAGTTGGCAACGCGACAGAACTCAGGACATTTTATGAAGGAAAAAAAAGGACTGCTTGTAGGAATAGGAGGCTCCGAAAATGATGCCAATTGTAATATGAGAAACAAGATCAACCATGACCCAGAGTGAGTAGGTTGGAAGGTCACTGTAAACATTAAGTTGAACTGATTTCGAAGTTAACAGTAGATGACTTAAGAAATTTATAAAAGTAGTCTTTAGCTTGCTGCAGCCACCCAGATTGAGCATCCATTGCGTCATCACGTCCGTCCACCTACAGTGTCCGTATTCTGTGATGCAAAGTGCACAGCTGAGCTCGACGGTTTCCTGGGATCTTGCTACTGTTTGGGCATGTGAAATGTCTGGTGAAAGTTCTCTGGTCTTGTCATTATCTAAATATTATGTTACTATTTTTGGCGCTACTACATGATGGTCATCTTACAGGGTATCTGTACCTTTTTAAAATGTGACTTTCAAACAACGTGTAGGACCAAAAGGGAAAACAATAATACTACAAGAAGTGTTTATGTAAAGCCAGATTTCCAGTGCATCTCTCTTCGACATTACTATAGTGACTGATAGTGGGGCCACAAGATTTTACTAAAGTAGACATGCTGGAATGTGCTTGTAGCATTGTTGTGGAATTTGCAGGTAAAATCAAGCAGCAGGCCTTAACTGTACAAAAACTTCTCCAGATCAAATGTATTGCCTACCCATCTACTTACTTTAGGACGTCAGTGATGTCCTGACGGAAGTGATTATTCTTAGGATGAAGTTGGACAGGTATGACATCAATAGCCCCCTAGCATCAAACACCATCGTACCCAGCCCAACACACACACACACACACTCACTCCAATGAATCTTCCATTTTCCCTGTGTCAGTTTGTGACCAGCTAATAGCAGTCTAATAGACAGTCTATTCTGTGGTGTCATGTTCATGAAACTTAAGAATTCATGTCACTGGTAAGAAAGCAGCAAGAGCCTGCTTGAGACAGAATCAGCAATGTTTATTACACATAGTGCACCATGGTCAGACCTCACCCACTGTGAAGTTCTGCCATCTGCTCCACTTGAAAACACTGATTGGGTTAAACACAGTATCACATGTAACATGCGTCAGATGAGAAAACGAAACGAAAGAATTTCAAACATGGACTTAAGACTTCGACGAGGATTAGGACTGTAGACAAAGACCTTCTTTGTTCAAAATGAGCTAGATCTTTTAGGTCTTTTTTTCCCCTCTCCTTTATTCATTCCTTCATGCAACTATGGCAAGACCACCCTTAATTTACACAATTTTCTAAGAGACGAGACAAAAAACACTAGACAAAAGACTTCTAAATAAGAGTTTAAACTTCACTTGTTATTATTGCCCTGAAGAGGGCATACACCCTCCACGTCATTAACAAATTATTCAGTGGCAAGGACCAACACATGTTTAGCTGGATGGGGTGTTCAAGCAACATTTAACTACTTTAGGTTGCAGAGTGACCGAGAGGTTTTAGGTAAGGACAGTGGTCCTTTCTCCTCACTGTAGGTTTGAATCCTCTGCTCCTCAAGATTACTCAGATTTTAGGAAAAGATATCTTTTTTTGTTTATTTCTTTTCAACTTGATATGCTGTCCAGCAACAGACAGAGCAGATAGGCAGTGACAAGTGGACTGCAGGAAATCACTTGTGTTGAGGACATGTGAGGACGCATGCCTCGTCGTCTCATGAGCATCCCTCCATATCTGTGTCCTGTCAGCAGACTGCTAGACAAATTAGGAACATGGCAACCTAATATGAGCGAACCCTCATGATCCAGTAGTCTTCATACACCCAGGAACTCTGGATCTCCAGCTCAGTGGTGTGGCTGCTGTTCTTGGGGTCTGGCCTCGGTTGTGGTGGGCTGGGCTTGGTTGATGCTGTTTGGTGGAGATATGATTGAGCAGTGATCTGTAAAGCAGAACTGCCTCTTTGCTCTGTATCTAGGGACTCCAGCAATTTGACTGCCGAGCTATGTGTGTGTGTGTGTGTGTGTGTGTGTGTGTGTGTGTGTGTGTGTGTGTGTGTGCATTTGTGTGTATGTGTCTATGCGTTGAGGCTGACGGACATTGACAGGGTGGAGATCCTTATATTTTATATGGGGTTATGACTGACTGAAGCAGTTAGCTTTACAAAGAAGCTGTCTTATTCCAAACTTCCCTCCTGCCCTTACACAGCTGATAAACAAACCAAATAAATGAATCTAATACATTGAATGTTAATAAAATTAATATTAATGAAGCCTATATTTTTCATTAATGAAACTAATTCTACATTGGACAATTTACATTCTATTACTAAATCCAATCACACATTTAACATTTTCCCATCCCAAACATGCTCTGTGTGAAACAAGGACGTTTAAATGGGTACCTTTTTTAGAGTGAAAGGGACATCTCAGAATAAGATGAATGGGGATTTATAAAAGCAGTAGGCTATATCCCCTTTGACTACTGTGGTATATCCCCTTGTTTATATACTAAAAACAATTAATAGTTGTAGATGTTTAGGTGTCACATCATTTGAGCGAATGGTAACAGGGTGTTTTCTCTCTCCCTCTCCATCAGTGTGCTTTATGTAGGTGGATTAATACCTTAGAGTGTGCCGGTGAATATGAAGTGAGATTTTATGGAACAATAATTGCACCTGTGGAGAGATTTCTGTTTGCGAGTCCAACTTGAAATGTCCTTATGTGTCTTCTTATTCCAGGACAAGGGAAAGTCTTCAGGGTGTAATGCCATCCAGCTGTAATTGTATCCCATATTTCAGCTTTCAGATAGAGATGAAAAATTTGTTGTCCGCTGATGTCTGCTTTTTTTTGACTTCCATAATATTTTGACTGATTTTGGACCAAATATTCTTTCAACCACTTAATGTAATTGTTTTGCTCTATCCGTTTCTAATCACATCAGTTTAGATCCAGTTTTAGTGGTTGGGAACCTTGAAATAAAGAGAGAGGTCATTATAGAGAAGCCTATGATGTTGCAGAGAACTTCTCCAAGTGATCACAGCAGACACTGGCATGGAGAACCTGAGAAACATAAATGGTATAGTTAGTGTTCCTGTATGAACACATGTAATCCTGCCCTTTTACACAGCTTTAGCTTTCCAAATGAATATTCTCTCTCAGCCAGATGAAGTTTTAAAGCTATTTATTAAGTTTAGTCAAGAAACAGTGGGAATATTTCTTAGCATGGCCATACAGAGGAGCTTTGGTACATCGCTCATCTACAACAAAATCTGTTGGACAGCAGAGGATCCAAGTGACACAAAGATAGCATGGCAGTGGCTCAGAGATAGTATGGTCAGATGGTTCCCCTGAGCTCAGTCCACAGTGGAAAGGGAGAACGAAGAGTGTGACAGTGCCTTCTTTTCATTCTTCATTTTGATCTTTTGTCTGCCTCTGTCTTCCATCACTTCCCGTTGTTTACCCTCTCTGTCTGCTGCTAATCCTTGTCCCGCTTCACCCTGCCATTTCCACATAAAAACTCCTTTCATCCACTCTTAAGAGGCTGTCCTATTGTCCATTGTAAGCGAGGTATAAAAACCTACTCAGCCAGCTCTCTTGTAAGCACTTACAGTGAAAAGAGCAAAATCAATGTAGCCAAACAGCCCAAATGTCATGCATTGTTGTATGCTTTGCAAGTTTAACCTCTGCTCCTCATATAGCATGGGCTAACAGTTATTATGCTAATAAAGCCAACATAAGAGCTTAGATCTACGGATATACACGGTTTAATGTTGGCAAACGTCTACATGTAAGCTAACATGAAATCATGCACATTCTATCAAGTGTAGTTGAATACTGATACCTTTAATGACTTACTGACACAATTTTCTTGCTGTTTCAATTCTTTTTTAGTCTTCTTTCAGGATCTCTCATATCTCCCTAACCATTGGACTTCCTTAGGCATCTTTCTCCTTCCATCACACTGACTTTAACCTCTAACTGGTTTCTGAAATCTCTCACACCCACTTCCCCAGCTCCTACCCTCAGATACACATGCATTTTACCACCTCATGTTACACCTGGCTCTGAAACGCGTTCAGTCTGAGAAATGATATAGGCCCAGGTCTGCACAGACCAAACACAAAACACGTTGTAACATTTGGATGTGAAGTTTTTCAAGTCTTGGGGTTATGTGGGCAGTCATCCTACAACAGCATATTATGCTCATCTATAGCCTTGGCAGTGGGGTGCATGTTTTTCTTAGAGTGCTGATGCAGTTTCATTCTTCTTGTTTAGGGGGGATTGGACTGTTTACATAAAACAAAACCAGGCTCATACTAATGACTGTTGGAGTGTAATAAACATCCAGTATTAATATTCCTATGAAGATAAGGAGACAACTATGCTGCATCTTTGAATAGACTGATAGCTCCCTTTGTTGCCAAGGGCACCACCTGTCCTTTGGCCAGACTCAGAGGGAAGCCCACCCACACGTCTCCCTGTGTAGTTGACAGACACCCACCAGCACAGAACAGCAGGAGAGGCTGGGGCCCAAGTGCTGAGCCCCACAGCGAACTGGTCCTACGCATCCTGCTGAGAGAGAAAGGGAGGAAGAGAGATGAAAGGAAAGGAGTGAGTGAAGAATGGAGAAACCAGACACGGAGAGAGAGAGAGAGAGGAGAGTGCAGAGGAGAAACAAAAAAAGAGGAACAATTAGGATACATCTGAAGCGAGGGATATAGACAGTCAGACATTTTCCCCCTCAAGACTAAAAGTACAACATTGAAAATCACAGATTATTAACAAAACCCCACGAGGATTCTGTACGCAGACATTATTCTAACATCAGCCCAGCTGCCCACCAGTTCACCCACATATGCAGTATATATATATATATCAAACTCCCACATCAGTAGTGGTTGAGTGGTCTGAAGGCACAGTGCCACTCAGCACTGGCCAAGAACCAGAGTGGGTGAGTTGGGGGGGGCACAAAAGACATTTGTTACATGGCTGCCCATTTGTTTTTCAGTGACAAATCGTACCAAGAGCATCTTGCTGAGGCCGACAGGCCTATTTGCATCTTAGGCATGCCAGCTATTTGAAACCCGCCCTCTTGTCTCACACCCCCATGAAATGCATCAGAAATTTCTGATAATCCCTTATTTTCACCAGGTTTCAACCCTGCAAAATTAATCTCCATTGTGTGACCACTGGCAAACTAACCTAAAAGTCCCTTCTATTAATCCAGTCCTGATCGTTGGTATTCATGTCAGGAAAAATACCATGAATCCAGGCCCTCACAGATAAAAGATGTAAGATAATATTATTAAGATAAGATAATAAGATAAGATAAGATAATATACTGTGCCTTCTTGCGACTGTATAGTTCCAGATTTCAGGTTCCAGATCAGCATCTATGATTATTCTGTGCGTCACAAACACAGTTGTTTCTTTGTGATACAGTGGTCTGTCATGTATATCAGCTGGGCCAGAATCTTAAAAGCCAGAATTGTATTGATGGGAGCTAGCAGCTAGGATAAACATGTTCCTTTGTGGTCTCAAGAGGGAATAGAAGCCTGACTTCCAATGGGATCTCTTCTCTTCCAGCTAGAATAGCCCAAACAAATGGAGCAACATTTGAGAGTAGCCGCTGTGGAAGATACAGTCCACACCCAGCCTTGATACTTCAGTCCTAAACTGCTGCCTTCAGGATTTATGGGATGAAAATTGCTTTCCTAAGCAGCTAAATGAATGATTCATGTGCCGATGAGTCAGTTCAAATGCTCTGTAGTGATACTAGACAAAGAAAATGAAAGTAGAGAGCAAAGTAAGCATCTCAGAAAGCATATCCAGCTCTATATATAACTCTACAGACAGTTGCAGATGGTGCAATTTAAGCACCTTAACAAGGTTTTCTGGCTAAACTATTTGGATGTCTGGAAGCAGAAAAGCAAAGAATACGGGGATACTAACCTGTTCTCTTTTTAAAATCCGGTGGAATCACAATTTGAAAAGAGATCAATCCTGGTCCATGGCAAAACAATCCTTGGGTAATTAAGGGCAAAAAGAGTCATGTTCGGCTGAAGATGAAAGCAGACAATCCTTAGCGGCAGTTCCCAGTAAAGGTGTTACATATTTGTTTCCTCTTGGCCTAATACTTGTTTTCATATTATTTAACTGTCACTCCAGTAAAGGTTACCCTCTGCACCCCCAACCATCCCTATCCCAAACCCACCCCACCCAACCACTATTCCTGGTTCCGAGATCCCCCCTTGGTGGTTAGAGGGTTTTCCGTTTAGGCAGGAATGCCTTTCGGAAAGACGTGGTTTTGGTTCCTCGGGTGAAAAAGGCACCTCCCATGGATATCTTGGTCTTGCCGCTGGTGATAGTGGAGCCTCCCAGCGACGTGGTGCTCTTTCCCCGGCTGATGGATGAGCTGCCCATCTGGATCTTGGTCTTGTCCCGTTTGATGGAAGTGTTGCCCAGATTGAGGGCCGTCCGGCCCTCAGTGATGCTGGTGTTCCCCATGAAACGTCAGGCTGTTAGGCGCCCCCAAGCCAGCCTGGAAGATCAACACCAGTTTTTGTTTTTCCAATTTTTCTTGTCTTTTACAGTTTTTTTTTTTTTTTTGGGAAGGGGAGTTGGGGGAGTTCCAGGGCAGTGGAACTTCAGCGAATATCACGGCTCATTGCGTGCCCGAGTGGCAGCAGCACACCCGCGCAGTGTGCTTTCTTCGGGTGTGACAAAGAAAGAGAGGATGAAGGAGACAAAATGAGGGAGCGAGAGAGAGAAAGCAGAGGGAAGCGACTGCACTAGGACCAGAATGCTGAACGCGGACAGCGCAGCCCACCGGCAGCATAATGCTCCTGTTGAGCAGTTGTACGTGGGATCGGCTAGGCCACATACCACCCCTGAGCGCCCTGAATGGACAGAGGCTGCCGTAGGAGGCTGCGGCCCAGAGCTGGGGGTAGGTGGGACAGTGGACCTCATTGTCCCTGACGCTGGGGTGCCACCGAGGAACACAGTGAGGGCCACATTGTTGTACAGTGGACAATCAATGGTGACATCACTGGATCCTGTTGCATTGTACCCTGCAGAACTGCTCTCTGGTGGGGAAGAAGCAGTCTTTGGAGCTGTACTGTAGTCATCTATAGAACAAAGTGTAATACTGACTAAAGACTTGTAACCAGCTCAGAAAACCAATTCTCACACTGTCTCACATAGCCTCTAACTGGTATCATCAGTTGACAAACAATATTGGACATGGTTCTGTGTTCCCCTGTGTTTCTGTGTTTCTTTTGGACCAATCTGAAAGGCATGCACACAGGCAAAAGTCCTGTGTGGTGTTTGGATCTTCCATGACAGTGTTTCATGATGTCATGTTTGACTATTGTTGTAAGAATTTTCTTTAAATCTATTTTAATTATAAAAATGACCTCAATGGGAGTTTACTACTCTTTCTACTATTTCATAACCAGGCTAAGCTGTTTTGGAAAAGGCAAAAGAAACACCAAAAATGCTAAACAAATTTCCCTAAATCTGAAACTTGTGTATTGTTATACTAGCAACTTTCAAGTGGTGTGCTCATTTTTCTTCAGCTCTGTTGACCTTGCAATGACAACACAGTAATGCTTACAACTTACTTACATCTCAACAAGGCACAAGACAACATACTAAAGCCCACTGAATTCAAGGGTACTTTTTGTTTTAACTCTGAGTACCAAGCAGTTTTCTATCCCACTCAACACTGATGCCCTCTTGTTAACATTGGCAGTTGTAAATCCAGCTTCTTCATTCACGCCCTCACCCAGCACACACTAACAGCCTGCCTCTCATTCCAAGCACATTACATCGCCTTCGCATTCGAATATTATTGAAAGGGAGGTTCCTAAACATCATGCGTTCTTCAGACGATTTCTCTTTTTGACAGCAGATTGGTCATCATCCTACAGGTCACTTGACAGTCTGATATGCTTGTCATCTTTGACGTTTGCTGCGAGGTCTTGGTTTAAGCTTCGTTTAGCTTGCTTTAGCATTTAGCTCATCGTACATACCACTTGTGATGTAGAGTTCATCTGAAATGATGAAAGTATCTACACCCTCCAGTCTATGCGTTTGTGTGTATGTTTGTGTGTGTATGTGTCTGTGTGTACATGCATGCGAGTGTGTGTGTGCTTGTGTGCATGTCTGAAGCAGTCACAGGTTAAAGTTCCAGTAAATGTTCCATTGAGACTCCCTGCCCCTTTTGACCGAGGTTTTGACCACAGTCACCGACTTCTCTCCCCTGGATATGGTGGCCTTGCTAAGGGAGCTTGTGGTGTCCCCATGGCTGAGGGTGGTCGTACCCACAGCCAGACCCATCTCCCCCCTCCTAACCTTGGTCTTGCTCCGGGAGACAGATGTCCTTCCCCAGGAGATGGTCTTTCTGGTTTTCATTATGGAGGTTTTTCCTCGGATGAACGAGGTCTTTCTCATCAAGAGAGATGCCTTTCCCTTGGGAGCGTCTTGCTCCTGTTCTTCGGTCGGTGTTTTCATTGCCCCTTTGCCCCTATGTCTGTGTCTGCGTTTCCTTTTTTTTTTGTAAATCTAAGTGGTCCTTCGCTTTGGCATTAATGCCTTTCGGAAGGAAGTGGTAGTGGTGCCCCTGCTGAAGCTCGCTCTGCCCAGCGAGATGGTGGTCTTGTCCCGTTTGATGGTGGAGTCACCCATGGAGGTGGTGGTGACGCCACGCGAGATGGACGAGCCACCCATGGAGATGGTTGTCTTGCCCCTGGCTATAGACGAGCGGCCCACAGACAAAGCCGTCTTCCCCTCGGTGATGCTGGTGTTGCCCATGAGGGACAGTCTGAGAGGAAGTGGAGGAAGTAGAAAGCCACTTTCGCCCACGGGGGTGGGGGGAAAAAAGCGCAAAATACTGCTGTCCCAGCGGATTCCTTTTCGGCTACCGAGGAGGAGGCTTGGAGATTGGCATGCCGCGCCTGTCGCGTGCCTCCTGCTTCGTGCCGAGGTCGGGTCGCAGTGCTAGGTGGGGAGGTGGACTGACGAAACGCTTCTAAACAGCGGAGAACAGCCCTAAATAGATCAGGCCACTACACGTAAAAAGGGGGTGGGTTGAAAGTGTGAGTGTGTACATGATTGTGTGGGTGTGTGTGTGTGATGGACAAAAAAGGGGGAGAGAGAGAGAGAGAGAGATTCGGTCATTCTCTGATCATGGCAGTGTTCTTTTAAAAGCAAGGCCAGGGGTCTTGGAACCCAGTAGCTCAGACAAAGGTCTCGACGCCGACAGTGTCATCAGCCCATTGGTGGGGGCACAAGGGCACTGATTGTTGCTTCAGCCCTGATAATTCTGCCAGGGGGCATTGTGAAGGGGGCATTGTGCTGCACACAAGACAATTGGGGGTGACCTCAGCTACACTTGGTGGCGTCGCTCCCAAAAATGCTCATCCTGTGGAGAGTGAGGACAGAGCAGGCCCGGGCTCCATAGACTCCAGCTGCGAAGCTGCCCTCACGTGTAGCTGGGCAGACTACAAAAAGCATCAAATGTTCAATTACTTTTATCCTTTTGTTATTCTTCTCTGGGCCTACTGGCTGCCACCAGTAGCCTAATACATGTAGTCTTCTTGTCTTGTCTGTCCATCTGCCTTTCACACTGTTGCTCTCTCTCTCTCTCTCTCTCATTCGCACTTGTCTTTAGGTTCTCAGTGAAGACACTCCTTGAGAAGTACACGGCGGAGCCCATCGATGACTCGTGTGAAGAGTTTGTCAACTTTGCTGCCATCTTGGAGCACATCCTCAGCCACCGATTCAAAGGTAACGTAGCAGCTAAAGGCATTGGTGTTTCTACAGAACATATTTAAACGTTATAATTTACAGTGGAAAGAAATGTATGAGAGGGTTAGCTTTAAGTAGACATGCACACATCAGTAGAATTCTGTACACATCTTGTTGTTTTTGTATCTAATGCCAATATAATCTAATTATAGTCCATCTGCTGGTGGGTATTAGGGCGTTTGTGTGTGTATGTGTGTGTGCGTGCAGATGCCCGTGTGTGTATGTGTGTGTTTGTTTGCATAGTAGAGTAGTATGTTATAACTGGTCTGTGATAACATTTTTTTCCTGGAGCAGGTCCAGGCAGCTGGTTCAGTTCTGATGGCCAGAGGAGTTTTTGGGACTACATCCGGCTGGCATGCAGCAAAGTGCAGAACAACTGCATCAGCAGCATTGAGAATATCGAGAACATTAGTACCTCACGAGCCAAGGTAATGGAGCACTTGTGGAGCAGGGGCAGGAGCAGGGGCGTTGTGTGTGCGATAGTGTGATACTATTTTGTGACTCCTATTTATATTATAAGTACTAATATACAGAGGCATGAATAAAACTTTAGTTACACTATAGATATGGCTAATCCAGTCTGCAGAATAACGGCTAGTCAGACAGTGCCTGGAAATAGGAGATGAGCATACATTCTGCTTTCTGCTGTGATTCTGTTGGCTGACAGGGTCGGGCATGGATACGTGTTGCTCTGATGGAGAAGCGCCTGGCTGAGTATGTGGCCACAGCTCTGAGAGACACTCGCACAACCAGGTGAACACCATAACAAATAGTCTGCTACATGACCTGTGTTGTTTAAATGCTTAGTGTGTTGTAAAGTCATTCTAAGGATGACAATTCAAGAGTTACCCTAATCTAATCATACTGGTGTCAGAAATATTCATCAATAGTTAAAATACAATATGTTGAAATAAAAAGACATTTTCTTTTTTCTTTCTCTTCTAATCTTGCTAAAACAAACACACACACACACACACACACACATGTGATGTAGGCGGTTTTATGAAGACAGTGCCATCATGCTGAGAGAGGAGGCCTCTGTTCTGACAGGAATGCTCATCGGACTCAGTGCAATCGACTTTAGGTATGCACACAAAGATATTTCTTTCTAGTTATTTCTCTAGATATTTCTCTCTTTTTCTCAAGCAATAATCCTATTCTTTTATTTACCCCAATTCTCTTGTTCAGTTTTTGTCTGAAGGGGGAGGTGTTGGATGGCAAGACTCCGACTGTCATAGACTATACACCTTACCTGAAGTTCACTCAGAGGTCAGGTCATTCATAAGATCCGGTGCTTGAAGCACCATCATTTTCTTTGTTTTTTATCATTCAACAGTGCCATCTGTTTGAATAGCACTTATTTTGACTGACTGTATAGGCTGCAGCGTATGTATAACGTATGTATTTTAGTGGGGTTTACAGTCTAGAGTGGATATGAATTGTATTCACAACTCTGTTTACAAATGTGAGATGAGATGTGCTATGTTCTACTGGTCTCCAGCCATGACTAATGTTAGGGATTGAATGAAATAAAAACTCCATGACAACAAGAGCTAACCCATGAACTGTAAGGAGGTTCTCACAGTTACTCAGCAGTTCAAGATCAAGATTCTTTATTTGTCACATGGATAGTTATACAAGCACAACACACAGTGAAAGTTACCCAGATCTACCCACATGACTGTGCAGTTGAATAAAATAAAACTAAAAAGTGAAAGTAAAACTGATCGCTATAGCTAAGAGGATTGTTAAAGTGCCAGAGTGCATTGTCTGAGTATATTACAGTGCAAGATTGCCTTAGCTGTGTAGTGGATTGAGGAGTGGCCCCACTGATGTTTATGGGTGCGAAGGAACACTGCTGCTTCTTGCTGAAGTCTACCACCTGCTCCTTGGTTTTGCTGGCTTTCAGTTGTATGCCATTGTTCCAAGATGCTAGATGGGTCACCTCTTCCAGGTAGGAGGCCTCTTCATTGTTGGAGATCCAGCCAAGCACTACTGTATTGTTAGCAAATTTTATGATGAAATTGGAATTGGTGGTGCAGTCATGGGTGTAGAAGGAGTACAGCAGTGGGCTAAGTAAACACCCTTGTGGAGCTCCCGTGTCCCATGTCCCATGTCCTGTGAGGGTGATGGTATTGGAGATGCAGCTGCCAGCTTTAACAGCCTGTGGCCGCCTGTGAGGAAGTCCAGGATCCATGCACATAAGCCACTGTTGAGTCTTAGGTCCCTTAGCTTAGTGAACAGTCTCTGGGGGATGATTGTATTAAAGGCTGAGCTGTAATCAATAAACAGCAATCTTGCAATAATAATGATATAGGCTCCTCTGAACAGCTGTTTGCTTGTTTCTGTTCTTGTTTGTAAGCTTGTTTCTCCACCCCCCCAAACAGCTATGACTACCTGAGCGACGAAGAGGACCGCCGCAGCGTGGACAGCAGTGCCAGTGAGGAGAGTGTCTCCGAGCATCCCTACATCCCACTGGTCACTGACGAGGAGAGCTGGAGCAACAAGTGCCGTAAGATGGAGCAGCGCTTCAAGATCGTTTATGCACAGAAGGTGGGCTGGATGCCATACACTTAAACAGACATCCAGTACCTTGGCTCCCTATACTCATCTCTCTGAATATTAAAGTGTAATCCATTTTTTTTTATTTGCTGCTGAGGTGAACTGCATCCAAGTCCTGGTTGACTAGAGGGATCAAAGTTTACCCAGAGCAGGGGTGTCAAACTCATTTTTATCACAGGCCACATGAGCATTATGGTTTTCTTAAGAGGACCGCCATACACGCGTGGCCACAAACTGTTGGGAGAAAAAAAGAATGCACGTTTCCTTGTGTTCCTGATCAGCATTAAAGTAATAATGTGTCTGTGATCTGCCTTTTCAGTCGCTAAGCCGTTCCATGATGCACTTCATAGTTAAGTTCACTAGTGACATGCCGAGCATACGCTATTGCCAATACTGCCAGTGTTGCATTGTGGAAACACAATGTTTTTCGATTGTTAAAACAATTTGCGAGCAGGCCACATCCATGCCTTTTCAAGCTTTTTGAATTTGGCCACATAAAATTATGTAAGGGGCCGGATGATTGATACCCCTGAACTAGAGCAGAGAGCCAATGAGATTTCCAGAGGTCTCTGTCGCTTTATTTTAACTCATTTAACTCATTTTAACACTTACAGACATTTCCCGATTATCAACTGAGATCAATAAATTGGTTTTGTAAAATTTTTTCATCTATGAGGTTAATACCTGGGTGAGGGCTATATAAAGGATTGCATTTCTTTTCATCATTCTACTTGATTTGATCTGATTGTGATCCAATAGGTAATGTTTAGTAAACTGAGGTCATTGCATGGTTTTGTTTTGTTTTTAGTTTACATAAAACACTGAAATTATGTTTAGACATGATGTGGATTATATTTGGGAAATTACTGTATGTTTGTAATGGAGTGTGGTTTGTACAAGTCGTTCTTTCATGTTGTTCATCCCGTGTGTGTGTGTGCATGCGTATGTGTGGTCCAGGGTTACTTGGAGGAGCTAGTGCGTCTGCGGGAGTCCCAGCTGAAGAACATGGAGACGGAGAACAAGAAGCTGAGCTCCCAGCTGCATGAGCTGGAGATGCAGAGCCAGCAAGAGAAGAAGGAGCTGGAGGCCATCATACTGGAGCTCCAGGCACAGCTGTGAGCATACTCACTCACACACACACACACACACACACACACACACACACACAGTCCTCCAAGTGTGTTGTCCACAGGTGTTTTATTTTCAGGCTTCTCAAGAATGTTTTTGTGGACACTGGTAAACACCGAAATTTATATTGGTCTTCTGTCAAATCATCACAATCTATTGGTGATACTGCTAATAGTTGCATCAAGCATCAACATAGGTGGCAGTTGGTATGCACATACAGGGTGAGAGGGGTGAGAAATATATAGAGAGAAACAAAGTTGGAGAGAGAGAGAAATCTACATTTCCTGTCTTTATCTCCTTTGTGCAGTTCTGCACTTATTCCCTGTGACTCCTCCCATTTGGCCAAGAACCTCTCTATTCCCCTCGTCAACCAATGGCCTTCTGTTCGAGCCTCTGACAACCAGAAAGACGTCAAGCTGTTTCGTCGGTGAGGAATTTTCATTGTGTTTTTAATAGGTTCTTCGGCTAAATGTCAACTGTTGTAATAAAATCCTTTTAGACCATATCCAAATGTATGCGTTTTTGTGTTTTAGAAAGTCAGTGAGGTTGTGAGGTTCTCTACTATGCAGTGTTGTATGGCAGCCAATATACAGTCAAAGGCAACACACTCTCTCTCACTCTATCTGTGTGTGTGTGTGTCCCTTAGGAGGAGTTTGGACAGTTTGGATCACCTCTCAGCTGAAGTTAGCCTGAACTCTGATTCCCAGAAGACAGATAGCAAACAAAATGGAGATGCTGCCTGGTGCACAACAGGTAAATTCATTTCTCTCTCTCTTCCTCTCTCTCTTTCTTTCTATCTCTCTCTCTCTATCTATCTCTCAGTCTCTCCCTCTCTCTTTTTCTCTCTTAATTCAATTCCATTCCATTCAAATATTCTTTATTGGCATGACCAGACATATGTTGCATTGTCTGTCTTTCTGTCTGCCTCCCCATCACTCATTCTCTCTGTAACTCACACACACACACACACACACACACACACACACACACACACACACACACACACAGTTCTCTTCCTTTCCCTGTTCATCATATGTGCACAGAATAACAGTATCTCAAATACATACTCAAACCCACATTGGCAAGCATCCCTCAAATTATCATGTGTAAAGATATACACTGTGGAATTTTACATACATTATGGGAACCTGCCTCCTCTATAATCCACCTATTGTACTGGTTATGTGGGTGTCGTCATGCACGCAGACTGCGATGTGGGTGAGGAATAACAATAACCCTTGTATTCTTCTCTCTCTTCTCCTTTGACTCCTCTCTGTTCTTCCCTCTGCTAATTCTTTCTTTCTTTCCATTTGATTCCTCCGTCATGCTTTCCCTTTGACTTTATCTATAGGGAAAGATTACACACCCTCCATGCTGGGCCTGTGTGGTTCTCTGGCCTCTTTGCCCAGCTGTAAGTCCTTGGCCAGCCTGAAGTCCAGCGAGTGCTTGGTGAACATCAGCAAAGAGCCAACGCCTGCCGTCTCTCCGAGCTAGGGTGTCTCGTGACTGGGCAGGAGTGGATTTGCTTGCTCCCTGCCAACGCCCCCCAACCCAGCAACCCCCCAGTCCATCTTATCTGCACCACCCCCTCCCCATCCCATAAGCCAAGAGCCTCTGCTCATGCCATCTCCCCCTTGTGACCACCCCCTCTCCCCTCCCTCGGTCCAAACGAAAAGTGAATCACACTTTCACACATACAAAACAAGCTTGTAAGTTATTGTTTCTTTTCAGGATGTTTGTTCTGTCAAATAAAAAATAAATGTAAGATTGAAATGAATAATAGTGTTTTTGTCCTTCCGTCATTTTAATGCAATGATCCCAGATGCCATTGCTTATATGTTTATAATTACATAAAGATAGATAAACAAGAGCATGAAGGAAACCCTAAATTTAGTTATGCCTGTAAATTTGTATTCATTTGATACAATGCAAATGTTTTGGTGTTTTTCTGTAGTAGGGTTATGCCATTACTCAGTAGCCTATCAAACGTCTGTCATGGTTTGTTTTGTTTTTGGACGGCCACTTGGTTGGGATGGCCTTATAAGAAGCGGTTATACCGCAAGATGTGTGACCTCTTGTGGATACAATTTGTTCCTGCAGTCTTCAAATGGTGCTGCAGATAAAAAATCAGATATGAACTATGTACCATTATTACCATCATTAATCATTTTGTTATGTTGTGTCCTTACAAATGGGTAAAGTTGTCATAATTTAGTCTATATATAGCCTATAGCCTATATATACTCTACTCTACACTAGTTTAAATTAAGTTTAAGTGTTCGTTGTGAAGTCTAGTTGCATAAAAACGCTCCAACTCTCCAACATCTGCGTTTTATCCTGGGGTAAATCCGATAATATAATAGTCCTACAGCTATTGCAGTTCTTCATAAAGAGCCTGTATGGAACTTTTTTTTTCAAGTTTTTGCAATGGGATTTAATAATATGGGCGGGGCTATGATTGCACTAGGGCTGGCCGCAGACACAGATGAATGATGGATGTTGGTAGTAGCCAATAGTACTGAAATAGTGTGGTCATTAACCAATCATATGTGAAGTATGCTGCTAGACACGCCCAGTTGTAAGTAAATTGGACACGAGTTTGTGTATGTAAGTGTTGTCAGTTTAGAGTTTGTAGTATTGGAAGGTTCCATTCCACACATTACAGTGATGAGATGTCTTCCTCAGGATTTAACTGATTTCGAAACAGACTTAGAATATCAATAATCTTTTCCAAAGTTTTGTAGACGTTAGGTTTTTTTCCACAACTGGGTCTTCCTCACAGGTGAAACGTAGTGAAAATCTCGCTTCTATCACAAAGAAGTTGGCTAACTAGAGCTAACGTTAGTTACTTAGCCAAGCTGACGTTAGCTCTCAAGTTTGTAAGCTGATTTTGGTCAAGTCTATAGGGAATCTAGGAAATAATATATATGATTTAGCAGATGGTGTGCATGCTTGTCACTTCACAAATCATGCAATTTTAAGCCTGGAAGGTATTTTAGTTACCTTCTAAATCGTTCGTAGAACTTGATCGACGGCTTTACTAAGGCTACTCCACTTGGAATGTCGTGCAGAAACGGAATGGTGCGGGGAGGTAATAACCCTGGTCTGCAGCCTCTTCGTGCCACAATCCCTTTCCAGCTCCACAACAAAGCACAGCCACACTCCAGAGATGCAGGTAAACAACTATAGAACTACTCTTGATTGGTTCAGACCTCTGTTTTGTTTTCTTTATTTAGATATAATCAGAGACACAATGCTCGAGGGACTTCAATATGATTCAATATGGAAATTGTTTGTTAGAAATGAAAAAAGGAGGGACATGCATTAAATTTTAAATTACCAAACCCAAGTTTCACGAGAAAATTGTGGCCTAAGGTATCCATCCCCCACCTTGGAACCAAGTGGAGATCTGTGTGTGTGTGTGTGTGTGTGTGTGTGTGTGTGTGTGTGTGTGTGTGTGCGCGTGCGTGCGTGCGTGCGTCCAATTCTGCATGCTCATGCTTTGGCAGCAAAGAATTGTACAGAAGTTGTTTGGGATTCAACCTACTTGAGCTTTTGCTAATGGTTGTGGAAAAAGTGATACCCTTGATCTCTCTACAGTACATTCATCACACAGACATGACCCCAAATTATACTCAGCCTGACCCTCAATGACACACCAAGTCTTTGAACTGCAAATTAGACATTTCCAAGTCATCTCTGAAGAACATAACCACAAATGTACAGACTGCAGGTGCTGACTGATTGGTTAATATGAGGCCACATGAATCATCCCATCTGCTTGTAGAGCCATAGCCATTTTGGCCACGGTGCATTTTTGTGCACTACTCTCTTGCAGTATGCAGTTGCAGCTGTGTGTTTTTGCCAGTGTAAAGGAAATGCAACAAAAACCAAGAAGGTATATACTTAGATGTATTAATCCAAAGGAATTGATCCAAGGAAGCAAAATGTCTGAGCTGGATGTGTGGGCATTTCTCACATAGCTGAGGGTGACCTGCTGACCACCTCGGCATGTGCCACACACTGAGCACTGGCTGGGAGTCAAGGCCACCTCTGTTTCTCTCCCTTGACCCACAGAATCACTTCGCAGACTGTCTGCCACTGTGTAACCTACACTTAGGGCTGCTGTGTTTATAAGTATGCCTTGTTTTGTGGCGTAACACAGGTGGGTGGCGGGGATGGTGGTGACCGTGTATGTTTTTGGGGAAATTAAGTAATGAAGTCAAAATTGGGAGCTGAAAAATTAAACGTTTGCCTGGTGTGAGTAACTAACCCCACCCCCACTGGCCGCCATCACATGGAAAAGTTCCACCTGCACTGTTAACAGCACTACCTGGACTAACATTACATGGGGAAAGGTTAAAGGTCATCTCTCTTTCTTGTTGTCCCAAAAAGTGAAAAATGATGAGATTATTATGAGATAATATAAGGTCTGCATGATTGAAGGTATGCACAATTAAAGCAATTGATGAAAGCAGTTAAATGCAAGCATTATACAAATAGGTAAAGGCTGGCCTATATGACTTAACAAATATACTTCTGTTGTCTGTAGTTTTCAGCTCACTTCTTTCCCTCTGCCTTCCTCTACCCTCTAGCAGACCGGAACAAGGCCAGGCCCCCAAAGCCCTCCCTCCGCCGAACATTGTCTCTGGACACACTGGTTGGACCCTATCTGCAGGGACAGTGGCCAAAAGAACCCGAGGGGCTGCAGATTGCCAGCATCAACGACAAGGCCACACAGGTCAGCCTCATAACTCTGAGGGATCCTGCTTTGGTGTCGGCCAGGGTCTCCCTTTGTTGCCCTGACAAATGTTAGCAAAACTAGCCCTAATAGCATGACCCATACATCTTAATGCCACAAAGGTTTCTTTCACAGTGTCTGAAGATGAGCAGACAGAGTGTATGGCACACAGAGGACTGACTGTTCCTCTCCGTTAGGACTCAAATGACGTTATACATTCCAGAGGTGAAATGGATATTAGGTGGAAATGGTGCTGTAAATGTAGAACATAGGCTAACTCTGTAGCAGTGTTTTTTTTGTTTGTTTATTTTAAAGACAAACACAGTTTTGTTTTAGACAACTTAAATCTGTGACCTTCTAACTTACCTATAATGGACCCCTGCCCTGTGTGCAGACTCACAGAGGTCTGCTCAGTACACAGTGGAAAGGTGAAAAGGATGTTTTTCAAATATCTTGAAAATGTGTTTATTTCATAAAGAGTGAGAGAGTGCACAAGAGTGCAGGAATTGTCACACTACTAAATGAAAGAGCAGGTGTTTTTTTTGCTTTTGATATGGCTTCTGATATTCATTATGCTTCCTGTCACAGTGTTGCTATTATATTGTATCATATGGCATGAAAGGTTTAAAACAAATGGCCCTCAACAATGAACTTTCTATTCATGTGTTTAGCTAGTCCAATTAGCATTTACTGAATGACAGAAATTAGTCATTAATATTTAATACAAAACTTGGAATTTGATCATCTGAAATGCCACTGGTAAAGCAGCCATTTTGTGTCTAAACAAGGCAGCCAGTGGCCCACCATGGTGTCTGCTGCATGGGACTACTCTTTGAAAACGATTCATGCTTATAGCCCTGAGTGGCTGTTTTTATTTGTTTTTAAAGAGGTGTTGGAGCAGAGTGTGAGGTTCTGTTGAGTGTGTTTGCAGCTTGCTCTGCAGGTGTCTCTGTGAAGGAGAAGCAGCCACAACAACAGCAGCAGCAGAAGCGGCAACAACAGCAGCAGCAGTGGCAGTCGAGCTGCTGAGGCTTACTTGGAGAGCAGCCAAATGGGGAGACAGTTTTGTTCTGTTCGTTGTGACCTCCCAAATTCTTCTTCACCCCACCCCACCCCAACCTACTGAACCCTAGCTTAACCCACATCTAACCCTCAGATGTGTCTGTATACCCCCACCCCACACACACATACATGCACCCATCCTGCTTGCCCCTGCCCCTGCCTATGCCCTACCCCAAGCACTCTGTCACTTGGTCCCCATACCCCATACAAAAGCGTCTGCTTGCATAACGCACTGCACATCACTGACACATTCTCTGCTGTCCAGCCACCCTTCTCAACGTGCTATTGTCTTGACCCCCCACCCCCCCAAGACACACACACACAGGCTCTATTTCTTGCACACATCCTCACTGTATTCCAGCGCGCACGCACACACACACACACACACACACATAAACATCCAGTCTCTATCACTCACACAGGCACACATTCACACCCTGCAGGGGGAAATCTGAGTGAAACGTTACCCTGATCCTTTCCGCATCGCCTGTCTCCTGGGACTAGATGTACAAGGCTGTTTATAGGACCAGGTCCCGTGATCCTGGAGCGCTGATCATCCAGGGTAAAGGGGTGGTGGTGGGGAGGGGGTATTTGAGATCTGAGGGTGGCCAGTGAAAGAAGGAGAGGGGGGGGGGTTCTATATGATGGTGTACACTCACATAACCAGTACAGCAGTGGAGTAACATGGCTTGTACCTTGATATTTCTTCAAGCATGCTGTAGGTTAAGCTGGTGGGTGGAAATTGGTGGAGTGGGGGGGCGCAGTGACTGCTTGTGTTTGTCATGATAACGTGACGTGTGTGTGTCATATTTGCTCCACTTCACTTCATGACCTCACTATTGAACGCCTCACGGTATTTCTAACTGGACACTACAGCAGGCTGACTGGACACAGAAGAGAGAGAGAGAGGAAAGGAGGGAGGGAAGAGATGAGTTGGGGTGGTGTTTTTTTTTTTTTTTTTTTTTTTTCCCTGCGTGAACTTGGTTTGATCACAGCTGGTCCACATGAGATTGGACTCTGGGGAGATGACCCAGGACACCTGCAGTGCAGACTGAAGATTCTGTGAAACAAGACAGACTGGAGCTCTCATCTGAGTGACAAATGGGAGAAGGTACATGTTGAGAAGAGGATGAAGAAAAGACTTGTACTTGGCATCTACTGTCCCACTAAACAACCTTCTATTAGTTGGATGGTGATGAAGGACTGGACCTTGACTACTTGAGGGAGTTAAAGGAGTATTTTTCTACATAAAGGACTGGAGAGGAAAACGCCTTATCTGGGCAACAGACAGACAATCTCCTTCAGTTGGTGGTATTGGTGTTCGATACTATTGGTGTTGGGGGTAGGGCCTGTGGGCAAAGGACTCATCATGTCGGTATGTCTATGGCATCTGTGTTTTTGTTTTGTTTTTTCCTCTTTGCTTCTCTCTCTCTCTCTCTCTCTGTCTCTCTCTCTCTCTGTCTCTCTGTGTCACTTGTTACACTACAGCTACTCTTCTGACCTTATAGAGGGTTAGTGGAGTGTGTTGCCCCTTTAAATGCATGAATGAGTTTAACAGTGCTTGTGTGTGTGTGTGTGGTGAAAATGGGCAGCAGCAGCCTATCTTGATCAGTATCGTGTGTATGCATGTCTTGACACAGCTGCACCCGAAAAACAGGTGTGAGAGGTTGTTGTTGCAAAACTGTGTCACTTTTGTCCTAAATTCAAAAATGACAAGTTGGGCCCCTTTCTCCTCAGAGAGATTAGGGGTAAAAACAACTCAAGGTTCTTTTGAAAGTCATCTTGTTTGCCAAAAACAAGACTTTTGTCTGGACAGTACCAAATTGATGTCTTCATATTCATCAATGTAAATGTCTACGCTGTGTGTTTTGACGTTGAAGCTGAATTTCACCGGTCTGACATTTTGAAAATGTCATATTCCGTATCAAATCAAATCTCGACTGGCCTCAGAAGAAGGAAGATCACCCATCTTAAGTTTACATAGTCATATTCTCTCTACCAGTTAGGGGAGTATGTCTAATCCTGGGTCAAAAGGTGTGATCATTTCTGGCTTTTATGCGTGGGCTGTGGGGGAAATCAGTTGGTCTTCTTTGTGTATAGACAAAACATGGCGTCATTCCCTCTTTGTCAAGCTGGGTAATGGTATGACCGTTGTACCATCCATCACAAAGATTTGCTGAGCTGCAAAGAAAAACTGCCACGTTTACATATGCCTGAAGGACATTGTGCAAATCGTTCCTGTTACTTTCAGGTCGCTCACTCTCTCTGTGTCTTTCTTTTTTTCCTCACTGTCTGTGTCTACCCAGACTCCCAGCTCATGGACTGAGGAGACCAGAGGGAGGAGACGAAGCGGGGGCCACAAGCGCTCTGCATCCTGGGGCAGTGCAGAGCACCTGAAGGAGGTGAGCAAGTCTTCTGTGCTCATCCTACTGGTTCAGGACTGGGAGGTGGTGGTGGTAGAAATATGTTGATTTGGGGGGAAAAAATCAGTTCTGTCTTTTGGTGTCTCTGCACATCAGTTTCTCATATGGACACAATTTAGCAACAGCTGTTGCAGCTGTTGATTAGATGTTGAGAATTTCTTTCTCTGAAGCACATAACATGGGTGTTTTATTCACTAATGATATCCAAGTAACTACTGGTCCTCCCTAGGTACACATTTATGTTTCCTCATGTTCTGTGTTACTGATTGTCCGTCTGTTATGTTACTGCTGCTCAAATATCCATAAACACCCAGGACAGGACAGGGGGGTATTCCAAGGAGGTGGTTAATTGCTAAACCTAGCTAAGATAACTTAGATAAAGTGGTAAACCTGTTTAAAGAGTAGCTAGCTGGCTTTGTGTCATTAACAGAATGAGGACTACAGGCTCTTCTGTTATCAGGTTTATGGCTACCTCCTGTTTAATTGACCCAGGTTTGCCACTTAATCACTTTCTTGGAATACCGCCCAGGTCTTCTGAAACTATGAGAGAAGAGAGTTTCAGAATATGCATGATGTATCTATTACTGACATCTTAAAAGTAAGGCATGGGGAAGTTGAATGCAGTGAATGGCACTGATGTTGTGCCCACCATCTTGAGAATCCCCACGTACAATTAGATAGATAGAGATAAAAGCATCTCCGCTTGCATATAGAAGGGATGGCCAACCACATTCTGAAAAATCCATGCTGCCAAGGGCCAATGCAAAATTGAGCAAATGGGTCCTGGGGCCATAGTTTGGCCACCCCTGACATCCAGTATGAAATGGTTAAAATGTGCTTCTGGAAGATCGGTATTGGCCACACCTGCTGAAGTAGAGCTGCTAACTGTTGTTGGGTGGGACATTTTATCTGCCTTGCTGAGCAGTGCTGCTGCTCTCTCACTGATTGGTTCTCCCTGCCACCTCTAGGTAGCCAAGCTACGGCATTCGTTACAGAAGCGCTTCAGACACGCCCCTCCAGCAGGAAACAGTGAACGGCCCATTCATTCACTCCCTGGCTCCCATGCCCCTGGAACCACACAGGTGTGTGTGTGTGTGTGTGTGTCTGTGTGTGTGTGTGTGTGTGTGTGAGAGCGAGAGAGAGAGAGAGACAGTCTATTTGTGTGGTATGACTTAGCTGCTGTTACATTGACTAGCCCAGCAACAGAGATTTAAAAATGTCTGTGCTTTTCTTAGGACCTTCTGTCACAGCACTGACATCTCACTTACTAGCATACCATGACACACATATACACACACACACACACAGAGGTATGCATGAAGACACAATCAGGTCCACACAGACACAGTTGCACGCACGCACACACACACACACACACACACACACACACACACACACACACACACACACAGACACTTTGTATACTAAACCTCTATATGTATCCTGGCATGCACATACACGCACTCACTGAAACAGAGTTAGTTGTCTGTGTTCATTCCTGTGCCATCACTCTCTCTCTTGTGTTTTTCACCTGTCATGTTAAGCCCTTTGTGACCTGTGTCTGTGAAAAGCGCTATACAAATAAATTTTACTTACTTACTGGTACTTACTCTTTATACCATACAGACGGTTGCACTTACGCCTTTGAGTCGCCTGGCCCCACGGCTCAGGAGGAGCGTGGAGGGACTCAACCTGGAGTTGGAGGGAGTGTTTGTGTCCGAGACCTCAAAGGATCCGCACCATGTGAGCTTTTGCGCTTAAACGCACATACACAATAGGCTACTTTTCAAACCTCCCATGCACCAATTTGGTGGGCCTCTGCGTGTGTTTGGACCAGTTCAACAGTCCTTACTGGTCCGCAGATCCAGACTCTGCTGGTGTTGTAGCCTCACATAGTCTCCAGACAGGCTCTAGTCACACTGAGAGTGTCTGTCTGTCTCCTGTGACCTCATAGCCCTATTTGGGTATCACTAGCTTCTCTCTTGTCCCTGACCGCTTGGAGCCCTGGAGCTCTTTGGTGTGGTTCTCACATGCCAAACAAGGTGTTGTCTGGGATACAGTTGTCAACCTGTTTACAAGATGTGCAACATTATCACTTAAGCTTTTCCTCCCCGTTGGCATCAGAGGCGTGCATGTACAGTAAGCCAAGCAGAGTTAAGGGGCCTCTCCATGTGACTGTGTGTGTATCTTATCTTCCTCCTTTGTGGCCTACCTTCCTTCCTCCTAGATCCTGGAGGCCCCGGATGGCCACCGTGCCCCTGTCCCGACACAGCGGTGCAGCAGCGGCTCACAGAGTGACCCCTCTCCCGCCCAGCTCTCCCCATCCCTCTCCCCTTGTCCAATGACTGACCAAGGTGGGTGAGGAACGACGTTGTTATTGGTCATCCAATTGTCACTCTCGCCGTCACTGTGATTTGCAGCTGGTTCAGATGTGTGTTATACGTAGGGAAGTGTAGATTGAATGTCTATTGTTTGCACAGTTGTGCTTTTTAGTCTGAATGCAGCTCCTCTTTGACTTGCATTGGTTTATGCCTGCTCAACATGGCAAATGCTTAGTATAAAGGCTGATCTATCTATCTATCTATCTATCTACCTAATTTTGAATTAATGTTCCATCCTCAGACATGGTGGTGTGTGGGACCCTGTGCCCCTCGTCCTCTCCCTCCCCACCTCCTGAGGTGGTGCAGCCTTCCTCCCACCTGCCCTCCTTCTCCCCTCGACCCAACAAGACCTATGCCTTCCAGAGGGAGCCGCCTGAGGGCTGCGAGAAAGTGCGCGTGTGGGACGAGGCTGCGTGAGTGATGCACAAACACACAACCTCACTACATACAATCACATAAATTGCTGTACTCTGAAAGTACTACTAAGGATAAAGGTTAGTAAAAAAGGCCAAGATGGGACACTAACTGACATGACGCAAATCTTTACTCTCTCTCTCTCACTCTTACTCTCACTCACACACACACACTTGTACTTATCCACACTTTTCTTGTCCTCCATCCCTCTCTACAGAGCCACATCTCAAGGGGAGCCAGCACTTCTCTCCTCCTGTCCTGACCCAAACAAAGTCAACTTCACCCCACATGGAGGCTCTGCCTTCTGCCCCGTCAGTCTTCTCAAACCCCTCCTCCCCTCCATGGACCTGCTCTTCCGCGGGCTCTCTGTTTCGCCCGTCACTGGCTGCTCAGGACAAAGTCCCGCCCCTTGTCCAGCATCAGGCCATGCGGTTGGTGGCTATCTGAGCGGGCCCCTCCCAGACCCCACTAGCTCTACCATGTAGCAGTGGATCAACCACAGCTGGAATATTACTTAAAAGATGGACAAAATATGAAAGATGACTTTTTTTCACACACATTTTGAATATGAACACTTACACATGGCCATCTGGATCACTAGTGATAACTTGTTATCCCAAATTATATCAAACTTTACAGTCAGGTCACACGTTGAAGATGGTGTATCCTTCTCAGGACGAACTCCTCATGCTCTTTCTTCATGTTATAGATTGGATGTCGGCTCCTTTCAGTTTCAGCTCGTATCTGAGAGGACTGTAACAGACTTAGTCTTTCATTTACACAAGAATAGATGCTAATGTATCATTTTGTCATTTTCTACAATAGAATATTATTTTTCAGAAACAGTAAGACATGTGGTTGACATAAACAGATTATCCCTTTGGCACATAGCAAACTGTAGACCAGTCCTTGTGATGGCAGTCAGGATGTTATGGTGACAAAGCCGGCCTCAGGACTTCAGGAGGAGATGGTTCAACCAACAAGAATCCACACAGACTGAGAGTGAAGAGATTCAAGCAAGACTACAAGGAAGGTCTCTTATGAAACTCCAGCACTAGCAGACTGGCATCTCTACATTTACATGGGCTGGGCTGCCATTTTTTTTATTCTTGAAAGATCTCACAAACCCTGCTGGACTGAGTATTTTATATTTTTCTTTGATATTGTCTACAACTTTTGCCAGTTAAGCAAAGGTGGTACATTATTTAGAGGGTGAGTCTTGCCAGGTTTCACTGATCTTTGAGCGTATTCAGTGTTCTTCCTTGTTCACCTGTAGCCATTTGCTAAACTTTGTGGTCGCGTTTACAGCTATGAATGCCATTAGTAAGACTCAGAGGAACTATACCATTGGCATGGGTACTATCAAAGAATCAAACCAAAAGCAACAGCTCTGGAGTTGTTGAAGATAATTTGGTTTGAGTCTTTTTAATGTTACAGTTTTGTTTAAAATGCTGTCTGGAATATAATGCATTTTTTTCCCCAAATTATTTGGCCTAGCTCTTGACACAGTTTTGTGAGGCCAGACTGGAGAGGAATGAACAGCCTGTGTGAATTAGTGCTTTTTAGAGGGGCTTCTACACAAGTCAGCATAAATGAAGCCTATGGCTACCTGCTTTAACCTTGGTGCTAGTGTGCTTGCACACCCACCTGTTGTGGTGCCCTTTTTTAATAGCAAAAATGTGAAAGGGACGTTTCATGAAACATTAGACATAGATGTATGTCTATTCAGTGTGAGAGACACTTTTGTTTATTTTGGTGTACCTTCTGTAAGGAAAATATTTAAACAGTTTTGTCAGTATGGTTGCCTTGTGAAAGAGCTTGACCATAGTTTAAGTACAGACATGTTTGAAAAGATGCTAAGATGTTCAATTGTTGAAGCTACAGTTCACAATAGCCATTGCTTTTGTAATGTTATACATTTTTGTATATATTTTTTTCACAAATACAAATTTATTGCTGCATATAACAAGGCTGTCAAAAGGTATGGATATTCATATTTGTTAAACATCAGCACTTAATTTTCTGGTGGTTTTTGAAAGGCTGCCATGTTCATTCTTTAACTAAAGAAAAGAACTACTTTGAAGGTGTAGTCATGGCATGGGGGAGACATAAAGGCAAGCATATCCTTCAGTATTGTTTATGACCTTTTGAGTTCTGTTTCTTCAAAACACATTTCAGTCAAGTGTTTCATTTTGTAGATGATAGCTTTGATGAAGATATAATAAAGCTTTGCCACTCCATACAATCAGTGATATGCTAGCAAAATGTTTACATTGGTGGTTTAAAGTTTTCTTCCATGTTGCTGTAGATTATATCTTTCATGTATAATAGATATTGGACCTTTGCATCTTGAGAGTTCAGTTGTGTTTATAATTTGTGTCGTTTGACAAATTAAAAGACAGACTCCTAAATTTGAAGCCTCTATTTTGCATTATGTTGTTAGGTCATGTCTTGTATAGGATCAGAAGTGAAATGGCCTCTGCTCATCGTGTCTTATTTGTTGGGTGCGCCACCAAGTGGATATTTTAAGCATAATAGTAGCATTTAATTGACCAACATGCTATGTAAAAAAAAATGTATGTTTCATGAAATCTCCACATCCTGTAATCTACCATTACTATCTCATTCATTGGTTTTATGAAGATCTGTCCACGAGGAGCTGCGACTGGCTTCTGATTTTCTTTAATCCTAGTCGTCTACTTGCTCACATCTCCTGAAATTCCGTTTGGAAAATGACCAAGGCTGTATTTAAAACTGCAGCAAATATGTCTGTGTAAATGGCCAATGTTAATGACCTCATATGTGATGATATACAAAAACCAATTACTGACTTTTCGAGGAAATCTGCCACATTACCGAAACATCCTCAGTTGTTCAATTCCTGTTATCCTAAAATTGCACAAATTTTGCCGTGCGACACCATACACATAATCTGGACAGCAAGAATCACTGCTTGTAGTTATATTGAATTTATCACATTGTTTATCCTTAGCTTGGAGGCCCATGACACTGTTTCACTCTCTTTAACTATACTATAAATATATAACTAGCGCTTTAAATATCCCCAACACAATGCAGTGTAGGCAGAGGGCTGAAGCGGAGCATGATCAACAAACCGTTCTTGTCAGAAACAAAATCATTAAACATTTCACTTTTTTCTGAAATTCGTTTATTTATTCCCTATCCTCTTGTTTTTTGTGATGGCCATAGACACTACATCTAATTACAACAACGTGGTGGAGGCCTATTCGATACAGCAGACAGTAAAGACAGAGACGAATCCGAAGTCTCTTTGTTTTCATTCCTGCAAAGCACGTGTATGTCCAACAAGCACCGCCCCCCATTTCTTCATTCGCTAGACTTCAGTCTATCTGGGCGATGTGGGCCAATAAACATTCTCCACATCTTAACACGAGAAAATCACATAAGCGCCCCTTTGGAAGAAAGACCCAAATATATTTTCAGTTGTCCGGCACTAGTGCCATGAGAAAACTTTAATTACATTCTTTTCCCAACTGTATCAGCATATTAGTTCATTTATTAAATGCATTTGCAAGTGTTAACTCACAATAAAGCTTAGACGTGCAAATAAGCAACGACAAACAATCAAATACATTTTAATTTGTACAATAAATTAATAAACCATCTGAATGAAAGAAAGAGATAGAGAGAAAACAAACTGATGGAATTCGCGATACACGACTTTATAGTGTATGCCACGTAGCTATTTTAATTATAAGGTTCCATGCAATGTGTTCAATTTTGGAACATTCCATACCAGCAAAAACCACAGGCACATTCTAAGGACTTCCTTGCGTTGTTTGGTCCTTCATCTCCACTAATCGCTGACGCTCTTAACCACAATGAAAACATTCCAAGTTGCTACTGAATAGTACCATAGACGGTTTGTTCGTAAAAATGCTGTCAGGAGAATAGTCTGTATAAGGAGATTGCTATTGTACGAGGAAAACGATTGGACGTTGTTGTGACTGAAAGCTACAATGAAAATCATGCCAGCATGCAAAGCTAGCTAGAAAACTATTTTTGGGGGGACACGGAAATTTCAAGCAGTCGCTGAACCAGGTGGTGAGATAAACACACATTCATCGTGACTGCTACCCTTTGGGGTGGATATCAGTGTCACCATTTCCGGACTTGTGACAGCGGGGATAGTGGAGCGAGACGTGGGTCTGAGGAGCCAGGGGAGCGGAGCTGTGTCTTTGTCAATACCAGCACTAATAGACGACAGCATGGCTGCTAGCAAAGGAGAAGGAAAGGTGTCGTTATGGCAGAATGAAAGACTACGATTCATCGTCTGTTTTGCAGGAGTTTTTGTATGTTATTTCTACTACGGAATACTCCAAGAAACAATGTAAGTTGAGCCAGCGCGCTATCGCCTGCTACCTCACACAACAAAATCAAGAGACACGTCAGGTTTCATTGAATGAGGCAGCTGTCTGAAAAAACTTATTCATTGTCTTTCTCAGTTTGCATAGTGATACCACAGCAAGCCATTTCAACTATAATTCAAATGGCGATAACAGTAGTGTTTTAATGCTTTTGAAATTATTGACATGATCCCAACGTTATCATATCAGATGTTAGTCGATAGTTGTATGTTTTAGCTTATGGTTTAGCTAATGCCCTAGCTAACGTTAGCATTTGCACGTGATAGTTCCTAGTTAGCAATAATTTGTGTTTTCATGGAACTTTCTGTGAAATACCATCTTCAGGCGGTCTGCGTACCCATGTGAATAAATATACATCTTATTTGAATGCACATGTCGGTTCAGAAGACTTGACATATAGCCTGGTTGCTAGCTAGCAAGTGACAGTATTAAGTGTCACACCATCCAATAGTAACGTTAGCTAGATGTTCCATGTACGATGTACCAAGATATTTTAAAGTCACTGGCTTCTTACTGTCAGACATGATGCATGGTAGCCATGGTGGTTACATGATGCAATTAGGTGGGCATCCATGTAGGTAGGAGCTGTGCAGGTGTCGGGCTGATGGGCTGATCCAAAGATGTTCGATAGGAGGCTTTGCTTTTAAGGGCATTCCTAAATGGATTTTGCTCTATAGGCCACCACATATTCCTTATTTTTTGTAAACGACTTCCAGGATTTTCCCTTCAGAGCAGTCACATAACAATATCTTTGTCCCTTCAGCACAAGAGGAGATTATGGCCAGGGGGAGTCCAAGGAGAAGTTTCGCTATGCCACCACACTAGTGTTCATCCAGTGTATCATCAATGCAGCGTTTGCCAAGATCTGTGAGTAAGCTTACCTTACACTGGTCCACTGGTCTATGTGTTATGCTGAGCTAATAGACAGAGTACATTTTCTTTGTGATAGAAACTAAATGAATGAAGAAAGGGCAGATATCATGATAGTTCTCTGGCTTAAAAATTTGTGCCAGCTAATACTTGCAGTTGACTTTTTTCTTTGTTCCTCATTTCCTCTCCAATATATTTTCCCACCCTGGTCTTCCTTCATCTCCCACTCTGGTCTTCTCTCCCCGGCTCTTCAATGCACTTGACCTGCTCCTCTCTTTCATTTTCTCTCCTCTGTTCTCCACAGTGATTCAGTTCTTTGAGGGTTCCAGACCAGACCATACTAAAAACTGGCTCTATGGAGCGTGTTCCCTGTCTTACCTGGGCGCCATGGTGTCCAGTAATTCAGCCCTGCTCTACGTAAATTACCCCACACAGGTAGGTATTGCCTTTGGCTGAAATGAGCTTCAGTCTGTTTACAGACACACATGCTGTCAAAAGTCATTTCATGTGTTTTCATTTCATTGTTGCAAACTCCACAGTGTGGAAGTGTATGCAGTATGACTCCATGCTATGATGAATTAAATTGTTCCTAGTCTGTAATTGTTCCTAGTCTGTAGCACGTTCTTCATTCCTGATCATTTCCACTGCAGTCTTTGGACACACTGTACAGTACAAGTTTTTAATACAACTTAACTTGTTTATAAAAACATTAGAATTTATAAATTTCTTGTCTTTTTTTCTTTCCTTCATGTATATATTTCCAGGTGTTGGGGAAATCTTGCAAGCCAATCCCTGGTAAGTGGTCATCACATTTATATGTTATAATAAAACGGTACATTTCTTTTGAGTACAAGTCAGCTATCTGGTCTGTCTTCTTACCTGAGTTGTTGCAATTTTATTACCACAGACCAAAAGCTTTTTGTGAAGCTAGGCATTCATTTGTTCATGTCAGGGATATGAGGCATTAGAACAGGGGCTCTCACAAGCTGCCACATCAGTGAGACATTAGGCCACATTAGATACCTAAATGTCCACTCTCATCACTTGAGGTGCCTGTGCTCCTTTACCTGGTATTAACACTTGCCCACTTCAGTGACATCCATATACTGTTAGTAGTATCTATATCCGTGGGATATAAGCGTGACTGTTAACCCTTAAACTGTATGTGTGCTCTTGTGCAAGGCTGTTATCTACCTAGTCAAACAAAGCTTAGGTGACCTATGACCTTGTCACAGACACAGGAATCCATATTTTTAGTTTTCCATGTATGTAGCACTCTCTCCTAAGAGGTGTGTCCCAAAACTGTTGGAAAACAACATGTTACTGTCTGTATTGACATTTTGTATTGTACTGTGCAAGCTCTCATATAATATTATCTGGATGATTTTTGGCTCCCCCGGAGATGCTGTTTTATGAAACTGTGCCATCCATTAACGCATTGAGTAAAAGTCCCTGTGTGGCTGTGCAAACTTACATCTCCACATGTCTGTTTGCTATCTCTATGCCTGTCTTAGTTAAGCATACCTTATCAGGAAATTATGTTATCCCTTTGGTCTTCTGCTATTTTAGTTGCACATATGGTGTTTCACAATGCTATAGGGAAAAAGGCCATACTCCTCATTCATGTGTCTCTTTTCCTCAGTGATGATCCTGGGTGTGACGATCCTGAGGAAGAGGTATCCTCTGGCCAAGTACCTGTGCGTGGTGCTGATTGTGACTGGCGTGGCCCTCTTCCTCTACAAGCCCAACAAGGGGGGTGCAACCATGGACGACCACGTCTTTGGCTTCGGAGAGATGTTGCTGGTAAGTGGCTGCTCTGTTTACAATCCCATCCATTCTGTGTTTCCAAAAAAAAAAGAGTCCACAATTATATCCCTCTTACAAGCGAGCTGCTACCTGATACAGCACTAGGAGGCATGAGTGATAATGATCTTCATGCTCTCCCTGAGGGAGTGTCCCAAATAACACGCTTGTTCACCTCCTTGGCTGCCTTCAGCTGCACCGATAAAACAAAGATAAACGTGAGGCCGATTCGTTTTTTAGCATCAAGATAATTACGACGGATTCAGGCAGTTGCATTGTCATGTTCCGTTAATCACCATCAAAGCTGGAAATGAAGCATCGCTGCCTTAGTGCCCTGCTTTTATTCTCACAGGGATCATTGTTCTGTAAACAAAAAGCCCAGGAATTCCCCAGAGCAGCATGTTCAAAGGAAGTGATGGCTATGCTTCTTCGCCATGATAAAAGAGCCTTGGGATCTTATGTAATGGATCATGCCTCTGAAAGAGAGAGATTACTTATTTATAATCTTTTTCTTTTCCTGTGTGCCAAAAGGAAGAAGTTTCCTCCATTGTGTATGCTTTTCACACTTCATATGAACACAGGATCGGCAGGCCCTTATTTTGAGTATGTCAGTGGTGGGGAAGGGAGTGGCACAGAGCTAGTGATAACAGTAGTAGTTCATATTCATGTACAGATGTGAATGCCACCCCCCCCCCCCCGAACAGTCAGCCGTCAGATATCCGTCAGTATTATTTTCAGGGTCTGTGGTGTTCATTGTGAAAATGACTCAGACTCACTCCGACTGAAAGAATGAACTGTAGCAGCTGTGAAATATTGAAATATCTAGAACTTGTTTCACATGCCAAAAAATATTTAGTTTCCTGTCACAAATGAGTAGGTAGAGCTGAGAAATTTCACGTTTCAGTGGCTGTGAAGCATTGGCTAAACTGTCAAATTTTTAAATATGAAATGAAATTGTTTTTTCATTTCATATTTAACTAATCGATCAGTTGGCTGTTGCAGCCTCATTTGGAACATCAGACCACTACCACCATCCATCCAAGATCCACAGCCATGTATGTTTGCATGTCGTCAGTTTGGTTTTTATCCTGTTTAATAACTCTGTTGTCTTGGCCTTTTTAAGTGCTTAGCTGTCAGCTGCTGCTAAGTCTGTGGACCACTTCAGCTTCTCTTGTCATGGTATGTCGTTTTCGTTGCCCTCTCTCTCTGCTGCAGCTGTTGTCCCTAACTCTGGATGGTCTCACTGGGGTTGCCCAGGATCACATGAGGGCACGCTACCAGACAGGAGCCAATCACATGATGCTCAATGTCAACTTGTGGTCTATCTTGGTACTGGGTTCAGGTGAGAAAAATTAAGAAGTGATTTACTGAGCTGCCTGGCTATAGGCAACCATGTGGACTTGGTTATGGTTCCAGAAATCAAAATTGCAGGTAGTTTTTACATAATCAGGTGAAATCTAGTTTTATATCATGAATACAGATACACTTGTCTTATAGCACTATCTATTTACTGTTTTGTTGTTTGTTTGTTTTTTGGGGGGGCTTTGGTCACAGTTAATGTTAATGGTTAATGGTTAATCCACTGGTGTCTATGGGTTCATATATTATGTATGGTATTGCATTATGGCAGCACTTCTTTCTCCTGCAAGACACCAGGGGGCAGCAAAGTTCCATAGAACATTTGAATTATTTTGGTCTATTGTTTTGGTTTTTCCTGATCTCCTAATGGAAGATGAAAGTGCTGAGGGGACTGTGCTTAAACAAATGACTCAGGACAGTGATGGAAATATTGTCAGGTGTTGGACAGAAACATGCAGATCTTGTCTTACCTGTTTTCCTGTTGTGTGTTACCATCTCTCAGGGGTGCTGTGGACTGGTGAGATCTGGAACTTTCTGAGTTTTACTGATCGGTATCCTGGTATCATCTATAACATCTTGCTATTTGGACTTACAAGTGCACTGGGCCAGGTGAGGTTTATGTGTTTTTGTTGTGTGTACATTTATTTATCACTTCTAAAGTAGAGTTGGGTTGTGTCATGCTGACTGCATAGTTTTCTGTTGTATGGAACGCACAACGTCCTTTTTCATCCACATCAAACACACACACACACTATAACTTAGTGCACACTTAATGCAATCTTTTACTGCTGTCACATGGCATCATGCTCTCTGTCTGTCCTCAGACCTTTATCTTCATGACCGTGGTGTACTTTGGACCTCTGACCTGCTCCATCATCACCACCACTCGGAAGTTCTTCACCATCCTGGGCTCTGTGCTGCTTTTTGGAAATGTTATATCCAACATGCAATGGATTGGAACCATCTTGGTGTTCCTGGGTACGTGAATGGACGTTGTAAAGAAAAAAACATCTGTGTTGATGTCTGTGTCCCTAGCTTTCATTTTATGGAAAGGAGAAGGCTAGTATCTCAAGTGCAGGGGTGATGCATTGTCCTTACATCTGCATATTTTGTTTTGGATTTGCAGGTCTTGGACTGGATGCAAAATTCGGCAAGGTGTCTAAAAAGACAGTGCACTAACATTTGTCAGCTGGAGGTGCGTTTGTTTGTTTGTGTGTGTGTGTGTGTGTGTGTGTGTGTGTGTGTGTGTGTGTGTGTGTGTGTGTGTGTGTGTGTGTGTGTGTGTGTGTGTGTGTGTGTGTGTGTGTGTGAGTGCGTGCGTGCGTGTGGGGGGGAGAGAGAGTGCAAGGGACTGACAGAGAGCGCTCCAATCTGTCTGCCTTCTGCTGGATCACACGTAACTATGCTCCATGGAAACAAACAAACAAAAAAACTAAATTTATTTAGTGGAGGGAAATTAAGTGCTGGGAGTTTCTGATGAAATTCATCGGACCCTCTACACACATCCTGCTCCAGTCTTTTCCCCCTGTGCTGATTATGGATACATCTCATCTGAAACTATTTTGCTAGTTAAAGTCGTGTGACCTTTCTTGAGTTTGTGCAGTGGCGACAGCTGTTTGTGTCCAGGACAACCAAGATCCCAACAGATGTCTCTGGGGAATATTCCTCCGATGTACTAGCTGCCACTTTAAGACTACATCAATGTATCACATCCACTTCATCTGTCAAGCAAAGGATTCATTCAGTCTTGCTTAAAAATGTACCAAATCACATACTGTATCATTATGTAACGTCACTTGTATACAAAAGGAACTTTTATAGTACTCTTATATTCAAGCAAAAATGGTATTTGAAATAATATCTTTAAATGTACACAACTGTACTGTTAGTCTTAATATCATAAGGGTGCCATTTGCCATTTCTTGAATCTGTGGAAAGGTGGGGGCATGCCTTTGCCTTTTTGTAGATGATTCATCTCTCATTGTCAAATGTTCCTACTGATAGTGGTTGCTGTCATTTGAAACAGGAATCATAAAGCACACAGACATGGTGAACTTTGGGTCCTTATTCTCCTTGAAGCATGTAAACTTAAGATGCATTGAACCAGATTAGATTCATGACCAAAAAAATCTCATTAGAACAAGAATGCTGCATGTTTTCTTGTTTGCAGTTCTTACCTTCAGCAGATGAAGACATTAAGCCATGATGCTTCAATTTCTCACCTATCTACATCCTTGCACTTACTTTAAGATTACAAACTGGATAGAATTTCTTGATGTTTATTTTTTATACTCTGTTTTTGAAGGTTATGTCTTGTCCATATTTTAAACATAATCCCAAGTAATCAATAAATGATGTTTTCCTTTGGAGAAGTAACATATGAAAACTACAATAGATGTTTTTAAAAGGGAGTCCACAATATACAAAACCTATGTATGTCTGAGTATTTTCATTCTTAATAATATCTGTCAAAAGCAATGTTCAAACCTGCCAGGAGCAGCCAGTGTCTAAGTCTGAAGACCCTCTTGACATTAAACCAAGATTGGACAAGGATCTTGCTGGTAGTGTCGTTCTTTTTCAGAATTGTGTAACCTAACGGCCATAACCTTGAATCCTTGAATATGATGTAACAGGTTGCTTAAAACTCTATTTGCAAACAGAAATATTATACTTTTTTTTACTCTTAGTTTTAGACTGCATAAGTCTTGTAGTTAAACCCAGACAAACTGCCCAGCAAATTTGTGCTTCAGGTCTGTCTGGAATTGATCCTGTTGCAGCCCATTTCTGAAACTATAAACCAACTGAGCCAGCATGGAGTGGGCTTTATATGATGCTCAACCAATGACTGTGTTGCAGATTACAACATACTGTCACACAACTTCATTCTGAGCAAAAAAGTACATTCAAAAGTGAGAGTCTGTTAGTGTCTCACAAACATCTTTGAATGGGCCAGAGCATGAACTGTCCTATAAGTAGGGGGTTAATCATCAAACCTGGGAAAAATAAGATGGAGATAGTGGTAAACCACAGAATAGAAGATCTGTGCATCCTCACTCTCTTAACTAAACAAAGGAAGTAAGCTATTCTGTTAAGTGGTTTACCACTTACTCTAGGCTAACTGCAAAATTAATATTTACTGCTGATATTATTGGCAAGTGATACTTTACATCCTTTTGAGAACCACTATTCTGCCCATTCACCAGTAATATATTGCCTACAGGTGTCCGTAAGATACTGTGCTTAAAAGTTCAAGGTTTTTATTGTCACATACATATAAATACGAAGTGTACTAAGACTTTTAGTGAGATTGGATTGGTTAATCAGCCTATCCTGTGCAGAGTGTGTGTGTTGGGGGGTAGGTGGTCAGGAGTTGGGCGTGGGACAGAGACGGGTTAAAGTGCATGGAGTGCAGTGGCAGGTGTGTTTGGGGGAAGCTGGGTGTTCGGATGTATGGTGGTGGGAAGCGTGGTGGTGAGCAGGGTGTGAGCGCAGTGATTGCGAGGGGTGTAGGTAATAGTGGTGGTGATGATTGAATTGGTGAAGGTTTGCAGGGCTGTGGAACAGTGAGGGGTGTGGAGCTTCCTGGAGCAAGAGGCTGTGTGATGGCAGTGGTGGTGTGGTTTGTTGCTCAGTTGTGGTTGCCATAAGTCAGGTGCACGTATGTACAGGTGTGTGCGTGCGTACGTGTGTGAGTGTGATTGTGTGTAGTGTGTTGCAACAGTGTGTGTGTGTGTGTGTGTTGAGGGGTAGATCTGTGCAATGTCAGTAGGCTATAATAAGTGTTTGGGCTTTGGATGGCCTGAGGATAGAAACTCCTTCTGAGTCTCAGTTCTAGCTATGTGGTTACAGAGGCATCTGCCTGACATCAGTGGTAGGTCATTATGTAGATGAGAACAGTCCTTCAGAGTTTTCGGGGTTTTTAGAAGTACTCCTCTGGAATAGATGTCTGGCAGCTTGTAGAGTGTGGAAAGCAATGCTATGCACAGTAGCCTACTACAATCTCAGGCTGTAGTGTTCCCAAACCAGGTGATGATGCTATCTGTTAGAACACTCTCCACAACTTAAGTGTAGAAGGCCTTTAGGATGAATGTTGAAATCTTAAACTTCGTTAGCTGACAAAGAAAGTCGAGTCGTCTGGACTTCTTTGAAACACGTTGGGTGTTAGCAGATATGGAATCAGGCCTTCAGAAATGTGGAAACCAAGGTTAAACCTTGTGACTCTTCACAGACCTCCTGCTGATCTTTAGTGGAGTGTAACTGCCACTCTGCTCCCTCCTGTAATCTACCACCATTTCTTTGTTTTACTGACATTCAGAGTCAAGCTGTTTGATTTCCACCACTGTGCCACCATTTAAGCTTTTTCATTAGCGATGCTGATTAGGCCCAGGACCAGTGTCATTAGCAAACTTGATGATGGAGATGTGACTGCATTGCTGGCATGAGTGTAGGTTGTACAACAGATGAACAAAATTTGTACAACAGATGAACAAAAATATTCAGAATCAGCACTCTCAAAATTGCACCTTACAACAGTTTAATTATGTAGTTTATTATGTAATTATGAAGTGTAGACTACCATTGCCTTGTTTAGGTTTCCATAGACAATGCCTACATTAAGTAGTTTTACTTTTAAAAAAAACTAAAATGGTTTAAACTTAGCTTTTGATGCAATACCTAACAAACATAATTGAATATATTTAGTTATTTGTGTTGCCACAATAGAATTAAATACGATCAGGCACTGATGCGAGGGACCCATGATTGTTTTGTATGTGTTTTCGAGTTCCAGCCAGTCTCGCAGTCCAAGCCAAATTTATTGTGCGTCGGTGCCGGGAAGGCCGTGTTTTCTGTACATTTTGGGAGACCTGCGAAGTTGACAAAAATGCTTGCTACCGTTGGCAAACAACTTAGACAGCATCCAGCAGTAAGTAATAAGTTGGCTGTAAAATGTCTGACGATTGCCTGCAGAATTGCCTCGGATAATGGGATAACTTAAGACGACAGCAGCTAATCAAGCTAGCCAGTCAGCTAACAAGTATTGGTATCTTAACACTTAGCTTCTTATCTAGTTGACGGCGTATTTTTAACCAGTTCCTGGTAGTTTGAAAACCTGGCAGATTTGCTGTAGATAACTGAGTTTATGACGATGGGTTGTTTGTGTATACACAAATAAGTACAGTTTACGTTGTGAGTGTTGGTTAACGCTACGGTTGAGGGGGGACAGACTTGGGGTCATGTCAGGTAACGTTGCAGACAGACAGGACCCTTCTACATTGGCTTAAGTTAGCTTAGATAGCTAACAAATTCAGCACCGAATATGGTGAATGTCAACTTGGAACTGTTGGCTTTGTATACGAAGAACAGTGGTGTGTGTGTGTGACTTAACATGAAAGATTACTAATTATTTTAATCGTTAGAAGATTAATTGGGTTAAAAAGTAGGTCAATCCATGATTTCTCAACATTAATCCTTCTGAACCTGAAAGGCTAACGACAAGTTCACGGGTAGCCAAAATAGGCCTTGGAGGCTCTTCATGTTTTGGTGACTTCAAGGACAAGTTGAGTGAAGCGAGGGCAGGATTGTCCATTAAAGTCGAAACGGGTCAAACAACTTTTAACAAACAATTTCTAACAAGACTACAATATTGGGGCTTTATGTCTTGTATGTTTTAGGTCCAGTTGATGAATTGCGTGCTTCGTTCACTAACGTAAAAAGGAAAAGTAAAATCAGTTGATGCTTCAACAGTTTTTTTTTTCTTAATCGAAATAAAATTATATCTATTATATATCTGTATAAGTGGCAGTAACTGTCACGTTCTTCCCCCAAGCATTGAATCGAGTGGCGTTTTTTGTCAGAGCTGACAAGCATATGTTCTACTCTCTACAGCTTGTTCCCCTGTTCATTTTCATCGGCGGTGGTTGCACTATGTGTCTGGCCTACCTGGCAAGGCTGGGGATCAAAAGCCCTGATGTTTGGTGAGCTTTCTGCATTACTGTACATTAGCTTCAGCATCATTTTCTCACAAACAGTTGTTCTTTCATGTTAACCTTTTTTTTATACATCATGCAACCTGTTGACTTAAGGTTGAAGGTTGAAAGTGAACTCATTTGCTCCATCATTTTATTCATTCACTCATTCAGCGTGAACAAGACGGGCAACCCTGAGCCCTGGAACAGAGTGGCTCCCAATCAACAGTACAAGGTATTGGGGAAATGAGTCCATGAACACCTGTGGAGATTAAACTTATTGTTTTGGACTTGGATAACCCATTGATTTGGCATTCTTTATATTTTATGGGTTCCTCAGACAATAGGCAGAACAAGTCATAGGCATAAGAAGCCCAACATCCTGCATTTATTTATCTTTGGATTAAAAAATCTGGAGAAGGAGCAGTATTTCAGTTAAATGTTAGGTTACACATAGCCTACCTACCTGTGACAGTTACAATGTTCTCCAATTACATACTGGAAATTACCAGTAAAATTATATTGAGAATAGACACTTGCAAATGTCTGTCTGTTGTAATGTTGGCACAGAGCACAACTGCTTGGCCAAATCCAGTGAGTAGCATCCAGCTTTAATCTGTAATCCCTGAGTACTTGCCATTAAGACGTGGATTATCTTGATTATCTAAGTTTTTTTATTTAGTTTAGTTGTCACAAATCTAATCAAGCAATCATTCTTTGCTGACTACCTGAAACTGACACTAGTAAAGGGATTTCGATCAGTGTTTGTGAAAACTGAGGACTTTGCAGGATTCGGTATGAATGTCAATCATGTACCTTCTTAAGTATCAACACATTGTTTTTTGCATTGTTGCATTGTTTCTATGGCCATTTTGTTGCCTTTGTGAAGCTTTTTATTTAATATTTTGTTTTTTTTGCAGTTCTATGCTGTGAACATGGATTACTCCAAGCTGAAGAAAGAAGGTCCTGACTTCTAAATTCCTACACAGATCAAAACAGTGCTGGACCAAAGGCTGAGAAAAAACCATGTAAACTACAATGCATTCTGTATGGATTGGAGATTTCTCCCTCTGTGCTCCTTCCAACCAGGACTCTGCAATGAAGCTGGACTGCACAATGCTTTGTTAGACCTGTTTAAAAGTTCTCTCTTTTTAAATTTCTAAGCGTTTCTAAATCTGTGTTTTTTCTCATTCTTCATGGTTGTTCACAGCAATAAATGGAGAATAATCTCCCTGATAGAGATTCATGTTTGTAGATATTTTTTTGGTCCTGAGATCTAAAGGTAAATCACTTGGTTTGCAATTTCATAACCCATCAGTTAGAGACCCTGCTTAGATATTCTTGATTTTAGACACTGATGTTTTGTTCCAGTGAAATCTTAAAATTGTAGTTGTTTAGCTTGGGTAAACCCAGGCTGCAATTCACCTGAGAGTGAGACTAGAGTCAACTTGTTCACTTCCCTTACCCAGGGACCCAGGGGAGAAGAAAAAATGCACCCCTGTGTGATTAAATGCTGACAAAATAATTAATTTTGCATAATGGCTGTCATCATGTAGAATCTGCCAATTGTGGTTGTAATTGTTTTTTTGCTCCCAGACGTACTCAATGAGATCTGTCCAGACCCACTTCAGTTCAGTAGCTTGATCTGCTAAAGGTTGTCGATTGGCGTACTTGTAATGAATGTTTTAGCTTAGTAACAGTGTACTTATGCTAGTTTGGAAAAGAACTGTTAAGCACTGTTTTCTATACCTATACAAATAGATTAGGTTGGAAGTCTTAAGTTCGGCTTGCGATAATGCAGGCATGCATGAGAAGTCAATGGTGTATTTGATAATCAAAGCTATCAATCCCCTAAAATACACACTTGTCTTAAAAAATGCAAATGAAAAAAAACTTTTAAAGAAAAGATCTAGAAGCCAAGCACCTTGTGGCAAGGGGTCATTCTGGGACATACTTCCCTTTTCTCCTTATATCACCTAGGTCTCACTCACTGTTGAACTTTGTCATGCTGCTGTTTATAGTATGGCATTCCTGGCTGCAGTCCAGACAGTCTGAAATGTGTGACGTGACTGCAGACGTACAAGTAGAGGACAGCTGAGGTGTTGTGCGTGCGTAACACCATGTCTGCTTTTGACCCTTTCATGCACTGGTGAGGCATTATGTCAATGGAGTCTATCTGTTATGACAAATTAAGCAACTTCAGGCAACTCATTTTTTTATTATTAAGAAGAGACATTCACCCCACGCTTTTTATTTTCCCTTGATCCATACCAGATTAAAGTCATATCTTAGTAATGTTCTTGAATGCACTAAATCAGGTATACCCAGATTGGTGAAGAACTGATGAATTTATTCAGGTGTGTTAAAGCAGGGATGTGTGAAACCCATGAAGCAGGGCTGCAGCAATGAATCAGCACTATTAAATTAACCACCAGTTGTCCTGATTTGAATCACTTGGTTTGGGTTTAACACAGTTTACTGTTTTTTCTGCTTGACATAGTACTTCATGCCAGTAAACTGTAGCCTGACAAGCCAGACTAGAACATCAAAATGTATAGTCTGGTCTGGCTATGACTCAAACTGCCTCTGCACACAATAGGATAGTGCTATGACCAATCACAGCCATCTTAGTTGTTTTTTTTTTTGCACCATCAAAGTCCTGTCGTCATCACGCTAAGCCCACCCAACGACCCTCTACAAAGATAGAACATAGTGATTGGTTTGACAAAGTATTGGTAGAAGATCTACTGAGGCCCTATAGTGCATGGCTAGGTGTACCGGCTGAGCAGAACTATTTGCTTCCGCTAGGGTACATCTCGATTTCTAGGCTAAGTAAACTGAGTATTGATATGTAGATTTGAGGATGTCATCTTGACCTTTTTTCATGAATGTTATTGTTGTTATTGTTATTATTGATATGTTCATGAATCACCAAACCAATCCATACATTTTTTTTCAAATGAAAATAATAATTGGTTGTCATATGATACAGACTTTGGGAACACCTCTGCTTCATTCATGTGCGTGTGTAAGCAAGGAGGTTTTACCCTGCATCTCTTTATCATAGTCTATTTATGTGTTTGTGTTGTATGGGGGTTGTTGAGGTGATCAAAAGGAATTCCTCTGTGGTGGGGGTTGGGGGGGGGGGGGCGTGCTGCTGCATAGTTGTTTCTTTCCCCATGAATGTAATGATTCTCTCCCCCGCGTGCGATGAGCTCGGTAAATGTCACCAGGGGCCAAGCTTCGCGTCTTTCAGACAAGGCAGTGAGACAGAGGATAAGAAGCCATAGCACTGTGTAGCATTGTGAAATGTCAAGGAGACCTTCGTGAGTGAGCAGAAATCCACATCTGAGATCCTCACCCGCCTCCTCAAAGGTTGGCACAGACAGTGGCGCTAATGAAAGAGGTTGTTTCTTTTTGGAGTTGTTAAGCAACTGCATACTTTTTGCAGCATTGATCTGATAAGGAGAGAGAAAAAAAAGGTTGAGGTTAGAGAAACTTGTTTTAATTGAAATGAAATGTGGGAGAAAGTAAGAAGCAAACATAGGAGACCTTTTGCACAGCCAACTTGTCAGCTTCCTGTGCTACCCATCAGCAAACTGGTGTGTGTTGCTGGAAAAAATGTCGTCTTCAATTTAAAGTGCATCCTTCACCGGTCCCAAGTGTATTTCACTAATGAGGACTTTTTTTTTTTTTTTTTCAGATTACAAAACCTTTTTGGAAGACAAGATGGGAAACGTTATGTAAATGGGTTTTAAATGAGTTTCTTTTGGAGCGTGACTCACTGTGGCACGAAAGAAAAGGTATGGGCACGCATGACCATTGTAGCTTAAGAAAAAAAAAATCACTAGCTTCAGAGTTCCCGCATTTAGACATAATGGCCAGTAGAAGTCAATGCATACATGGCTCAGGGGGTCATTGCTGTCCCAGCCTCTGTGACCCTCCATCCCCTGTGCAGTCCCCTACCCTTTGAGGGGCTCTTGCTGTGTGAGGCTTTGGGGAGAGGATAATGAATGAGGAGCAGTGGATCCCATTCAGCAGTAAATTGTCAGATGCAGGTCATTTGAGGGGCCACAGCAGTCTGGACCAATCTCAACATGCACACAAACACAACAAAGACACTGTCATGGAAACACATTGTTTTTCTTTCAGTCTACTGAGAAGAGTGGTACAGATAGTTGATAAGAAACTGGCTTGGTGAAATGGCTTCTTCACTATTACTTTAAAATGTGTTGGGTTTGTCAATTATTGTGGGTTTGTCTCTGCATCTGTTGATGGACAACTTGCATTAAGAAGCACACAGAGGTCACTAAAGGTCAGTGTGTGAATGTGATGAAAAATTCATAGTCAGACATTCAGAGCAGGTCAGTGCAACCAAGAACCCCACCCCCCCTATGGAAAGTCATTGTGTTTACTGGCCACATGATGCATCTCTGATAACAAATATGTGTTTGTTCAGCATAAATGTAAGCAGTGATGAACAGTGAACAGTGATGAACCATTTATAACATATCATCTGTTATTCACCATAGTATGGCAATAAAGTGTTTTTGAATCTTTGAATAGGCATATGATAACATCTACTCTTCAGGGAAGGCTTAAGGGATTTTAGAAGCTCAATAGGACGTTTTTGCATTCTTGCAAAAGGGAATGTAATAAAAACCACTTGACTTGACTTGACTTGTAAAGATGAGTAGCTCTGTTCTATTCCACTCAGTTGATATGTCGTCTAGATTTAGTCCCATCACAGTCACAGCAAAGGGACAGCAAAGGGATGGCAAATGGCTTAGGGAGTTCAACAATTAGGCAGAAAATTTCAAACTTTGTGAGGTATTTTATTGTTTTAAAGTAGTTGATAGTATTGAGCAAAAGTTACAGGCACCTCACATGGTTTGAGACCTCATTGATTAGCTACAGCCAACATGTTAAATGAATGGCCAAAGGATGACATTCAAAGATGAGGCAGATTGGGGCAGAATTCCCAGCCAGGTGTACCATCAACAGGGTCACCAGAGACATAAAGCACGCCCCTCCTAATTATCCCATAAAGCACGCCCCTCCTCATTATTCCTCACCAAGATGCTTGTGTCACTGCTGCATCTCTTTTGGGTGAGCCAAGGTAAAGTCAGCAGATGATCTCGAGAACCTCTGTCACATCTGGATCTGCTTCAACAATTTTGTTACTGAGATTAATAGCATAATTATTATGGGCATACCAAATGAAATCAGGTTCAGCGGTCAAACAGACAAAGTTATATACGTCATATCACAAAGATCAACGCATCTTTGGGCTATAGCAACAATCTATTTTCAGAAAGAATCATCTTTCCAGTTCCACTGTTAGCACAGTAGGCAAGTAGACTCCTGTCAAAGCACAGTGAAATGATGAATATGGATTTCAGAAATATCTGGAGAATCCAGGTAATGTGGTACATAATTTGATATCTCACAGTTTTTAGAGAAGTGCTTGTCAGGTATCATGTGGTTGCTTTAATTACAGTTATCAGCATGGTAATTTATCTTAATTACCTCATTCTTTTTAAAGGTATGACTATAACCTGATGGATTTGATTTGGGATCATGCAACTTTCTTTAGAAACATCCCTCTTGTGTCTTCATAATTTGTTTTTCATAACACTGAGATTCACAGGCTTAAAAAAATGAACCAACTGATAAAAACGCTTTGGCATGCTACCTTAGGGCTATACAGTCTTAAACTCTCCTACCTGGGGAGTGTCAACCTTGGTGACCTTGAGTGTGTGGCACACCTTACTGTTACGTGCTCAGTGCATCTGACAGATGGGCCTGGGAACTCGGTTTGGGAAACTCTCAGCTGTGATTGGGTTATGGCTTGGCACGCTTGCCTGTGATTGGGTTACAGCGCAGGAAAGTGCTCACCAATGATTGGGTTAGCCTGATGGATGGGCTGCTGTGATGACAGCACATGGCATGGCTGCTCATTGCCAAGACAGATACACACTAGGACCACGAAACCCTTCCTCGCGTCGGCCCTAAATCTGATTTCCCCTCTTCTACGTTCACAAATGGCACATGAAAATACACAACAAATGTATTAGAGAAGGAGACAGTGTAAAATGCCCTTTTGTGGAAGGGAAGGACACTCTGACAAAGAATGGCGTAAAGAAAAACACTACCACTTTGACATCAATAACACACCTATGCTTTGAAGGCAACATTAGTTAACAGACAGCAACAAAAATTCTCTACTCTGCCCAATCCTGCCCAATCCTGCACCATGCAATATATATATACTCTACTCTGCCCAATCCTATCCTATGTGATATACTCCAGCTTTAGGAATTTATAGAAACACACATGTGCTTTGTCATTCCCATGACACACAAATCAGGCAAAGACCAGGTTTGCATCTTTTGTGGAGGCATAGCAGAGCACAAGAGGGCTCGGTATGCTGTGGAGCAAAGACAGACTGGTGGAGACGCTCAGTGTGTTTACCTCTGGTCAGTATTGTAGGTTAATTGGTGCATCAGGAGTTTAAGTCACTCAGCCCTCTTGCTCCCTTCAAGCAGCTTTCAGAGCTGCAAGGGGAAAATGGATCTATGGACAGACAGCTCTGTTGTGTGGATCAGGGAAGAAGGGGGGGGGTCTACACATTGTGCCATTGGCAGCACCAGGAAGCACGTCTGCTCACGTTCGTATCCGTCACACCACACTTGTGCTAATTACTCACCCTGTTTATATATATATATATATATATATATATATTTGTTATATTTGTATATATTTCTCTGGCTTTTTTTCTCCCACCATGCCTGAAAAAGCGGGTCAAAATTTAAATAGCTGAAAATAGAACATCTGGCTGGGCCTTGTCAGTCAACGGCGCGTAATGAAATATGGAAATCGGGCCACGCTTCAAAGAGAAGCTGGGCCCTGCTTGGCGTTCTGGGGTCTTCTGAGCACCACAACACCCCCCCGCCCCCCTCTACACACACACACACCCACACACACAAACACACACACACAAACACTTCCCCACCCCCCTCCCCACCCCTTTTCTCCAGCATGCCAGCAGAACGGCAAAAACCTGCTTCTCCTCCTCTGCCTCTGCCTCCACCACCACCACCCACCCAGCGGTGAAACACACAGTGAGCATCCAGGTGCCGCGGTGGGCCGCGCTGTCGCCGCTGCCAGCTCGTTAACGCTGGCAGGCTGGCGTGCGCCAGCAGCTGGCATCATTAAACTTCAAACCCGCCGTCGACCCGGGGTGCCGCCGCGCCGAGACCGCCTGCTCTGCTGGCTGCCACTGGCTGATTAGCGCAGAGCCACAGTCAGCATCACACCCCCCTCTCCACGCCCAATCCCACCCCTTCCCCAATAAGAAAAGCAAAACACTTCCGCGTGACAAGGTCCTGAACCTGCAACTCTCCTCATCCTCTGGTTCTGCCAGCCATTACAGGGCAGTGATCTGGGCAAAGGTCATCTTTTGTTACCTCACCTGATCCTACCTGAACATATCTCCTCTTGTCAGTCTCACAACTCTCTCTCTTACTTTTCTCTCATTCTCTTCTCTTTTCTCTCACTCTTGCTCTCTCATCACCTCACTTCCTCACTCTGCCATATGTGCATGACGGACTGGCTGGCTTTGTGCTTTGATTCCCTGCGCGTGTAATTAAGTCGTGAATGATAACGGTTCAATTATTTGCCAAAATGTGTCTCCATGGAGTCATTACGTGCTCACTGATGATGGAGAGTCCCTGGGCGCGTCTGACAGTGGGGGAAATGGGGTGGGGCGGGGTGGGGGGTAGAGAGGGTGATCGGGGAAAAAACAGGATACAATGCGCCTCCAACGACTTTGTAATTACATTCTCTTTCTATGCCAGTGAACGCTATTGTCTCAAAAGCCAACAAAAGGAGCCACATGTGTGATCTACTGACAGGAAAAATGACTGCGCTTTGTGCAGGCACTGTTGCGCTAAGGCCTCCCAGATGCAGGTGATGTGGTGCAAGAGAGCGACAAGCTTGTTTTAAAACCGACACACAGCTCTGTGAGTCCAACTGTCATGTGAAACTTTTTTTTCTTTCATGGCTTTCCTTCTTTTCTCTAGTGTCCCAAAACTTCAGTTATCTGGTCCCATGCAAAAAGATGTCACTGACCTCCCAAAATGCTTGCAGGATTGTAGTGATGCAACCCCCCCCCCCCCCCCCTCCACTGGGTGTCTTGGTCTGCAGATCTAACAGTCTGTCAGGCGGCTTGGCATGAGCCCTGGGGTGGTGGCTTTCTAACTACACTGCTTGACTAAGACAAAATGTCTCCCGTTAATATCGTACCACAGTGTCTGGAAGGTAAGAAAGAAAAAACAGGCAAGACCGTAGCAGTTCACATTTACTGCTGACTAGGAACGGCAGTGGTGATAGCGGCTCTGCCAGTCGCTGTATAATTCCTGGTTTAGCAGGCAGGGGAGGTGCGGCTGGTACGCGCTGATGGCGCCGTGGGGAGCTGTAATGGCGGCAGGCAGAAGAAAGTGCAGCTTCTCAGGCGCTGGCTGCCACCACAGATGAGGCCCTTTGTGTTCTCTCTGCATTCAGAAGCACTGATAACGAAGCCCCATACATGACTGGACACATACACACACACACACACATCTGTAATGGATGAGGTAAATTGAAGCGTTGCAAGACTGAAATCTTGCCAGTTTGGAAAAGTGAGACACAAGCAGGGAGCTGGAACCCCCAAGGAGATTTTGGCTGTTTTTTTATGCTCACACATTCCCCCTCACGGAGCTCTGTAGCTCCCAACGGGGGGCCTTGTCTCTTTTCCTCTCTCTCTCTTTTTTTTGCTCCTTCTATCTGCTCATGTAGTTTTTCTCCCCCTCTCTCTGTCTCTCCATTAAGTCATTAGTTTCCAGTGACATTAAGTGTAACAAGTAGCTGCCAGGGGTTGATGAAGACCCTGATAAATCATTACACACAGCATCATTAAGCCTCCAAGGGCCCATGTAAAGCAGTGGAACATGGAGCCCCATACAGAGGCCTTCAGAATCAATGCAACAATCGACCTACAACCTCTAACACCACAGGGTCACACACTGAAATGCCTCCTCAATCAGTCACAGAGGCAGTAAACTTAAGCGGGTGACAAGCATTGGCGAGCGCCTTACTTGACGGCTTTGATTGAACTGCATGAGTGTTGTGCATATACACTGACTTGACAAGATGAAATATGGATACAACACTCAGTCGTTAGGCTTAGGAAAAATGCACTAGGTATCAATCAATATGCGGACCTAAATCATTAGGTACCAAATTTTGTTAGTAGTTCCTGACTATTCCACAAGGGGGCTGTGTGTGTGTGTTTCTGTGTGTGTGTGTGTCTGCCTAGTGGACTCCAGAGTGACCCCCGTCTGTTAGCTTTTGACTTGGCCAGCAGAAGGCAGTAGAGGCTGGGCCTTGACCCCATGTCGCTCTTGCTAGGGGGTGATCCAGGAACTGGGTAATGGGAAACGGGGTGCATGGAAGACAGAGGGTGTGTGTGGTTGTGGGGACGGGTGGGATGGTTGTAGTTGTGGTGGAATACTGTATGCTGAAAGAGGGACCAGAACCTCTGGACTCCATCTGTCGCCTGATGGAGGTGCCAGGGGGGGCGGGAGGTACGGAGAGCCAGAGACAGGTGGGCCCACCCCCACCAGCTGCCAGCCCAACCAACACCTGCTCGCTCTGCCATGCTCAACTTTCTTCTTCTCCTTCCCAGTTCCCCTCTCACGTCTTCCCCATCTTCCACTCTCACTCTCATTGCTTTTCTTTCTTCTTATGAACCATGTCAGCTGTCTGCATATGTGATGCCCCTGAGATTCACATCTGCTGCTTGCCTCTCATGGGTAGTTTTAATGTGAACTGAAAGACATGCCATAACTGAAAGACATGCCATAACAAATGGTTTCGTAGGTTTCTGTAGGAGTGTGCCTCTGAGATGTGTGTCTGTGTGTGTGATATGTGTGAAGCGGGGTTGGGGGTATCTGTATTGATTTATGAAGATGTGTGTGTGTGTGCGCGCCTGTGGGTTTGAGATCTTGCATGTCGTCTCTGACTTGCGTGAAGTTCAGAGTCGTTGGTCTGTAGAGGGCGCTCTAACCCCTCGGCTCACAGGTGCGTTGCCCCGTTGCGGTGTGTTGGCTTTGCTGGCTTTCTGCTTCGTCCACTGGGAACTGGGTAGAGCGGAGCCACTGTCGCGTCGCTGGATTTGTATTCTAAGCTGCACAGGGGCTAGATCAAAGCACAAGGTCTCAGTGTTTTTTTTTTTTGTACACACTTTGGTTTAGACAGAGAGAGTGAGAAAGACAGAGAGAGAGGGAGAGAGAGAGCTAGGTCAAACGGGCACATTATTAATTCCAATACATGGAGTATTTTCATTTACTTGCAAATTGACTCAAGGAAAAGGAAGTCAAATAGAATGTTGTTTAGGGCAAAACAGCAAATTATCTATGCCTGATTAGTTATTGTGCGTCCCATTATCGGACTTATTTCTTATTTCGGGTCTAGTAAAGCTGTAATGTTCACCGATGCATATTAAACATACGGCACGTTACAGTGAACAACTGTTTTAGACCTTTATGCGACACCAAGAGGCCACAGTGGACAGCGATTATGACTAGTGATTATAAGAGATCAGGTCGTGATTAATCCATCCCAAAGGCTAAAGTAGACAACACACCGCTGTTCAAAATGGGTCTTTACCGGCAGGGCATGAGTAGGCTCAATGGTAGGACTTTGGCAAATTGGGCCAGGCCTACTAAATCATGGTGAGCGAATGCAAATGAAAAGAATCATGCACCATGTGCTGGAAGATTTCATACAGACTTTTCCATAATCTAGACACCACCCCACCCTCTCGATCTAGTTCGCCTAGGACGTGAGGTTCATTGAGTAAAAAATTAGTGATCAACCAGTAATTCCGTCTATAGATTAAATACATAGGCTGTAACATTTGTTGATGTTTATCAGATTGTGATTATGAAGCCTACAAATTCCAATTTCAGAAATATGGAGGGATCTCCGAACGTAGACTCCAGCCTGCTGTATCTAACCAAAATGTACAATTCGAAAAACCTCCTGATTGTGTCTTTGTTGTGAACTTTTTCCCTGTAGGCTAGCCTTCTGGTGTTCTGTAGCCAACAGGAAACAAAGAGAGTTAAAGAAGGAAGAGAGAGAGAGAGAAAATGTTCATTTTCCACCTCTGCAGGTTGTAAAGTCCCGGGAGACGACAAACGGGAGCGTGGGGACTCTGCTCACAATCAGTTCGCTGAAATGGCCCAAGCCCGGTGGCTCAGGCGATTACTGAGGCACCCTTGCCCTCCCACCGTGGTCCGTGGTGATGCATCGCACTTAGAATTTCAATAGTCGTTTTATAAAGCCATTTCAGCCGGTCCGATTTTCCCACCCAACCCTTTTCAACAAGACCCTGAGAGTAAACTCGTGTGGCTATTCGGTCCTTGTTCTTGTGCGGGTGGAACATGATTTAATGGCTAATCCCAGGGCTATCATCGCAGACCAGGCGTATTAGCATTTTGCCATCCTGGAATTACGAGCAGGGAGGGATGGGATAGCCTACTTCAATCGGATATCTCATATTTCAAAATTTGAATTTCTCTTTCTCATCATGTTGGTGAGATTTCTCGTTTTGGTGTTCTACACTTTATTTTACGGTTTATACCAGTCTGACAATATTCTCTGTAAAGCATAGCCTGTTGATGAAGCCTGTAGCCTCTTTATGACAAGATACAGCTTGACCCAGAACCATGTAGGCGTAGCCATATTTCTTAGGCTGGCCTGAGCTAAAGATGCGAGCGGAATGCGGAGCGCTCTAGAATCTTTAGTGGCAACAATCACAGTTCTGCACAGCACATTGTGACACCACGTAAATATTAAGTCAGAAACCAGGTGGACACTTGAAAGTGGTCAGAAGTGCACTTGGGGGTGATAAAGAGACACGTTTTTCTGAAGTCGCATCGAAAAATAATTGCTAACTCATCTGACACACGGGAGTAACGGGGAAGATTTAGGCCTTCAGTCTGCTCAGAGTGTCCTGTTCACTATGAGCTCTGAGACTGGGAGCATAGCCTCTGAAATACCCCTGAAAATGCCCTCGGCTGAGGCCCATCTTGGGTCACTGAAAGTTGGCTGTGGGGAGGAAGTAGCCCATGCCTTCCCTGAACAATCACTGCGGTTCAACCAGGAAAAGCTTGGTGGTGTTCGCATCCCAGACATCACCCAACTTGAGATCCTGTGTAAGATTAGGGGTCGGGACACCTGGTGGGAATGGTATAACGGCCGATACAGTGTATTCTTTGAGCGTGCTAACAGTGTTGATCCCTGACACTTCAGGTAAGTTACATCTGCAGCACATTCACATATTGTTTGTGTTTATTGGACTTCATTCATCAGCTGTTAGATTTGTAGGGCACAGGACTTATTTTTTTGTTTATGATCCTGTAGCACAATTACCTGGACTGTGACTCAGTTAGTCTGTCTAATGATGGAGAAGAGATAGACAGAGACCTGGTAAGTCTCACAGCAGCTAGTGCTGAGCTGCTCAAATGATTGATCACACTCTTTTAGAACGTGTATTCTGAAACTTGTGGTTTATAATATGTACTCAATTTCAGTAATTACTCTTCGTTACTGTTTCAGCTCACTGTGACAGGTGCCCTAAATGGAAATGTGCCATTTCCAGGGCCACTTGTGAGGTGAGTTCTTTGAAAAGGGTAGTTAAAAGTAGTTAAAATACAACCAGTAGCCTACCAGTTTCCTTGATTTGTGACTGAAATTTATAAGCTAATACAATATGATTGCCACATTGCAGAGGTGAGACTGACCATATAGCTGTGTACCGCTACATTCTTACTGAATTGCAACGGTGCCTTAGTGATGACTCCATGGAAGATAAAGAGGGAGCTGTCATGGTCTGGCGCATGTTGGCTCTTATGTGGAGGAAGAATGGCGTAAGTATGACCTGCTTGCTTTTATGTGACTGAGAGTGATACACCATGGATAGAAGAATTTCTACCCATTTATGCTACAATACATGTTTATTAGTGTGGCCAATGTATTAAGCTGTGTGTGTGTGTGTGTGTGTGTGAAATCTCATGTACTTCACATGTTTGACACCAAGCTATTCTCTTTTCCAGATGGTGTCTGGTAAGGACGTGGCCATGTTGCTGCTGCAGCAGCTACATGCAGCTGAGTCTCCAGACAGCCGTACGGTGGAACTGGATTTGATAGAACTGCTCGTTTCGGGCAAAAAACAGGCAAGACCTCCTGTGATAATTCAGATAACCTGTTCCAGATACTAGAACACAGTGCTTAAATTTGAAATGTAAAGTGCATGACTAATATTGCACTTCATTAAATTGTCCAATAGGAGGCACTCAACCTGGCTGTTGAGAAAGAATACTGGGAGCACGCCTTAATCCTTGATAGCTTCTTTAGGAGAGCATCATGTGTCCCATCCATAGTTAGGTAAGGGCTGTTTTATAAGACAGCAGCCTAGACAATAACACCATTTACCATGCGTCTTGATGTGGTTCAAATATTGATGTGTGTTTTTGTTCTAGGTTCATCAACAGTCTTGATGACAGTGACCTCATGAAAACCTTCTATGAGGTCTTTCTCGGGAAGATTCCTGGAGTTATTGCTGTGAGTATTTACAATTTCAGGTCTTTATGTCTACACAGAGAGAAATTTGTGTATGTTTGTCTGTGTATCTTTGTGTCCAATTTTGATGTGTCTTTGTAGCATTTTTTTAATGTGAGTATTGTGTTATTGTTCCTTCCAGAAATGTGGGGACATGATCTGGAGAGAGTGGTGTCCCCATCTGGCCATTATTTTGTCAAACTGTGCCTGCCCTCGTCAACTGAAAGACAGTGTGACAATGGTGGCAGACAATTTTGGTAAGACATACATTACTGAGCCTCAGAGGATGAGGACAAATGGAACAGAAGACAATAATCATTGAATCTGAACTTTGTCATCTTCTGAATGTCTCCCAGGATCGAAAGGGCAACTTTGGTCTGCTCATTTCTGCTACATGGCTATCCAAACAGTGCCCAGCTTCTACTGTCCAAAGTTAGTTCTTATTGGACAAGATTTCAGGTCAGTCATGGATTAGATTCACTCAAGGTCAAGCAAATAGAGACAGAGACTGAGACACTTTCATTTAAATATACACAATATCTCCTATTGTAGCCTGCCATTCAAGGTATTTGCTGCTGATACTGCAATTGAGAGAACTGAAGTGTATGAATACCTGTTGGCTCTCCCTCAAGGACATAATTGTCGATGCTTCCAGGTAAATATTTATTGACCTTTTTCCATTCTAAAGTAATGTATACAAATATATTTTGGATTGATTACTTTTCTGTAACACCTAAACATATTGTCACAAACTAGATGAGGTTACTCTCTGGGTTTTGTGTTTTAGGTCTTTAAGATCATGTATGGCTGGAGACTGTTCAGAGCAGGGCGCATTGCTGAGGCATTTAAATACTCAGAGGCCGTCGCAAAATTCTTCTTAGCCACCTCAGCAAGACCTTGCCCAACTACGTCCAGACTCCTGGAGGTGAGCAGTGTTTGAGTAATTTCAATGAAACCTTGTGTAAACATCAGTTCTAGCATGGCAAGAGGTTCTCATGATTAGCGCGTTTCATTTATTCTTATCGGTGGTCAAATTGTCTGTTTTGCAGCTCTGTGACGCATTGTCTCAGAAGCTACCAGACTGGGTCGAGCCTCCCTGGATGACTGCTCTGAAGAAACTTGCTGATAATGCAGGCCAAGAAGTTCCCAGTGAGCCTGGACAAGATTCAGAGCAGCCTCAGCTTTGCGTGATGCAGCCAGCTGAGAACCAGGCTTTGGACTCCCTTCTGGATGGAGACACAGAGTTGTCAAGACCAGCAGCTGTGGAATCTGCAAGATCTGCTGAATCTGCTGATACTGCTCAGTCTTCAATACTTGTGAAGAGGTGCGTTCCTCTTGGCCCAATGCAGGACGCCTCTGAGACGCAGAGTGAGGAGGCCACCTTCTCTCCGCAGGCTGTGCCATGCGACGTGGGCAAAGGGGAGAGTGGTCGCAGCTCACCCACTGGGTTGGGCACCTGCGAGGAGTTCCACCGCCTCAGTGACCCTGTGCTGCCTGGGGAAACCCAAAAGAAGAAAAAGAAGGTTTGTATACCTCTCCAGCTAGCTTCTGAGATTGTTTCATGGGTTCTTTCTCTGAGTGATTACAATGTGACCTCATGAGGGGATCTTGTCTGTGTGGTTACAGCGCTCCTGGATCCGCTGCTTTGCCTGGTGTGGAAGAGCAGAAGAGTAATGCATCTCCTCACCATGGACTAACCATGGACTCAATGGATGAACACCTTTCAGAATATTTCATCTTCTATTTCATCAGAAATATTTTGAATAAATACTTTGCATTCCATAACTGTGTCAGTGCTTCTTTGTCCATGGTTGATAGAATAAATAGGACTTATTCCTGGAGTACACCAAAGAATTAATTTAAGTTGGTCAAAGCTGATTTTAAAGGAGAAGTCCAGCCATTTTCAACCCATAGCCATGTTGTTCGAGGTCACCAAGTGCTATCAGTTGGAAAAAGGACAAGAAGATTTGGTGCATCTTAGACACTTAACACTTAATGTTAACCCAGTCTTCAAAAATGGGGTACAGAGTGACACTGTGATAACAAACAACAGACAGTTAAGACACTATTTGAAAGCATTGTGCACAGTCACAAATAGAACCCCATCTGAATGTAAAGTGTGTTATGTAAAAAGAAATTTAGCATATTGAGCATTGAGCATATTTTCGCACAAACCAACTATGAATTTAACATCACAGATCAAGGTAAAATATTTAGTTATATCACTAAAAAGAAAATCTTTCTCACCAAACAATATGAATTATGAGATTATGACTAGTGATTGTGATAAGTGATCAGGTCGTGATTAATCCATCCCAAATGCTAACGTAGACAACACACCGCTGTTCAAAATGGGTCTTTACCGGCAGGGCATGAGTAGGCTCACTGGTAGGATTTTGGCAAATTGGGCCAGGCCTACTAAAGTGAAATCATGGCCAGCGAATGCAAGTGAAAAAAAAGTAATGCACCATGTGCTTGTAGATTTCATACAGACTTTTCCATAATCTAAACACCACCCCACCCTCTCGATCTAGTTCGCCAAGGACGTGAAGTTCATTGAGTAAAACATTAGGCTAAGTGATCAACCAATGATTCCGTCTATAGATTAAACAGATAGACTGTAACATTAATTGAAGTTTATCAGATTGTGATTATGAAGCCTACAAACTGAAATTTGGAGGGATCTCCGAACGTAGACTCCAGCCTGCTGTATCTAACCAAAATGTACAATTCGAAAAACCTTCTCCTGATTGTGTCTTTGTTGTGAACTTTTTCCCTGTAGGCTAGCCTTCTGGTGATCTGTAGGCAACAGGAAACAAAGAGAGTTAAAGAAGGAAGAGAGCGAGAGAGAGAGAGAAAATTTTCATTTTCCACCTCTGCAGGTTGTAAAGTCCCGGGAGCCGACAAACAGGAGCCTTGAGACTGCTTACAATCAGTTCGCTGAAATGGCCCAAGCCCGGTGGTTCAGGCGATTACTGAGGCACCCTTGCCCTCCCGCTGTGGAATTTCAATAGTCGTTTTATAAAGCCATTTTAGCTGGTCCGATTTTCCCACTCAACCCTTTTCAACAAGACCCTGAGCGTAAACTCGTGTGGCTATTCGGTCCTTGTTCTTGTGCGGGTGGAACATGATTTAATGGCTAATCCCTGGCCTATCATCGCAGGCCAGGCCCAATTTTAGCCATCCATTCGACGTATTAGCATTTTGCCATCCTGGAATTACGAGCAGGGAGGGATGGGATAGCTTACTTCAATCGGATATCTCAAATTTCAAAATTTCTCTTTCTCATCATGTTGGTGAGATTTTCGGTGAGCTTTCAAGGAATGGGTAGTGTTTGTGGGTGTTAAACGCACTTCTGTAGTTTGAGTGGCTTCTAAGGAAGCGATTGGCTTTCCCACACAAAGCTTTTGTTTGTTGAGTTTGTTTTGCGTTTGTTTTGTCGCTGTTCATGGTACTGAAAATGGTCTCGTTTTGATGTTCTACACTTTATTTTACGGTCTGACAATCTTCTCTGTAAAGCATAGCCTGTTGATGAAGCCTGTAGCCTCTTTATGACAAGATACAGCTTGACCCAGAACCATGTAGGCGTAGCCATATTTCTTAGGCTGGCCTGAGCTAAAGATGCGAGCGGAATGCGGAGCGCTCTAGAATCTTTAGTGGCAACAATCACAGTTCTGCACAGCACATTGTGACACCACGTAAATATTAAGTCAGAAACCAGGTGGACACTTGAAAGTGGTCAGAAGTGCACTTGGGGGTGATAAAGAGACACGTTTTTCTGAAGTCGCATCGAAAAATAATTGCTAACTCATCTGACACACGGGAGTAACGGGGAAGATTTAGGCCTTCAGTCTGCTCAGAGTGTCCTGTTCACTATGAGCTCTGAGACTGGGAGCATAGCCTCTGAAATACCCCTGAAAATGCCCTCGGCTGAGGCCCATCTTGGGTCACTGAAAGTTGGCTGTGGGGAGGAAGTAGCCCATGCCTTCCCTGAACAATCACTGCGGTTCAACCAGGAAAAGCTTGGTGGTGTTCGCATCCCAGACATCACCCAACTTGAGATCCTGTGTAAGATTAGGGGTCGGGACACCTGGTGGGAATGGTATAACGGCCGATACAGTGTATTCTTTGAGCGTGCTAACAGTGTTGATCCCCTGACACTTCAGGTAAGTTACATCTGCAGCACATTCACATATTGTTTGTGTTTATTGGACTTCATTCATCAGCTGTTAGATTTGTAGGGCACAGGACTTATTTTTTTGTTTATGATCCTGTAGCACAATTACCTGGACTGTGACTCAGTTAGTCTGTCTAATGATGGAGAAGAGATAGACAGAGACCTGGTAAGTCTCACAGCAGCTAGTGCTGAGCTGCTCAAATGATTGATCACACTCTTTTAGAACGTGTATTCTGAAACTTGTGGGTTATAATATGTACTCAATTTCAGTAATTACTCTTCGTTACTGTTTCAGCTCACTGTGACAGGTGCCCTAAATGGAAATGTGCCATTTCCAGGGCCACTTGTGAGGTGAGTTCTTTGAAAAGGGTAGTTAAAAGTAGTTAAAATACAACCAGTAGCCTACCAGTTTCCTTGATTTGTGACTGAAATTTATAAGCTAATACAATATGATTGCCACATTGCAGAGGTGAGACTGACCATATAGCTGTGTACCGCTACATTCTTACTGAATTGCAACGGTGCCTTAGTGATGACTCCATGGAAGATAAAGAGGGAGCTGTCATGGTCTGGCGCATGTTGGCTCTTATGTGGAGGAAGAATGGCGTAAGTATGACCTGCTTGTTTTTATGTGACTGAGAGTGATACACCATGGATAGAAGAATTTCTACCCATTTATGCTACAATACATGTTTATTAGTGTGGCCAATGTATTAAGCTGTGTGTGTGTGTGTGTGTGTGTGTGTGTGTGTGTGTGTGAAATCTCATGTACTTCACATGTTTGACACCAAGCTATTCTCTTTTCCAGATGGTGTCTGGTAAGGACGTGGCCATGTTGCTGCTGCAGCAGCTACATGCAGCTGAGTCTCCAGACAGCCGTACGGTGGAACTGGATTTGATAGAACTGCTCGTTTCGGGCAAAAAACAGGCAAGACCTCCTGTGATAATTCAGATAACCTGTTCCAGATACTAGAACACAGTGCTTAAATTTGAAATGTAGAGTGCATGACTAATATTGCACTTCATTAAATTGTCCAATAGGAGGCACTCAACCTGGCTGTTGAGAAAGAATACTGGGAGCACGCCTTAATCCTTGATAGCTTCTTTAGGAGAGCATCATGTGTCCCATCCATAGTTAGGTAAGGGCTGTTTTATAAGACAGCAGCCTAGACAATAACACCATTTACCATGCGTCTTGATGTGGTTCAAATATTGATGTGTGTTTTTGTTCTAGGTTCATCAACAGTCTTGATGACAGTGACCTCATGAAAACCTTCTATGAGGTCTTTCTCGGGAAGATTCCTGGAGTTATTGCTGTGAGTATTTACAATTTCAGGTCTTTATGTCTACACAGAGAGAAATTTGTGTATGTTTGTCTGTGTATCTTTGTGTCCAATTTTGATGTGTCTTTGTAGCATTTTTTTAATGTGAGTATTGTGTTATTGTTCCTTCCAGAAATGTGGGGACATGATCTGGAGAGAGTGGTGTCCCCATCTGGCCATTATTTTGTCAAACTGTGCCTGCCCTCGTCAACTGAAAGACAGTGTGACAATGGTGGCAGACAATTTTGGTAAGACATACATTACTGAGCCTCAGAGGATGAGGACAAATGGAACAGAAGACAATAATCATTGAATCTGAACTTTGTCATCTTCTGAATGTCTCCCAGGATCGAAAGGGCAACTTTGGTCTGCTCATTTCTGCTACATGGCTATCCAAACAGTGCCCAGCTTCTACTGTCCAAAGTTAGTTCTTATTGGACAAGATTTCAGGTCAGTCATGGATTAGATTCACTCAAGGTCAAGCAAATAGAGACAGAGACTGAGACACTTTCATTTAAATATACACAATATCTCCTATTGTAGCCTGCCATTCAAGGTATTTGCTGCTGATACTGCAATTGAGAGAACTGAAGTGTATGAATACCTGTTGGCTCTCCCTCAAGGACATAATTGTCGATGCTTCCAGGTAAATATTTATTGACCTTTTTCCATTCTAAAGTAATGTATACAAATATATTTTGGATTGATTACTTTTCTGTAACACCTAAACCTATTGTCATAAACTAGATGAGGTTACTCTCTGAGTTTTGTGTTTTAGGTCTTTAAGATCATGTATGGCTGGAGACTGTTCAGAGCAGGGCGCATTGCTGAGGCATTTAAATACTCAGAGGCCGTCGCAAAATTCTTCTTAGCCACCTCAGCAAGACCTTGCCCAACTACGTCCAGACTCCTGGAGGTGAGCAGTGTTTGAGTAATTTCAATGAAACCTTGTGTAAACATCAGTTCTAGCATGGCAAGAGGTTCTCATGATTAGCGCGTATCATTTATTCTTATCGGTGGTCAAATTGTCTGTTTGGCAGCTCTGTGACGCATTGTCTCAGAAGCTACCAGACTGGGTCGAGCCTCCCTGGATGACCGCTCTGAAGAAACTTGCTGATAATGCAGGCCAAGAAGTTCCCAGTGAGCCTGGACAAGATTCGGAGCAGCCTCAGCTTTGCGTGATGGAGCCAGCTGAGAACCAGGCTTTGGACTCCCTTCTGGATGGAGACACAGAGTTTTCAAGACCAGCAGCTGTGGAATCTGCAAGATCTGCTGAATCTGCGGAATCTGCTGATACTGCTCAGTCTTTAATACTTGTGAAGAGGTGCGTTCCTCTTGGCCCACTGCAGGACGCCTCTGAGACGCAGAGTGAGGAGGCCACCTTCTCTCCGCAGGCTGTGCCATGCGACGTGGGCAAAGGGGAGAGTGGTCGCAGCTCACCCACTGGGTTGGGCACCTGCGAGGAGTTCCACCGCCTCAGTGACCCTGTGCTGCCTGGGGAAACCCAAAAGAAGAAAAAGAAGGTTTGTATACCTCTCCAGCTAGCTTCTGAGCTTGTTTCATGGGTTCTTTCTCTGAGTGATTACAATGTGACCTCATGAGGGGATCTTGTCTGTGTGGTTACAGCGCTCCTGGATCCGCTGCTTTGCCTGGTGTGGAAGAGCAGAAGAGTAATGCATCTCCTCACCATGGACTAACCATGGACTCAATGGATGAACACCTTTCAGAATATTTCATCTTCTATTTCATCAGAAATATTTTGAATAAATACTTTGCATTCCATAACTGTGTCAGTGCTTCTTTGTCCATGGTTGATAGAATAAATAGGACTTATTCCTGGAGTACACCAAAGAATTAATTTAAGTTGGTCAAAGCTGATTTTAAAGGAGAAGTCCAGCCATTTTCAACCCATAGCCATGTTGTTCGAGGTCACCAAGTGCTATCAGTTGGAAAAAGGACAAGAAGATTTGGTGCATCTTAGACACTTAACACTTAATGTTAACTCAGACAGTCTTCAAATTGGATATGGGGTGAGACTGTGATAACAAACAACAGAAAGTTAAGACATCATTTGAAAGCATTGTGCACAGTCACAAATAGAACCCCATTTGAATGTAAAGTGTGTTAAAGCATTGTTCCAACTTGCATCAATTCAACACTGAACATGTTCTCTCCAAAGTGTCAGCAACAAGCCAAGAAAGACAGAAAAAGACAGAAACCTAGATGGTGTCTGTATCGATTGCAAAGCGTATATGTGCCAAATGACCTCCAAATAGTGAGATGTTCAAGGTAGCCTCTATAATGGACCATTTCAAATTCCAGGCTAAAAACAAATATGTCAAAAGAAATTTAGCATATTGAGCATTGAGCATATTTTTGCACAAACCAACTATGAATTTAACATCAGTGATCAAGGTGAAATATTTAGTTATATCATGCAAAAGCAAATCTTTCTCACCAAACAACATGAATTGTGATTACGGATATTGTTAGCAGTATTCACACAGACAGTCAGACAGATAGATAGATAGACAGGCAGATAGATAGATAGAAAGATAGACAGACAGACAGACAGACAGACAGACAGACAGACAGATAGATAGATAGATAGATAGATAGATAGATAGATAGAAACACCAACATGTAAAGAAAAGTTTCCCATCAGCGTCATGGATCAAAAATATTCAATCAAACGCCCTGTGTGTTGTAACCACGTTAGGTTGGAATGAAGGCATTCGTCATGAGATGTAATCACCAAATTGCATGCTGCTTGCAAATTGGCTAATTTTGATTCTGACCACAAAATGTGTAAAAAGTTCCTCTGTTTCTTTCAGGACAGCCATGTTGAAAGATTTATTAGAATTGTTAGGTGTCTTAAAATATTCCATATGGTGCTCCCTTCTGTCCTGTAGTCCTTCATAACCCCACAGTGCCTCTCTTCACATCAGAGGCCTAGCTCGCTCCTCACTGCTTATGCAATGGAGGGCCGTCAACACCCGGTAACAATAAGGGCTAGTGCCACATCTGGCACAATTGCCGTGACAAATGCCTCAAATCTCACACATCCACGTTTTTATAAGAAGTCTAATCCTATTTCCAGTTATTGCCCTCATTCGTCTCGTGCATTACCATTACTGTGGATGAGAATGACACTCCAGCAAGATGCTTTTTCAGCTAGATTCATCGTCCAGTCGGGTGGGTGCCTATGAGATCACAGCTCACATGTGAACGACATGCAGGTCATTTACCCTTTTCCCGATTCATCAATCATGCCACTCAAATGAAACATTAAGGTTTATGGTTTATAGCCAAAGAAAAAGGGTAACTTACAAAATTTACATACAGTCTTATTTAGGTATTATCATAAGGTTTCTCATTTTTTGCGTTTCAGAATAGTTGTCACTATCTGTTAATGAAAGAAACATGATTTCTTTCTGTTGCAGTGGAGCTATCCATGGTCCTGAAGCAAGGCAAAGGGAACAGCAGTGTGGGCTGACATAGGAAGAATACACAGAAAGCAGCATAGTAGCTGAGGTCCAGTAGGGCTTACTCTGTACTCAGCTCTGTGAAATGCTATTCAGGGTTGTTGTTTACTGAAGCAAAGCAGAGCTGACATATTCAGGGGCAGTGAGAGCGCAGCTTAGAAAACACAACAATACAGTAAACCAAGATCAACAACAGTGGTAGCCAACTGCTTTTGTAACAAATGGCTTTCCTCTAACTTACCCCTTTTTCTCTGTTTCCTATCTTAACTACTTTTCACATCCTTATTATTGCCTTTGCCAAGTAGGTTATGTTTTTGCTGCCATTTGTCTGTGAGCAAGGTAACTCGAAAAGTATGGCACGGATTGGAAATACATTTTTGGACTACATGGGTATTTGGACAAAGAACAGATGATTAAATTTTGGTGGTGATCCGTGACACCGTCTGGAATTTATATTGGGTCAGTGTACAGTTGTGGGTGCACTCTCTGATAGAATCAAGAGTGGTGGAGTACACAGTAGGGTGTTTGCCAGCAAACAATAGATGTGGCAAGGTTCAAGGACATATGGTGTGTTAAATAGGGGTTAATTGATATGAATGGTTATGGGAGGTCAGTGTCATTTCAAATCTTTTCAAACAGGCCTTAACTGAAGCGTTTTGAAGATAAGGTGTTAGAAGTTTAAAAGTCCTCTCTCTCCTGCTCTTTCTCTCCTGCTCTCTCTCTCTATCACTCTCTCTGTCTCTCACACATACACACACACACACAGATGCACAGGCAGCAGCAGCCCAGCCGAGATGGGACCATCTGGTGGCTGACTCGTCCTTTGCAGAGATTAATTGCTGGGCTGCAGCTTCTGTTCCAGAGCCTGTGGGTAGTCTCTTGCCGTCGGGAGGGCTGAGAGGAGAAGGCACAAGGCAAAGCGAGCCTACCTGCACTGAGCTCCTAATGGTTGTGTTGTGAGGTCGGTCATGCAGCACTGGTGATCTGGGAAGATGGAGACACAGTCAGGGGGAGAATAAAGACATGTCTAGATTCAGGGTTTATGGTTGTAGTTGCAATATGTGTCTCTATGCATTTGTGTGTGTGAGTACGTGTGTGTGTGTGGTTGGGAAGGTAGTTGTGTGTGAGTTACTGCCAAAGTATTTGTTCTGTGGAGGCCTCCCCTAGGCAGGAAGTTTCTAGCTGGTTACTGACGTCAGTGGAGCAGCCAGCAGGTGTGTATATGTGTGTGTGTGTGTGTGTGTGTGTGTGTGTACAGATGTGTGTGCTAGATCTGTAGCAGCATGCTACACACACACACACACACACACTCCCCGCCCACAAACCACACACACACACACACTCCCATCACACATACTGGTAGCACACTTACAGGAAGGTGGTAGGGCGCGGGGGATCCACTCTGCTCCATGCCTCTCCCGTCCCGGCTGTCTAAATGAATTAGTGACTAGCCGAGCTGCTAATCTGCCACATCGCAGATTCACGCGCGGCTAACATCTGCACACACCTGAGTGGCGCGCTGACACGCACACGCCCCTTCCGCCTCACCTGCAGAAATCCCCCCCTGAGTGCATGGCGCACTGCGTAAGTGCTGATAACAAACACCTCTGAAGGGAGGGAGAGGGGAGAGATGTAGAGAAGGTGGGATGGGAATGTGGGTGAAGAAGGAGAGGAGTGAATGTGTGATAGAAAGACGAAAAATGGAAGAATCGGGACACCACCACACCCTGGGAATGCAGATCTCTCTCTCTTTTTTCTATCTCTGTCTCTCTCTAAAAGCATCCTTCCTTAATCTCTTCCACCAGTCTGTCTCAAATTTACATATGTAAAAGATTGCTACTACCGCTCATAGATCTCTAATTAAAAGAACGTCTGACACTTCCAAATACATGTCACTCTCTATTATACTGTCTATAATAGACTTGCACAGTGACCACAAGAAGCTGAGACCGGCACTACATTTCCCTCACTTTCCCTCTCCTCCCAGCAGACTTGTACTAATAAGTCCAGGAAATGTCAGTCAGTCTTTGAGATTTATAGTCGGGAAGCTTCAGTTTTACATGCAAGCCTAACATGGAGTCACATGTATGGGATTATCTCTGTGACCCGTCGAGGATGAATAAAACGTTATCATGTGTGCGCACCAGGCTGACCAGCAAGACTGATCATGGTACCGACTGACTGCTGCCGATGGTTTTGTTGGTGATTCCACGTAAGTGAGCTGGCGGAGGTCTCTTGATGTTGGCAGAGCTGTGCATAGCACTCACATTTGGGCCACAGACACTCAGCGATGGTCCAGACACTATCAGACATCTGACTACTGGTGGGTGTCACCAGGTGGGTGCTCTCTATAATATAACAACATATAATTCTTTACTTTATTTTACTTTACATGGCTTATGCTTTACTGGTCTCATTCTCAGGCACGAACACTCTGAACTGGATAGAGGGCAAAAAAGTGATCTCACTGTGACTGATTATGTGTGCATTGAGCGAGCAAAAGAAAGAAAGAGTGAGTGAAAGACATCCCATGTTTAGGGCACCTGTGAAGCTGAACTGAATTTTTCACCAATGCAAACTGAAGAGTCAGATCAATACAAAGAACATTTGCTGGCCCCCATGTATTCTGTCACTGCAGTAGATTGCAATGATGGACTGATTCGTCATAGTCATGGCTGCTTGTAACAAGAAGTTTGGGTTTCAGACCACGGCGAGTGAAATACAAGTGTTTTACTCAGGCATGCATCCAGGAACATGGTACAAAGCCTACACAATGCCCTGATCTCACTCAAGATGATGCAGATGTGTGTGAGAGTGTGTTTGTGTGTGCATATATATACATATGTGTGTGCGCGTGTGCGTGTGTGTGTGTGTGTGTGTGTGTGTGTGTGTTTGAGGATGATGAACGATCTCCAATAATACCTTTCACTGTCATTGCCACAGAATGCCACAGAGAGAATGAAGGGATTCAAACTCCATTTCTGTTGAAGGGATCAAGAAGGACTGAGACGGACTAAAGGTCATGCATTTCAAACCCTGATTCTCTCTCCCTCTCTCTCTCTTTCTCTCTCTCTCCCACCTTCTATCCCCTCCCTTCTATCTCTCTCTCACTACCTCTCTACCTCTCCATGTCCATTTCTGCATGACATCACTGAGAAAATGAAGGAGAAAATGAAAGCCACGTGCATACAGGCCACTGAAGTAGGACAATGGATATAGGCCTCCCTCTCCTCCCCCTATCACAATGATGAGGTATTAGGAGTATTGCTCCGAGTGAAATGTTAAGTGCTTCGCCTCTCAGACATTTCCCTAACGCTGCAAGATGAGCCCCCCCCCCCCCCACACACACACCTTCCCCCATCCTCCATCTACTGCTTGTGGAGGGTGAGCAGACAGCCTGGGCCTTTGTGTTGTCTGCCATCAGCTCTGATGGGACCTTAATGAAGCTTAATTAAAAAGTCAATGGCATCTGTAACGAAGAGCACAGTGTTCTGTTGTTGTTTTGTTATTTTTATTTTTTTTTTAAGTGTGAGGGTGATGTTTGTTTAGTTAGTGGTGTGTTAAGACACAGCTCTAATGAATGGAAGACCTCTAATTTGCTGGAGTGGATGAGAGGAGGGGAGGAGGAGAGGGATATAGGTTGGGGGTGTGGATCATTTGACCATTAGAGTTAGGTCATTTTGTTCGCTCTGAAGGTGTGAGAAATAAATTGAATCTGATGAAGTAAATAGGAACGTGCGTGCATGTGTGTGGGTGTGTGTTTGTGTGGCTGTTACAATTACAGCAATTTAGAGAGAGCTGCCAGAGAATGCCTCTCCTGCCCTGTGTTTGGATCCAAAACACACTCACAGTTCCTTCAAAGACTTTTAACGCATTTAAACTTCCACTTCAAATATGTCTTGCCATTTTCATGCTCCCAAGGGGCTTGTTGTCTTAACAATGGACTAATCTGAGAGACCATACACTGAAAATAGAAATTGTAGAACCTATGGGTTGGGGATTAAAATAGACTTACCAGACTTTAAACGGATAACAAATCTTTCCATTTCAGATCATGAGTTTCCTCATTCAATCAGCTGAACAAAGCAGCACATAAGACATTGTTCAAGAAAAACTGTGGTTTACCATTTACCATTAAAGTGTACATAGTGGTCTTTGCATTCAGTAGTCCATGCTATGGTGCTATAACCTGGGAGAGAGAGAGCAACACATACAATCTTAAACATATAATGTGCTATTTTGTTCAGATGATTGAATAAAAGAGTATCACCCCCTACACACATATACACTCACACACATACACTCACACACCAATCTCATTGTCTCTCTCCTGCCATAGTGTTGAGAAAATGCTTTAATCTTATTCAGACTTGTCATTAGAGGGGCCTAACCCAGAGTCTTTTCTCCCTGGGTAGCAGACTATACAAATTCATTTGGTGGTGTTGCTTGGCAGGACTTGCTGCTAATTGGGAAGGAGAGGTGGGATCTGGATGGAGAGAGTCAACAAGGGATTTGAATTTGTCAATTTTTGGTGGTGGATGATACTTTGTGGTTGGTGCTGGATAATTTTGGTAGAGACGAACTGATATTCTTCAGTTTTTTTCTCTCTCTCTCTTTCTCTCTCTCTCTTTCTCACACACACACACACACACACAAGGTCACAAAGTAACATGCACCAATGCTTTCATGTAACTCTCTCTAAGGGAAGCTGCCCCATGACCTCGGGAGATCCAACACTGTATGGGTCACCGGATCACAGGGTTAGGTCAGGCCCTGAGGAGCTGACTGTACGCGTCTAAAAGAAGGCCAGCCTGTGCTGCTTCCCAGCCTGTGATCATCATCCCCACCCCACCCCCCTCTCTGTCGTTCACTGTCCTAGTTCTGTTTCTTTTGTTTCTTTCTCATTCTGTCAGGATTTTTTCATCTTCTTCTTGTCTTTTTTTTTGGTTTGTGGGGGGGTCTTTCATTTATTCGACAGTCAGAGCTGGCCTGCAGCGCCTGGCTGGTTGGTCTCAGTGGAGATGTCAACCCAAGGAGCCGGGTCTGAAGTGATTATGTGAGGCAGTGTGAATGTGTTTGTTTCTCTCTTTCTCTCTCTCTCTCTCTCTCTCTCTCTCTCTCTCTTTCTCTTTTTTTTCTTTGCTTGGCGCACACATGATTCACTCAATACTTTGTACTGACAGATGCAATCAGCATGAGAGGGCCATGGAGACAGATAGCAAAAAAAACCCAAAAAACAGAGGAAACAGAGCAGGAACCGGGGCCAAATATCAGGGACAGTGAGAATAGGCATTAGTCAGACACGTGAAGGCAGGAAGAAAGCCTGAATGGAGGTATCAGCAGAGGGTGGGAGAGATGAGAAAGATTTACAGTCTACAGGAATAAGAATGTAACACAGGAAAAGTGGAGCCTCACCTTGGGAACAACATACTGTAACACACTCTGACCTCCTTTATTGCATTTAAGAAACTACTACAGTGAGAAGAGCGAGAGAGAGTTGTTATGAAAATGTGTCAGGTCCCCTCATGCATTTGTGCTTATTTTTTACCTTTGTATGTGTGTGTATGTGTCCATCTGTGTGTGTGTGTGTGTGTGTGTGTGTGTGTGTGTGTGTGAGAGAGACTGTGTGTGTACATGTGTGTTTGCATGAGACAGTGTTTGTTTCTTACTGTCGTTCCTTATGATCTGATTGGGGCTGCCTTTAATTCCCAAACTAATTATTATGCAGATCCATCTGAGCATCATTTCCCTGCGGGATTGACAGACATATTTTCACATTACTAAGAACGATGCTCAACACACCAGGACTTCTCAGGCTTTCGACTTTAAACACTTTATTCTGGTGTGCTCGTCAAGGGGGTGGACTCAGTAACGCTCCAGTTCAAAAAAGGGATTTCAAAAACAGCTGTATAGCCCACATTTGACTGGCAGAAATTATTTCAGACAGATATTATAGCCAGTCTATTTAGGCTGTGGTCTTTGTTGTTAAGATTGTTGAGAGCTGGCTAGCCTCTTGTAGCTCACAGCAATCTCGATAAATCTCTAGATTGTTTATGATGTGAAAATAAGTAAAAGGACTACCCTCCCCCTTCTCTCTCTCTCTCTCCCCCTCTCTCTCTCTCACTCTGGCTCTTTGGAAATATGAATCAGTCTGATAACTTGTGAGCTGGCTGGGCTGAAATTAGTTTGGCGGAAAACACTTTTTCGAAACTTTCTTTTTCCCACTCTGCCTTCTCTCCGCCTCTCTTTCCCTCCCTCTACCCCCGCCCCCTGCTCCTCTTACCAGTGTTTCTGTTCTTCAAGTTTTCTCTTTGAAATGGTTTAATCTCTCCACTGCTTATGCAAACAACACAGTCAGTAATTAACCCAGCACAAAAGCCGTCATCAGGACCTGTTAAAATTCATTATTTATAATATCTCGTATTGTCTTTTTAAGTGCAGCCAAGCAGCCAAATTACTTCCTCTCTCTCTCTCTCTCTCTTTCTCTCTCTCTTTCTCTCTTCCACTCTTCCACCAATGGTCCTGTTTATTCTAAAAGAGCGTCCTTCAACGATCTTCTTTTCAAGACGCCGTGGCTGAACAGAAGAAAGCCAAGACGTGGTTTATCGCCAGCTAGCAGACAAATCCACTCTAAATGGCCACAGATACTCTCACACAGCCTTGCCTAATCCATCAGCAAATTCATCCTGGGACTCTGGCTGTTGATGTGGAGCAGTTGTTGATGTCTGTGTTTTTTTTTTTGTTTTTTTTTTTTCTCTCCTCCCCTCTCCTCTTCTCTCTCCTCTCTTCTCCTTCCCTTCTTTTATGCTCCACTTTTCTGTGTGCACAGCCTCTTGCCTCCTCAACTTGAAGGGGAATTATGTTAATAAAAGACACAGAGTGGTGAGTGGATAAACAAAGCGTAGAGCCATTTGACTCCCCCCCACAAAGGGAGGCGTTGGTATGCACCACTGACATTAAGACACATAGCACACATTTCTGCCGGCTGGTTCCATTTTTGTGGCTGTTTGAGATATGGGGTGTGTGTGTTTTTTTTTGTGTACGTGTGTCTGAGTCTGTGTGTCACAGAATGTCTGTCTGTGTGTGTGTGTGTGTGTGTGTGTGTGTGTGTGTGTGTGCAATGGGGTCTGTGGTTGGACTTCTACGCTTCCAAGGGATACTCTCTCTTTCTCTCTCTGTTTCTCTCTCTCATCAAGTCACTCTGGGAGCAAAAGTTCTCAAGGAGACCGTCCTCTTCACACTTCACTCACAGCTTAATTCCTTCTGAATTGGCCCTGTCTTTTCCAGGCGAGTACTCAGTAGACTCATAACAGACTCATAACGGCACATGGGTTCAGCACTGGTGCCAGGGGAGTGGTAGTGTGTCTTTGTGTGAGCAGCAGGGACAGTGTTCTGTTGGTCTCGCTCTTGTTTCCCTAATTATCCAATTATGTCTGATTACTATTATTAATATTGTTTATAAATTACTATTATTAATATGTTTTCCTGCTAAATATTTTCTGATGGTCTCCATCCCCGGTTTTGCGTATTAAGGGCCCTGAGGGCCTGACCAAAGAGCCAGTTTAACATTCTGTAGCCTATCACAGGAAGCGATAACCCTGGATCATTGATCATGATCATGACATTAGTATCTCCTATCAGATAAGATCAGGACTGCTGTGTTGGTTGGTCCTGTCACAATCCTGTAACAATCGGCATTCACAGCGGTTTTATCACAGTGTATGAATGAGGCCTGTCTTTCTACATGACCTGTGGTCTAAGTCCATCTAAATGGTGAATGCAGTCCATCAAACCAAGCTCTCTCTCTCTATTCTTTTGAATGCAGGCCTACCATGAATCAACAAATGGAATGCTCTGTGCTTCCATGTGAGGCGCCTCAGCAAGCTAGGCATTTTTTCCTTTGAGGTTCAGAGCCATAAACAGATCTTTATAAAAAATCTTTTGTAGCATTCTATGCCCTCTTTACGCTGTTGGACACTTGAGTCGAGGGTGCAGGTGGCCTCCTAGGCTACGCTATGGCTCTCTCAAACCATTTCTTTCCAAAGTGTTCATATACCACATCCCTCGGAATAGGGGCTTTTATCAGAGCCAGTTCTAACCTGTTTGCTGGCCTAGGCCTTATTCATCCTCTCCCCCGACCCATGGTAACGTTGGTGCTTCTTGCATGAACAAATCACATATCTAAATCAGACTATGACACTACAGTGTCAGTTCAATGCAAATACTGTTGAGTAGCCACACATATTCTGCACACATCTCATCTGAGAGCAGGGACTGTGCCCTATATTTAAAAATTGCATGCATGATACATCCTTTGACTTGTTCACTGCACATTATCAAGACATCTGCAGAAACACATTTCACTGGTAATGGTAGAGGATCACAGACATGGGCAAAGGTTACAAAAACCTGGGAAAAACAGGAAAAAAGCACCAGAAGGCAGTAGTTCCAGAAATACTATACGTTTTTTAAAAAAGAAAAGTTTCAAAAAGAAAGAAAAAACACATTGTGGCACATTGTGGAAATTTTGCACTCTTCCATGCCAAAAAACTTTTATGAAAGTGCCATTGATTGTGTAGCCAAGGAAATTGAGTGCATTTGTCACGAATCTTTCTGTAATTCTGTCAGTAATGTAATATTCTAACTGTGTCTGCAGTCCATGAAGATGAAAGAAACATTTTTGGTTAAAGCAATTTGATGTGTTTCTGCTGTTAATCAACGAAAACATTATGACGCAACAAGTTACCTGGAAAGTTGTCATTCTGCACTGTGTACTGTGCCTTTCAGATAAAAAATGGTGTTCATTACTGAACTTCATGCAAGAAAGAGATAGAGATGATCACATGACAAAATGGTAATATAGTGTGTTTTATTCACATTTTCATCCATCCCTAATCACTGTCATTATGCTGATACACAAAATGGACAGAAACAGAGCTCCATAATACTAGATAATAATAACAGACATTACATTGCATAGAAGGATGAACAGGTGGAGAGTCAAACATGTCTAGCAAATTCACATATTGCCCGTAGAAAAGAATCTACCTAATTAAAAGAAAAGCAGCTAATTTGTAGTAAAAACTAAATTTGCTGAACAGGTTAACATCACATTATTCAAGTTTAAGCTCCTGATTTCACCTACCCTGTTTACACAGCTGATCTCTCTGCTTGTTGATAATTTTTATCATCATTCTCATCTCGCATAATTCATACCCATCTCTTCAAGCGTAAAGGTCCAAAGGACATGGTGCATATTTATTTATTTATTTTCAGTTTCATGTTTCTGTTTTTTTCCTTTTCCCTCTTCAGTAAGAAACTGTATGAAACGCATTTGCTTCTGTGAAGTAGCAGTCCAACCACACCCTCTTGCTCCAGCCCACTGCCCCATGATACCTGGTCTCCCACCCACCCAACTGCTATCTGTCCACCCAAACCTTCCTGCCTGCCTGCCTCTGACAAACCCCCCGCCTCCCCTGCCCCACCTCCCATGATGCCTTGTTGTAATTGAGTGAGTGTCAGGACCCCGGAGTCTTGTGCGTCCACACTCTCTAAGCACTCTAATTGAAGTGCAAATTCAATACTCCCTCATCAGACTCTCGCTCACTGCGCCTCAAGCTCTGACACGCCTCAGGTAATTACATGGAGACTGGCACTTCAATCATCACTCCAACACACACACACACACATTTCAAATACAAACACAGAAAAAACAAACAAACAACACACACACAAACACATCGTGCAGACAAAACACAGTACAGAAAATTACAATTTGCCATTTCTATTTGTAGGGCTTCAGAAGAAGGAGGGGTGACAAAAATGGGCACATTCATGCTGTTCTGCTCTTTGCCTCTTCCCTCCATCTCTGTATTTTTCCCCTCATCACTTATATTTCATTGTTTAGCATTCATCTAGCTTTGCCCCCTTTGCCTAGTCCTATTGCAGTCATATTCTATGTTCAGTTAACCCAATTCCTCTTTCAAGAAAGGCTCATTATTTGTCTAAAGACTAGCGAGGAGGTAAGTGATACATATATGCTCACAAGGGACGGCATAATAGGTGCCCTCTTTCATATGCATATGTCAGTAAATGACTGTGTGTGTGGGGGGGGCGGGGGGGGGGGGGGTATCGCCATTTTAATTAAAATTCCTTTATTTTCTCTCAGCTGGTCCCCAGCAGACTACATCTCTTCTTACCATATACTTATTTGTGTGTAATTACATCAAAACTCCTTCAGAGAGCAAGAAGAGAAGGTGGAGGTTGGGGGGGTGGGGTGAGACTGCAGAGGATGCCAGATCTCCTTCAGATGGCAAACAACTGAGCCTCTGTGACGTGGCTCACACAGTGAGTCAGAATAGAACAGGATGCCAAACACTGGAAACAGCCTAGAGAGAACAAAATAGGTATAAGGAGAATAGTAAAAAGGGGTGGTCCAATTGGGCTCAAGAACTTTTACTCTACAGTCCAACATTACATACTTGGATGATGGATTTTATTGACCTTCAGAAATACCTGGCCAGTCGTCTCCCTAAACATGACACATACAAATAGGAGATGCTGCAACTGAAATGAGATGATATTGTGGTCATAGCAGTGTATCACCCTGACACTTGAATCCAAGATAGCATACTGAGGTACATATTCTGTCATGTTCTTCTTTTCTCTTGTTTACGCCTTTGTTCCTTGTCCAGACTTTTTTCCAAGCCATTTTCCAAGCATTTTTTTCTTTTCACATTGGCTCAGAAGCTGTCCTCCCTACAGACAACAGATTGGAACAGGAACACACAGCATACTTCACTGAGAGAATGACTTGTTTACTTTTGTAGGAAAATAAATTAGAATGGAATTAGAATATACCAAATTATATACCATGCTCTTTCCGGTGCCTGAAGATGCTTTACACTTAAAAGTGATAATTATGTTTTTTTCTCTTCTCCAATAAATTCACAAAGTAACCTTGTTTGCAAACTCAAAGACACTACCGACTTTAGTTGAGGAGAAATACGAAGGGAAACCACAGAAAGGCTTCTGGGTTACCAAAACACCAATTAGGCAGCACAAGTTTGTAATTCAGAAACAATTTTTCCACAGTCGGAGTCACTGTTTGGACCTTGTTCATCAAAAGCATGTATTATTACCTTTGATAACTTAAACTTTAAAGAGGCTTTGTGGTGTTTTCGTGAAATTCAGTTTGGAGTTGTCTTGAAGGGATTTTTTGGCAACATTTTCAGGTTACTTTACCAACTTCATAGTCATCTCAATGATTAGATGGCTCATCATGGGGTGAATGAAGGCTATCTTGGCCACCAGTGTAGTTTATTACACCTGAAGGATCGTTGCTGGTTCCTGTTCTTTGCAAACAAATCCACATGGATTGGTAAGAGTGTGCAATTTTTTTTTAATTGGCCACTGTATAGAGGGTATAAAATTGCAGGCTTATCCTAGTATGCCCTTAATGGGCCCATTTCACAGCAGCCATTTTTCAAAGAAATCACAGGGTAAGCACATTATTATAAATGACAGCCAATAAGATTCTGATTCAGTGTAGCAGAATCAGATCCTTACTGGATGTCATAAATAACACTTGCTTACCTTGGGACTTTTTGGTACAGTGGCTGCTGTGGATAGGCCCATGCAGTGGCCATACATGGTATGTACCATAGGATAGTCAGCCCTGCGCTGCAGTTTGCCCTCTCAAGTGTGTTCTGGCGAGACAGGTCTTTTGTTTTAAAATTCCATTTCTGACCATGTCATTAATTTCTTAATTTGTTTTGAAATCAACCAGCTATTCAAAGTCTAAAGCAACCCTGGGATATGGCCTGAACATTGCACCCTTACATTATAGCCTACCTGCAGTTGCCAAAATGAAACTCAGAGGCTGTCTCAGGAGCATTTCTTTTCTGCAATATAATCTGGTATGAGTATAATGAGTATAATCTTGTTGAGTATGTAGCCTACTCAACAAGGCATTTAGAAGTGTTGAATCCAATTTGCATGCATTCTGTAATATTTTCTGACAGTGTGGTGCCAATGGTTGCAGTAGGCTATAGCCTTCTTCAAATTTTATCGCAGCACATGACATAGGTTTATTAATTAATTAAAACATTTTTACAGTGTGTTGAATATGATGACCTCTCTTACATCCATCTTGCAGTGGTTACAATAACTAATAACAATACAATAGTATCTCATGCATTTCAAAGATATATATAGTCTGGGAATTATTGTTATTATTATTGGGCTATTATTATTAGGCTATAAGATGAAGGATTTCCTGGGGGACAATCAAAATTGTAGCAACTTTGTGGCTAGGCTTATAGTCAACACTTAATGTGGTCAATTGAGTCTTTACTATTCTTAAAGAAGATGCATTGCTGCCATGTGGCCGAATAATTCCTAGATGGGTCAACTCCAGTATGGCAAGACGCTTAATGTTATGTAATGTATGTTATGCAATGCTACAGCATATTTGTTTGCACTGCGTGTGGACCATGCTAAAGTTGAATATTACTGTGTTTCATACTCTCTAATCTAGGCTACTCAAGCAACGCAGGTCAGCTTTCAACCCACCCAAGTTAGGAATAGTTGACAACAGAGAGAATGCGCGTGGTGACGTTTGCGTCATAGCCATAACCCGGACGTGAAGAGCTCTGGGGAAAAAACTCCGATCCGGTCGAAGAACAGACCAAGGAGAGGTGAGTTTAAAGAGTTTAAAGAATGTAGTAGCCGTATTAAACAATATGTATGTGGGTTTGCGTTTGTAGTTACTGTCGCGGTAGTGTTGTCTATGTGAGTGTTTGTACAGCAGCTATCCTTCACGAACTCTTCCAAACCAAGCAAAGGTGCGCTCTGTTATGGTAGAGTTCAGTTTACGAGCTTTCCATCTGGTAACTTCGATTGAATTGTCTAGAAAGACTGTTTCAGTAGTTCGCCTTTAACAAGCAGTCCATACATCTCACAGGATATGGCTTATGGAAAGCATCTGCTTTTAATGATTGAATCGACAGCTTAAAGGCAAGTTTGGGATATAGCGAATGTTAGCCTGCTAGCATCAGCTAACGTCAGTTTCTTGTTTTGTCAGCTGCAAGGCTTGGTGTTAGCTAACTGCTTTGGTGCCTAGCTAACTAACGTTAACTGTTATCAGAAATACATGGCTGTCTTAATCCTGCGGAGTTGTATGATGTACCTGTGGTGTGATTCCTCTCGCAAACCTTTTTCTACCACGCCAGCCAGGTCAATTAGCAAACGTATTAGGTTGAAAATGGGAAGCAATATAGGCCTTTACTTTATGCCTTAGTTCAGTTCATGATTGAACAACGAGTTAGCTGAGTCGTTGAATGTTTGTATTGTTTTGTTAGCCAGCCATGCTAGCGTGGTTTTATGACAGTCTGGTTCAGAGCTAACGTTACAGTGCTATTACGTTAGCTAGACTACTTTGCTAACGAAAATAGCCTGTATACCTTAGTTGAAATAGGGATTTTAAAACCCTTATGTGCAGGTGCATGTGAACGATATTGCTGTTTTAACATGGTCTGTGATGCAATAAGTTGAGACCTTGTCTATCTGAAAACACCGATTAAGGTACAAGCCATGTTGCATCAAGTTAATTGTGTAGAGGCCTGTGCGTCAGGAATATACTCATTGCCAAATAAAGGACCATACCCCATTGCTTTCTCTCCAAGAAGCAAGCTCACAGCGCATGCGTAGACACTGGCCTCTGAGTATCCTGCAAAATAGTGGCAATTTTTTGCATGCGCAGTGCAGCGCTGCAGGGGTGCTCTTTGCCAGTGTGTGTGCTCCATCGAGATTGCGAAGAGACGGGCCGAAAGGGTACTGCATTGCAGAAGACTTGGTTCATTTAACGGGAAGAAAGTGGGACAATGAGGCGGTGGTTCCGTGAAAAATACATGCAAAAGTGAACCAGCGACACGTATGTCTCGAACAGTGGGTGCTTTGGCTCTCCATCCGCCGTTTTACCTCTGAACATTTACAGGTCGGATTGAGCTTTGCACTCAAACAAGTGTGGATGAAATCCACCAGCCGTTAACCGTTTGTACGCAAGTGCTCTAAAAGACGTTCAGTAGGCCTAACTCATTTCACTAACTCCTTATGAATTATTAATTCTAGATAACTAATTCTGTTGATGTAAGCAACAACTTTATTACTGACATGGGTTACTGAGGCCTCCTAAGGATACTTGTGTGTGTAGTTTTCTCACATTCCACAGGCTCCAGTGGTCCTTGAAGCATCCAGGTGTCACCCTCTTAGACACCTGTTCAACATCTGCTCCCTGCCCTCAGCAATAAACCTGATCCCCTTTTTCCGGAGGAGGATGGGGGAGGGGTCATAGGAAAAAAACAAAACAAAAAAAACAATTGTGTGTGTGTGTGTGCTGTGGCAGTCTTCTGAACACCTGTTGCTCTGAACCAGGCTTTGTCGACAGGCACAACCAATAGGGTTAAATAAATGAGCAGGCAGGTGTAATCTGTGTTTTTGTGTGTATAGGCCAGTCCTTATCTGTGGTCAGTTTATTAATAGCTGATCTGCCGTTACTGTAACTGGTATTGTTCCTGTTGTTTGATAATGGTCAAATTGAGGTCTGAAACTGAAGTACTACATGCTTTCTCTGGGGTACAGGGTTTTAAAGTTCTTAGTCACCATGCTGTGATTCAGGGTTGGCTGGTAAAGGTTTTAAGATGGGTAACTATGCCATTTAAGAATTTGTCAAGGGAAGAAAATCTGGCCTATTTTGCTTTTTTACCATTATCCAGCTACAAAGACATAATTGAAAGGCAGAAATCTCTTAATATTTCAGAACTGCTCAACAACTGAATAACCTTTTTAAATGACTGGCAGTATTAATGGTTACACCATTAGGTTAACACCTCTACTGATAGAGGTAGTTCAGGGAATGTTCCGGTCTATGGGTTCTGCTCTGGAACAAATAAATTAATAAATATTATGCATTACCAAGCAAATATGTGAAGTGATTATTTAGCCTAGTGTATAATTTGCATTTCATTGGTTAATGTAAAGAAAGTTGGGCTATAGGGAAGTGTTTCCACCTCAATGTGTGTTATTGAGAGAGTTTTGCAACTTTTAGAAATATAAAGCATAGAGTGAAGTTTTGCCTTCGGTTATCTGAGTTTGAGTCAGCTTTTCTGACAGAAGCTCACCGCCAGTGCCTGCTGAGCAGATTTGTACTTCTCTCTCTCTCTCTCACACACACACGCACACATTCACTCTCAATCTCCCTCTCTCACACACACACTCTCAATCTCTCTCTCTGTGTGCGCATGTGATGACTCAGTGATGTTCTGTTGAGGAGCTCACAAATGCTGAATGTATTCAAATCTTACACTTACCACCCCCCCACGCACACACACACACACACACCTCTTCCTCAAAAAAAATAAAGCAATCCATCAATTAGTGTGCAGCTCCAAAAACACACTCACCCTCAGTCCTTATGAAATTACCCATAATAATAATGTGCTGCACTAATTTACCAGCACTGTCTGTGAGCAAATGAACTGAAATATATGGATACTGTTACACAGATTTTGAGCGATCACTTATCAGCCCCCCCCCCCAAACCATGTTGGATTTAATAGGAAATTTAAGGCTAACAAATGAATAACGTTCTGGAGTGTTCTAAAAGGCACTATGACATGTGTGCTGCTGATTGTGCACCAGCCCCACCCTGTCATCCACACAGGAAGACAAATGTTTTTACCTTCTTTGAATTAGGCGATCTTGTACATGGCCCCAAAGCATGATTGTACACTCCTTCATTTGTCTGTCTTGAACTTAGAAATCGTCATGATAAATGGACAAAGTCTGGTCACATTTGAGGAATCAACTATAGTTCACTTGTGATTGCCAAAGAGGGTTCCATATAGCCAAAATGGAATGCTGCAATCCCAGCCTAAATGTGAGTTTGTAATTGGGCTTATGAAATAGCATTTTAGCTTATTTTTTTAATAATTCAGAGTTCAATACATTGTATTTTAACACCAGAGAACAGGGTACAATACTCAGTACATCCATTCTTTGAAGCATTTAAATAGATAAGAATTTATGTTGGAAAGGTCAAGCCACTGTTTTCTTGTAGCAAAGAGAGATAGAGAGAGGGGGGGAGCGGCAGAGAAAACACCACCAAATTTGTAAAATAAAATACATCAGAACACAGTTAGAAAGGAAGTTTGGCAGGTAAAAAGCCCCTGGCAAAAGCTTTGCCTCAGCTTTGTGTGGAGGGCACAAAGAAGGCATTGGTGGTGTGCTGGAAATAAATGACTCCCTGCTCCACTCCACTGCCTGTCCCAGTGCTGGGTCGGAACTGACGGAGCCAGGCCTTGAGGCCTTTAGAACGGAGGGACAAAAGCCCCAGCTTCCTGCTTCTCTGGGAGGCGGGGGGCAGGGTGGCCTGGCAGGCTGATCTATGGGTGGTTTTGTGGCAGGGCCGCAGCGATATGGACAGGTTTGGATGCAGCTATGAATTGGATTGTGGAGGGAAGTGAATAGCTGGCACTCAGCAGCTTTATGACCATGATTGAGTGGATATCGTTCTGTGTGTGGCTCAGGTTTGTGGAAATTGTGGAGAGGGGCGAACGCTTTTGTTGGAACCCTCTTGCCACTTCCAAAGTGCACCTGCAAGGGCCTATTCTGACTTTGTCAGTCAAACCTTTGGACACACGACATCCTTTCTTCAGCTTCCTCGCTCCATTCTGCTCCGGGGCAGGTGCTGCCTCTACGGGTGATCCTTCTCTGTCACGGGGGGTGGGGGGTGGGGAGATGGGTGGCGGGGGTCGGGGACCGGGAGGACTTAAGAGGTGGAGTTGGTGCTGGTGCTGAGAGATCCTGTGTGCTTTTCTGCGCCACGCTCTACCAGTCCCCCCCCCGCCCCACCTACTCAACCAACCGTCTGCAGCCATCCTCTGGTGCATCCAGCTCCAGACCTCTTCGTGCTGTGAGCAGCTGCTGAGAGGGATGTGGGGGCCGGCTGTCTGCCAGGCGGCGATGCTTGACGTGGCCGTACCTGGCCTCAGGCGCACGTTGTGCTGTGCGTGTATGTGTCTGTAGGGAGGGCAAGCGGGGGTGCGGAGGTCACATGTAGGTACACATGATCACCTCTCGCATGACTCCCCATGGTCAGTCAGCAGACGATGGGGGAGAGTGCGGTTGTGGGTGGGAGCTAGGAGCATGGGGTGTGTGTCTGTGTGTGTGTGTGTCTGAACAAGTCTGCTATGTGAAAGTTTTCACTTCATTGTGGGTTTCCTGTATAGGGATGGCAACATGGATTGAATTAGTTTGCATGAGAGGAGCAGATATTGAAATATGGATTGGGGTCGTGAATGTCCCTGCCTCCATCGTAGTTTGCTTTTAAGGCCCGGCAGCTTGTTTTTTTTGGCCATTGTGTGTGTGGCCTGCATGTGTGTGTGTGTGTGTGTGTGCGTGTGTGTGTGTGTGTGTTGCCATTAGAATGCGCCTTGTACTGCTTTACAGCAAAACCAGGGCTCAGTCTATAGCATCCTCAGACCTACTGGTACTGATACACTAGTGCTTAAAAAAAAACCCATATGCTCTGTAGGATGAGATTTGCAAGCATTAGAGAAGAACAACTTGTTTGTCACTGCACCTCAAGTTCAAGCTCAAGTTCATGGAACAATAGACCCTGTACAAAGTTGCTTAGCAAAAGGGAAGCAGGGCAGCATTAACATGTCCATGGCAGCATTTTACTGCCATGGACATTGTAATTGTCCATGGCAGTAAAAAAAGAATAATATTCTTATTTTTCAGGTTATTAATTGCAAGTGAATTTGCAGTAATGTGCTCGTTCCACCAAGGTGGATATTCTCTTACTCTGCTTTATAGACTAAATAAAATGAAAATGACCAAGGTCTGTAGGGTTGGCTGCTCCTTGCACTGTGGATCAGCATTCTATTTTACAACAAGTATATCATGTAATTATGTACAGTTATAGTGGAAGTGTAAATGTTATTTATGTATGTGTGAATTATTGTTGTCGAGGGCTACGTATTGACTTCGATAGTTCATCTGTGAATATGCAAACTGATACCCTATGCAGCCTTGGGCAAATACAATAGCTTACCTAACATCTATTCAGCAAAGCATATAAAATGCCCAAAGGACCAATAAGGCAAGAAAATACAGGTCATTTTTCTGGACTTTTTCCACCCATTAAAAGCAAGCAAACAAACAAAACAGCTGATTGCACTACTTTGAAGCCAGACTTTCCTGCTGTTGCAGACAATTGGTCTTTCCTGCAGCCACTTCCAGCCACTACATAGATCAGTCTGGGTTAGGCTATATCTTAAGAGGACAGCTCACAGCTAGACTACCTTTCTCTTTCTCTATGTCTTTCTCTCTCTCTCTCTCTCACACACAGACGCACTCACACACACACTCTCTCACACACACACACATACACACACACAGGTACGCAGACACAAATGCCTCATAGGCTCTTGTCTTGGAGTCTGGGGAAGTAGCCTGGCTAGACATTGATTGTTTTGACCTCTTGTGCCCTTTGTCCCGTTCAAGCTGGATTCAGGTGTGCTGCTGCCAGTTGAGGTGTTGGCCATTGCTTGTTATGGCTGCAACTACAGTATTTTCATAGACAGTTAGGCCTACTTAGTTGATATTGATCATGTACTGGTTTTAATTGTGATACATAATGGGAAGATTTTGAACAGCGTTTCTCACAGTCTGTAGTTCTGCCTTGTGCCTTGCCTTTTTTTGTCCACAGGCCTTAATATTTTGTTTACTGGTACAAAGAAGTGAGGAAGGAAAGAATTTTTGTGTTAGTGTTAGTGAGTGACACTGCTGTCTCTGGCATCTTCAGTGACCCTCAAGCACTTATTAGTTATATTAGTGTATTAGTGTGTGGCGGGGGGGGGGTGGTTGGGTGATGGTATTTGTATGTGGTATGGCAGGAATCACTCTTATTATGTGTGATTGTGTCCTGCCTCTCCAGGCTATGTGAGCATCATTTGGAGAAGCGCATGTAGATTCTGGCCCTGGACAGGACAAAACACGTTGGGAAGATTCCAGCCTACAGGAGATATGATTGTGTCTATGGGCCTGCTGAATGGAGAGAGCATTTTACAGAGGACAGATCAAATGCAGGCTGAGGGTTTAAAGTGTGTGTGTGTGTGTGTGTGCGTGCTTGCATGCTTGTGGTTGAGAGTTTGAGAATGAGAGGTGGAAGGATGGGGAGGAGAAAGAGGATTGTGATGGTGAAATCGATAGTTCATAGCGTTGTGAAATTGCCTTCTCTCGCGCACGCACTTTTGCCGCCTCTTGCTCCCTTTTTTCACTCTTCCTTTCTCTCTCTCTTTCTCTTTCTCCCTGTTTTCTCTCCTTTTCACCCACTCCTTCCTTCATTCGTAACCAAGCTCCTACTTTCTCTTACACCACTCTTTCTCTCTCTATCTCTCTCTCTCCTTTTCTCTCTCCCTCTCTTTTTTCTCTCTTTCTCTCGTTCTCTCTCTCTCCCTCCCTTCCCCTTGTTCTGTACCCAGTATGCTGGTGTTTGGGGAGACAAGGTGTGTGTGAGGCACTGGGGTCTGAGTCTAGCCACACTGTGGTGCTGCTATCGATTGTGACGCGGCTCCCAATTACACCACCCACCCCAGCTCTCTTCACCTCTGTGTTCCCCCCATTTAACTCTCACTCCCTTTTCCTGTCTGTTCTTCTCTTCTCTTCTCTTTTCTTCTTTTCTCTCTTTCTTTCTCTATCTCCGTCTACTCTTTCCTTCTCTTTCCTTCTCTCTCTTTCTTGCCCGCCCTTTCCTCCTGCTGTTATCTTCTCTCTGTGCTAGCAGGGACTTCTTCCTCCAGTGCTTGGCTCAGTGCCATCCCATATCCTACTTTTTGCTGGCGTTCCTGTTATGTGTGTATGTGTGTGTGTATGTGTGTTAAAGTGTGGTGCCCTGAAGGACAATGGGGTGTGGGGGTGTGTTTTGGGGGAGGGTCTAATTTTCACATTCTGACATGAACAGTTCTAATTGAGAGAGTGTTCAAAAACAGCAAAATATATAGGATCACCTAGTTTTCCACTGTATACCTATGTGTCATCTAAACTTGTGCGTTTGTGTGCATGTGTGTGTTAGAGAGAGATGTGTAGAAACCGCAAAATGGCTTAGCTGAATAGTTCATGGCATTTGTCCTTGCTCCTATATTTTACACACTAAGTCCACTCTCAAATATGCAGCCTTGCTTGAGTTTTGGTCCCCTAGAAGGGACAAACACAGTAGGTTACCTCTCTGACACTCCCTCACTTTGCCTTCATTGCCACTAAAGGTGGTGGGTGTTAATGCTCTCAGAGAGCATCAGAGAGGGGCTAGTGCAGGTGTTTCTAGGACTGGCTGGCTGGCTGATGATGCTTCAGATTTGCAAGCTATATATTAAATATATGGTAACATTTTACTTGATGGGTCCCTTCATAACACATTCATAGCAGCTGTCATAAACTTCACATAAAGCATTCATGACTGTTTCATGAGACATGATTCAACATTCATACCAAACCTTTCATGAATGTGGAAGACAGAACGACAACAACGTGCAAAGCAGCATTGATGGTTTTTGTTTAATATTTCATGAATGTTTCATGAGTTTAACAATGGGAGGTAAACTAGACTACATTCAGCTGAACTACAGCCTGTTTGTGTAACCTGGATACTACGAATTTAATCTCTGCAGCCTTTGTAAATATTTCATGAATATGTTATGACGTCTACTTTGAATGTGACTTTACTATACAAGTTGTGAAGTATTCATAATCACTGAGTTTAACAGTGGGAGGTAAACTAGACTACATTCAGCTGACCCGTATTTGTGTAACATGTAATGGTTGGCCATTCCCATTAGCAAAAGATGAGAAATCATCAGCAAAGGTTAGATTATAAAACAAATAATTTTTTTCAAAAAACAAAAATTGTTTGCTTGACCAAGCAAGAGGCCATCACTTAGCATTGTGTTTTTGTACTATAGGAAAGCTACACTTTTGATTGTTTACCACTGTCTGGTGGTAGATTCAGATTCATCCTTGTGGCGACGCTATGTAGCCATTGTTTCCTGTAATGTTAGCACCATGTTCAGGAACCAAGAAGCAGAACTGTAATGGTACCTGGTATTGGCTTTTGGTTCACATTTGGAACTCAACTTTTCTGGCTGAATTCAGCTAAGCCTGCCTATGACTTGGGAAAGGAAAGCTCCATGCTTGCACTATTCAGAGAATGGCTATATTTGTCAGGGTATAATCTGCTATGCAATTGCAGTCTGAATAATGCATGCAGCGAGCTGTTAAGATGCTGAGATTTGTTGCATAAGCTTATTTGGTTACTCTGTTGACCTTTCCATTGTTCTGTTCTGTCATATAATCAGGCCTAATTGCACACATAAACCTGTGTTCATTGCAGACATTTCCTGTGTTGGGAGAAACTCAGTAGCGTGTCGTTCTAATTAAGGTCACGATTAACATTAGTCTTAATGTCCACAAACACAATTATCATGCAATGTCCTGCAGTGAGCAAATGCATCCCCCTTGATTTGACCATGTTTGGAGAAAGAAATGTAACAGCTGACATCATTATGTGGGTCCAACTCATGTGGACTGTAGTTCACTGCATGCTTTTCGTGGACGTTCCAATATTAATTAGAATATGACCACATTCCAAGTATGATGCTGCCATGTAAACAGTCACCATTCTGATGGCCTTAACCTGAATAAGATCATATTCATAATAAGCCCTAATTGAAATAAGATATTTTTGTCCTTGTAAACGTACTCAATGTCTGTTTTAGTCAAAAATTCATCACATCCTAAGTGGTTAACTAATTAAGTGTGGCAAGTAAATTGTAATAAGCTTTATTGATCTCACATCAGGTTTCAATGCCGTTAACATCCAAAATTCACGGTTCTGTAAGCTGGCATTGCGTGGTTCTATCACAGTTTGTCTGTCATCCGCACCACTCTCTCTGTCCCTAGCTTTCTCCTGTTCTCTGCTGCACGTCTCCCCGGCTCTGTCCGTCCTTCGCCGTCCTCTCCCCTGAACACGCGTGAAAGAGAGCCACCAGAGGGCTTCAGCACAGCTTGCAGGAGCCAGTCCGTCAGTTATAGTGCGCTGATGGAACGGACAGTGACCATGCATGACAACACACAGACACACACACACACACACACACACGCTTTGTTTCTCATTCGTGTGGTCTCAAGGGATATTTGAGTTAGCTGATGCAGAAGAGGTTGCTGGTGCTAGAAGCAGGTTGGTTTTCCCTTTTGTCTCTGCTCTGGCGAGAAAGGAAGCACTTAGGTTTGCTTACTTCCTACAAATACAAGGAAAGAAACCACAGCCATAGTGCTGTGTCTCAATGTGTGTGTGAGTGAGCGAGTGAGAGACAGAGAGACAGAGAGGGGGAGTTGGTGAAGACTGGCATGCTTTCAACCTCATTTTGTTGCTGCAAAACTGGCTTTTTAATTTTTAAAGCCCTTTTGTTGCTTAATTAAAAGGAGGCAGACTGCATTCAACCTTCTCCATGCTTCTTTTCTTGCTGTCACTTTCATTTCTCAGGCCTTGAGCGCCTGCTTAACCATTCCAGGCTCCTCGAACAACAGTGGCTATGGGCCTGCGACGGTGCTGCTGGTTTTGTCCTACATGTTAGAGGCAGTAGCATAAAGTTTATGGGTGAGCGAGTGAATAAATGAGCGAGTGATCATTTCACGATGGAACTTTCCGGAGCCTGATTCTTCTCCCGTTTGTCGCCGTGCCAAGTTTGCTCTTCTTTTTAGCCGCGATGCCTGTCACACTGTCACCCTCCTCACCCTCCTCACCAGTTGCCCTCCTTAAGTAGCACCTTTCTGCTGCCAACCTGTCTCAGCTACTCGCTCTTTCTCTCCCTCTCCCCCCCTCTCTCTCTCTCTCTTTCTTTCTCTTTCTCTTCGCTTTCCTTGCCTTTCTGGTGTCTCAGCTCTGTCTCAGGTGTGTGTGTGTGTGTGTGTGCGTGCGTGCACGCGCGCGTGTGTGTGTGTGTGTGTGTGGCGGCCTCCTGCTGCTGCAGTTCTAACGGCTCGTTAAACCATCTGTAAAACCTTTGATCTCCGGACGTCTGCACACAGTGGCAGATAAGTGGGTGTGTGTGTGTGTGTCTGTGTGTGTTCATTCCCAAGCGCATGTGTGTGTCTGTGTCTGTGTCTGTGTCAAAGGGACAGCCAGAGAGCAAGCGAGAGGCGCGTGTTAAACTAAAGTTGATAGGAATGGGGAACTCTGCTCCAAACACAAATGGCTTTCCGTTGCCCGGGGCTTTCATTTTGGTTTGCATGCAGACACCTCAGTTAGACACATACAAACACACACACACACACACACACACACGCACACACTCTCTAATAGCAGGAGCAGAATGCTTTAGGCCTGATCCGTTCCACTCACTGATAAGGACGTGACTCCTTTGCATGCTGTACGGCTGCTCTCTCTGTGCTCCCCTCAATGCCTGACTGAGAGGAGAAACCCTTATCCACCCAGCACCACAGGTAACCATTACATACAAGATACTCTAATTCTCTCTCTCTCTCTCTCTCTTTCTCTCTCTCCCCCTCTCCCCTTGCTTTCTAAAGAAAGACAGTTGCAGAGAGAGAGGAGACGAGTGCCCCAATTCTGATCTGCACGGATAACGATCACTCATAGAGAGTGTGTGTGTGTGTGTGTGTGCGTGTGTTTCTATCTTTTTTTTTTTTTTACCTGGAAAGGGTGCCAGCTGTGGCGACAAGTGCCCATTCTCAAACCACATGTTGTAGAAGTTTCTGGAGAGGAACCGTCTGAAACTGAGGGAAGCAGACTGAAGATGCTGGGTGGGAGATGAGGCAGAGGGGTGCAGACCCCCAATCGGCATCCCCTGGGCTGAGAGAAAGGCAGGCAGGCAGCCGGCTGGCTGGGGTGCATGGCTGCAGGCCGTTGCGATGCCAGGGAGACGGAGCTATACAGCGGCACACTCACCCACTGCCCCTGGGAAGAAGAAAGGGAGGGAGGGATGGATGGATGGACGGAGGAGAGACTGGGTCTGTGTGTGTGTGTTTGGTGTGGGGGGTTCTGCTGTTATCTACCTGCTGGGAGGCCGAGGCGGTTGAGCGGTTCAGCTCCACGCAGAACAGTGGGCACAGGAGAGGCCTCAGAGCAGCTTTTTAAAGGTGTTTAAAGGGCAGGCATGAGCAGCAGTCTGCCAGCGGGTGGTGTGGAAAAAAAACTCACCAGTCCGTTCCTTGTGTGTGTGTGTGTGTGTGTGTGTGTGTGTGCGTGCGTGTGTGTGACGCACCCGCTTCTCTATTATGACATTTCCTGGTGGTGCACTGTCTCACATCGCGGCTTTGCTGCAGCTCTCCTTAAGCGTTTCGGTCCATTAGTGTCCACTCAGTCTCTTTAAATACGCACAGGGCACACCTACTCTACCTGTTCCCTTACCCACCCACCCCCTCTTCCTCCTCCTCTGAGCTTCACAGTGGACAGTGTTAGGTGTTATCCCCAGGGGGCTGAATCTCTGCTGCGCTAATGTGTTAATCAATACCGTTTCAAGCGCTAGTGCGCTTAGTGTTTGTTTACGGATGTGTTGGGGAAGCGCCGTCTTGGGGCTTCTCCGCTGACGCTCGCGAAGAAGCCCGCTGTCGGATTTATGTTAGACCCTCACCTTGGGCCGCCAGAGGACATCCACACGCATGGCGCTACAGTGGTGTGTGCCTGGTGTATCCCTCCACACACAGACACACACACACACGAATAAACATGGAAAAAAGACAATCAACTTATTTTGTCCAGAAAATTGAATGAATTTTGTTGTGTAGTTATATATATATGCATACACACAGCACACATACACCCTCAGAATACACACACACACACACACACACACACACACACACTTTCACACACTCAGACGGGCAGCCTGAGGGTGAACTGGTAGGATCAGTTTGCTGTCAGAGGTGGATTTGCAGGTTGCAGTATGAATATTTGAATTCACATTTAAATTGGATGTAGGATTAGTCTGGCAGTTGGAGGTGAGATTGGGGATTGGGTGATCTCCAGGTTTGTCTTCCTCTTTACACACGCACACACACATACACATACACACACACATGCACACACACTCTGACTCACTATTCTCTCCTCCCCCATATCAGGACTCATCCTCTCTGCATCTCTTGGTTTTTCACCTGGCCTGGTTCATCTGTCTGTCAGCTTTTG
>JAIFZK010000024.1:1300000-1322500 GCA_027481765.1 Tenualosa thibaudeaui
AGGAAGCCTGTTCATCTGTATCTGATTCCACAAGCTAAAAATAGGTGCAGCACTTCTTCATAGGAAGAGTGCAAATGCGCGCACACATACACACACGAACGCTAACACTAGGGTTGTTACAATGCAGTCAATGTATGATTCAGGGTGCAAAGTGGAATACACTCAGCCTATTCAACAAAATAAGACTGAAATGAAAGTAGGATATCCAAGTGAGGATATCCCTTCCTTGTGCGAAATAGAGAAAATGTGACAAAAGCTGTATCCCAATCCCTTCTTGGAAATGCAAGTAAAGACACGTGCACAAACACACAAATATAGACTCCTAACATAGATTCACAACATGGACTGAATGCTTGAATGCATAACATGTATCAGGTAAATGAGATGATACAGATGTGTGTGTGTGTGTGTGTGCATATAATTTGCGTATCCCACTGCCAGTGGGAAGGGTTGAAAGTGAACGATGAATAAAGAAAAATGCAAAATGGAGTCTTGATGAATAGCGCAAAACTGCTTTCATGAAACCAACACTGCCTTGTGGGAGTGTGTGTGTGTGTGTGTGTGTCTGTGTGTGTGGCCCTGGTCTGACCTGCTCCTGCCGCCTCTTTGCTGTGATCAGAGAAAGTAGCCTTCTCTTTGACAGCCTAATTAGTCTTGGGGAGGTTCGGTGCGAGTCTAAGAAGTTTTACGGCGAGTGAGCTTTGCCGGACGGGGGTATATTTGTGATCGGCAGGGCAGGAATATAAATTAGCACCGTCAAGTAAGACCGGATCGTTGGTCCTCTCTAGACCTGAATGAAAGTACTGTGGTAATGGATAGAAATGTCCTTCGGTTGGGCAGCAGTCTACTTTACGCATTCACTCAGCCAGTCCCCTGGACTAGAGGCACCTGACAGACAGACTGGTCTGTATCACTGCGTATGTATTTGCAGTTGTGGGTCTGTGTGTGTGTGTGTGTGTGTGTGTGTGTGTGTGTGTGTGTGTGTGTGTGTGTGTGTCATGTTGTCAGACAGCTTGAATAACACATTTTCTTTTAATTTTGTTGTCTCTGTTGAGTTCACACTGGTTTTTTTTGGTGTGTACTTTTCCCCTTAACGTGCCTCCTTTCTGTTCCTTATTCATGTTGTGCCGGACTCCTGCTGTGACTAAAGGTCAGAGGTTGAAATGGGAAACCACAGCAACAACCCTGTTTGACAGCCCTGCTGCCTGCTGTTGCTGTTTCCAAAGTCTGGGGCTTCAGTTTCTTTCTCTCTCTTTTTTTTTTCTTTCTCTCTTGTCTTCCCGCTTCCTCTTTCACGCTTTCTTTCACTCCTTCAGTTTGTTTCACACAATCTCAGGAGTTTCTCTGCTACCCCTAGCCCCCAATTCCAGTTGCTGAGGCAACCTTGTAGTAGAGTGTGAGAGGTGATTGTGTGTGTGTGTGTGTGTGTGTGTGTGTGTGTGTGTGAGGTTTAAACCTTTGATTCCTACTCAGTCCCTATTTCTCTCTTTCTCTGGCCCTTAGTCCTGCTGTGCTTCTTCCTGTTCTCCCTCTTCTCCTTGCCCACAAATCATCCAATGCTTCCCCCTGACTCCCTATAGCTGGGTAAACTGTAGCATGCAGCCCGCAGCTTGTTTTGTCTTTCTTTTCACACCAATCTATCTCTCTCTCTCTCTCTCTCTGCCCCCCCCCCCCCCCCACCCCCACGGTCGTCTTTCCATACACTCCTCTCCATACACTCCTCTCCTCTCCTCCATCTCTCCTCCCTCCTCCTTGCCAATGTCTCGCTCGGCTGCTCCGTTGTCTTGGGTGATGCTGATTGGACGGGGGAGGTGGGCAGCAATGCGCTGCGCTCTATTAGGTCCATTAGAGGATGTTAATCTAAAACAGGTCCCACCGCTTCTTAATGGTTCTTATCGAAGCACCGAAGCAGGCCATTTCTGGAAAGTTCCAGATGGAAAGTTCCTTCAGACCACCGCTAGTGTCAGGGACATTTTCAACAAAGATGGGATTTTCGTCAAGGACAGAGTGTTGAGGTTGGTGGTTTGGTGACAGTAGTTAGTTTAAAGTAGGTAGTTTAAAGCAAGAGGTACTGAAGGAAAGATCATGAAATTTAAAGTTTTGGAAAGTTAGGATTGTGGTTGTGGTGGGAGGGAAGGTGTTTGACGAATTCAAAATGTCACCACTTGTCTCTTTCCCCCCTCGGTCTCTCTGGGTCTCTCTGAGTGTGTGTGTGTGTGTGTGTGTGTCTGTGTCTGTGTCTGTGTCTGTCTGTCTGTGTCATTGGTGCGTAGACTTATCGGCTTGGCATTTGCAGAGCAAAAGAGTTGGGGTTAAAGTTAGCTGTCCCCCTCTGATGATTCCCTCAAAGAGAGCCTGGCGTAACAACCAACATGAAGAGGATGGGCTTCTGTCCTTAGGCTACACACAGAGGCCAGAGAGAGTAGGCGGCAGTAGAGAAAACATTACAGAAGAGCACAGAGGGGACGGGCAAAACTTTAATGAGTGTGCGTGTGTGTGTGTGTTTGTGTGTGTGTGTACGTTTTACAATGCTTGTTTTGATGCAGAATTTTTGTTGTTGTCCTTGTCTGCGTTTATTTTTCTGATGAATATTTTTACCTACATTTTCTTTCTTTCCAGTAGCAGTATTAATATTGTGCATCGTGCATCGTAATATCATTAGCCAACAAACTGCTAATTAAGCAACAACTAAACCACAGTCACTAATCACAAAACACAACCTGACTGTAAAACACACATACACACACGAAACCAAAAACCAGGCCTCAAAACCAGATAGGCATACAGGCAGTCACAAAACCTAGTGACCAACCAAAACCAAGTGTAATGATGTCACTCAGCTGTGCTCTCCAGCTGTGCAGTAACGGTCTCCTTGCCTCTCAGGTAATTGGGCTGTCCATGGTGTAGCAGCACCAGGCTGGCCAGTGTCTCCAGGTCCATGCACAGCAGTCCGCTGTGAGCAGTGACTGAAAGCCCAGAGCTTACAACATAGGGGCTTGGTGTGTAATGCAGTAGATCTGGCCAAGTATATGTATGTTAGCGTGTGTGTGTGCATGTGTGTGTGAGCGTGTGTCTCAGTCAGTCTTACTGCAATGTGGCTGAAACCATAGCTAACCCTTCAAACATAGGTGGAATGTATTGCCATAGATGGCACACATAAACACACAATGGACACAGACATAATCAGCTTAAACAAAAGTGCTTGAAGAAACCGCTCATTTGCGATGTCTCAGCAGTACATTAACTGCAAGCTACACTAATGCAGCCCCAGTGCACTCATTAGAAGGGAATTGAGTCCTTTGAGTGTAGTAGGCAGTGTGTATGTGTGTGTGTACGCGTGCTTGCGTGTGTGTGTGTGTGGGTAATGCTGTTCCTAAGGGTCTGTTTTATGTTATCATTATGCGTATGGATGTTCACTGTTTATCTGTGTGTCTGTGTGAGAGAAAGAGAGTGAGGGAAAGTTTTTTTTTTTTTTTTTTTTTTTTTTTTGAGTGTGTAGTTTGCCGTTCCCATATCCTGGTTTTGTAGTCTATGTATGTGTATATGAGAATTAGTGAGGCAGAGAAAGGGAGAATGGAGCTTGTGTTGAAGTTTTAAACACAGGTGTGTGTGTGTGTGTGTGTGTGTGTGTGTGTGTGTGTGTGTGTGGTAATTGGGAGGCAGAGTGACGTGGGGGCTCGGTGAGCGGTCGCCTCTGTCGCTTGGGGAAGAGCAGGCGGACGGAGCTGAACTTATTAGCGCCGTTGCCTCCACTGCTTCTTGCTCGGCTGAAAAGAGCAGAGCGTTCCTGTCTCTAGCTCTCCCCCACCTTCTCTTGTCCTCCCTACTGCTCTCTCTTGCTCGCTCTCCTCCTCTCACTCACACTTTCTTGCTCTCCTCCTCTTTTCTCTCTTTCCACCTCTCTGGCCCTTTACTTCCTTTTATGGAAAAAATGTCTGGCCTGTTTTTTTTTTTTTTCTTTCTTCAGCTTGTCTTGCATAAACACGCATGCGACTATAGTTCCATTCACTCAAACACACACGCACATGCACACACACGCACGTGCACACACACACACGTGCACACACACACACACACACACACACACGTGCACACACACACACATGCACACACACGGACAAATAGTATATACAGCACATACATGTAAATGGTTGTTTGTGTCTATGTGTGTGTGTTTGTCCATCTCCCATTTAACTGCTGCTAGACAGTAGGCAAGAAACCTGATCTGTGTAAAAGCTGTGTTTCGCCTGTGAGAGCTGTGAGACGCCTGTGTCCAGTTGTTTGGTTCTGCCCATGGATAGGACTCATGGTTTGGCTATGTCTCCTGTCAGCACTTAGACAAATTAATTTCCATCAGACATGATGACACAGTTTGTTTTTCACCACAACCAGAACTCGTCTGTGACTAACAGTGTTGTTTTTGAACTCGTCTGTGACCTCTGCCACTTAGATGTATCACTGGGGTATGGGAGGGATGTGATGGAATGATGAGGATTTTGAAAGGAGTCCGTTCCAGTACGGCACACCCTCAGTGTACTACTCCTGAGCTGCCAGCCCTTTGTGTGCATCCAAAAACCCTAGCAGTCACGCACAGTCTGAGCTCTGTGAACGGCCCACGATTGTAGTGGCTTGAACCGAGACGTTCACACCATCCAATCAACACGGTGCCTCAGTAGCGTGGAAGGGATAGGTAATTCAATTGGCTTTGAAGCTTAAGCATTCAATGACCTTCTGTCAGACCTTATCATTTAAATGGCAAGGCAGGAATGTTTTTATGGAGGCTGGCCCGGGCAGAGGTGTAAAGAGAGCTGAAGAGCGGATTGGAGGCACAGGGGGGAAAGAGGAAGGCCAGGATCCTTCAGCCTTCAGGGAGGCGACAGGGTCTTGATCCACAGTATTTTCCTCATTACAGTGACAGCATGATGCGTTTCGGAGAAAAGGGAGAACCTAATTGGCTATTCTAGAGTGGCGGGGGGAGTGGACTTATGTGTGTGTTTGTGTGTATGTGTTTGTTTGACATGAAAATGGAGAATGGCTTTTTGTTATTGTCTCATGCTCTCAGTTTAATACATTTGGCTGCCTGTCTTCATTGTAGGCTTAAACGTAGTGACACACAGACACACACACACGCACACGCACACAAACCATTGCTTCTCAAATGTGCACAGTCAGAAGGGTGATGTGTGGGAGAGAAAGGGGGTGGGGGCCGTATTCTCCGGGTCAGGTCCTTGGAGGCTCAACCTCCTGTCAGTTGTTTTTGTTTGTGTGTTTGTTTGTTTTTTTGTTTGTGTGTTTGTGTTGGCGTCTGTGCATGTATGTGGGTAATCACAGATGTGTGCTCTGCCAGGGCAGTTTGCAAACGACATGCTTCCTTATTTAATTAACACGGGAAGCGTTGACTGCCTCCCAGCTCTTGCAGTGTGTCGAGCCAATTCTATGTTTTCCTCTCCTCCTCCTCTTCTTCTTCTTCCTCTCTCACCCCCTCTGCTTGCTGGCTCCCTCCATCCAGCTCAGTATTTTTTCTCAGACACTGAAGGCTTTTGCACAAATGATGCTGCTTGTATTGCTCCTGGCTCTTCTCCACATCGTTCTAATTGTTTGGGGGAAAAAGCAGAGGTAGAGAAAGAGAGGGGTAGAGGGAGAGAGAGGGAGGGAGGGAGGGAGAAAGATGGACTACTTTTTCCCCTGGAGTAAGAGGTTGGAGAGAGGAAACTGGAGAATGAAATAACAGTGGGGTATAGAGAGAGGGAAAGGGAATGGAGAGAAGAGAGAAAGAAAGAGAGAGAATTGGAGCTGGGGAGTGGAAGGAAACAGAAGCAGGAGAGTGTTGGTGTGGGCTGGAATTGCCCTGTGCTAGAGTGGCTATCCGGCCATCTGGGAAATGTTCTGGAGAGTTAGAGCAACTGCACCTGAAGCCACAGAGTCCACGTGCCTCCCCTTTTTAAAGCACACTCTCTGCAGAACAGAGCAGGTGCAGGTGCAGCTGCTGCTGCGTGCGTGCGTGCGTGCGTGTGGGGGGGTTTATGCGTGTACATTTGTGGGTGAAGGGATATTCTTACTTCTACTATAAATATCACAGATATCATGGGCAAACAGCTCTTGCATGAGATTGACAGGAGATGTTGGTGATGTGTTTGCTTTTGCTTAATGTTTACTTTTGTGTGGGCGTGTGCGTGTGTGTGTGTGTGTGTGTGTGTTTGTATGTGCGTGTGTGTGTGTGTGTGTGTGTGTGTGTGTGTGTGTGTGCACGCGTGCACTCAAATGTTTGCTTATGAACTGCCTCAATAACAAGAAAATGTTCTAGGCCTCGTTGCAGAAGTGGATCCCGGGTCAGCAGACTTCATAGTCTCTGTGTTTACACAAGATGGGGTGACCACCATTTCCCCCACTACCCTGCTTGGAGAAACCAAGCCTCATACATACTTGGCCACAGTCTAGTTGGAACATTTTTGTCCTACAACACACGTTTTGACAAAGTGACTGACATGCAATCCTGACTGGAAAGTTCTAGAGACCTGCAGTGATCCGTCGAAGCTTGGATGATTAAAACTTCTGATTATTATGAGCTCTGAATAAGCTGAACGAGTGTGCTCGCATCCCATCTGTCTCTTTCTGCTGTCCGTCCTAAAGAGAGACAAGGAGGGGGTGGATCATTCAGCCCCATGCTGTGCCCTTAGTGAGATGAAGGGTTACCGGCTGGCTGTCATTGCGATGAAGTTGGGTGTTAAAACAGGGGTGGCTTGGTCGATAGAGCGCTGTTTGCACTGTCCGAGCGATTACCCAGGTGTTGCATGGATCAGAAGAACCGATGATGGTGCTACCAAAGGGGATGGGGACTGTCTGTGTGTGTGTGTGTGTGTGTGTGTGTGTGTATGTGTGTGTGTGTGACAGAGAAAGAGCGCAAGCGAGAGAAGATTGGATGAGATGAGAGAGGGGAAGATGCACCGATTTGGAGAGCCTTCACAGACGGGAGCTGTCTTTGTGTTGATTGGGTCTTTCATGAGCGCCTGGGCTCCAACTAATAACAGTCGAGGTCTGAAAATGCTTTTGAAATCCACTACATCAGGGCCGGAAAACTGAGGAGGAACGGCAGGAAAAAAGAAAAAAGGAAAAAAAAAAACATGTTACCTGGCAATGTCAAATTCAAGGACATCATCCTTTCCCCCCCAAAAAAGGAAAACAAAAATTCTATCCCCCATCCCCATTTTTAATTCAGAAACAAGCACTGCTTGCCGCCTTCTCATTTGAATAAAAAACACAGCCCTAATGGTTCACCAGGGAGTCAGTCCCTTTGTTGTTTCATGGGATAGCGGCTTCTGCTGTTGATGGGAAACAACCATGAGGAGTTGAGCTTGCATCAAACAGAGGTTAGTGCACATTAGAAAGGGACCTGGGAGCGAGCCCAGGGGAACCCCAGGTCACGCAAGCAAATTAAAAAATTGGACTGTGACCAAAGGCAGCAGTGTTAGCAAAGCACTAAAGCGTGCCTCAGGAACCAGGCAAGGGGCCTGTGTGCATCGCTAACATGCTTTTACGGCATTAGCCTGGAGTTGCTCTGTGGAATGCGGTGGAGCAGTTACGGGTTGCAAGTAGGGAAAGGCGAGTCCTGAGCCAGAGATGTCTCCCTAGAGGCCTCAGACTTATCATTACTCCAGTGGTGTGTTAAAAGAAATTGTTGCTTGACTGTTTTGTGTTAACGCTGTAACCAACATGATTTTATTCATTCTGAATACACCCCACACACACACCCACACACACACCCTGTTCTTACTGTCATGAAATGCAATGTGGGATTGTGGTGGTGGTAGTAGTAATGGAGGAATTGAGGTGAGGTTACTCCTGAGCAAATGACTATGGATTTCTAGCTCTTTCCACTGCAATTACCGAGGCAAGGTGAGCGGCGAGTGGCTGCCTCGGTGGGCTGAAGGACCTTCAAGAAAAGCGGAGGAATGAAGTGAAGTGAGTTAGGAGAGGAGGGCTAGGGTTGCTGACTTAAATGACTGCTACAGACTCCCTCTGCATTTGCATTTTAATTATAAGGTGCATAATTAGAGGGAGTGAATGAACCGCTCTAGCTCACTCTATTTCTTTCTCTCTCTCCACTGCTTTTGACCCTGTCTCCCTCTGTCTTTCCCCTCTTTCTTGTGATACTCCCCCTCCTCTGTCTGTTTGTCTGTTTGTCTTCACGTACCCTCCATCCCCACCTCCACACACTTCTTTATTTTCTCCCTAGTTTTTTCTTCCGTTTTCATACCTTGTGCCTTTCCATCTTGGCCTCAGAGGACTTGGGTGCTGAGAATCCTTCCTTTTAATTTCTTTTATTTTTTATTTTTATTTCTTTGCTAAACTAATGGAGTGCAGTCTCAGGTCGGTGCTGCGAGAACACCTTCACAGCCCACAGCTCCTTTGTAATAGCTTCACCCAATCTCACTGGAGTCTGTCTGTCTGTCTGTCTGTCTGTGTGTCTGTGTCTGTCTGTGTGTGTGTGTGTGTGTGTGTGTGTGTGTGTGTATGTGAGGGTGTGAAAGAAGGAAAGAGAGGACCTGTTGACCTTATGCTCATCCCGGAACATAAAGGGCAGTAATCAGATTTTCGGAGGTCCCGTAAAAGTCCTTGCCGGGTCGCTGCCACTGTGTGTGGCCGGGAGACAGCACCTTGCAGTGAGCGGTGTGGGTCAGGAGAGGCCGTGGCCCTCTAGCAGGGGTGAAGGAGCTTCCAGGGGTGAAGGAGGTGTTGCAATAGGGGAACAGGGCTGAACATGAAGAGTTTCAGCTGTTCTAATGCTTTATCACCATAAGGACTTATCTCCCTGTGTGTGTGTGTGTGTGTGTGTGTGTGTGTGTGTGTGTGTGTGTGTGTGGGAGAGAGAGAGAAAGATGGCCTGACCATCTAGGATGCACATGTGTGCGAGCATGCGTGCGTGTGTGTGTGTGTGTGTGTGCGCATGTGCCTGGGCATGTGTTTATTTATGCTGCTGAGGCTAGGGCGCGAATTAACATGAGGAGTCTAGCTGAGCCTAATTGATCACGCTGGTGCTGCGTGTGAGGGCAGACTGTGAGCGCATACACCAACCATATGAGCCAGAAAGAGAGAGAGAGAGAGAGAGAGAGTACAAGTAAGGAGGAATGGAATGACACACAGGGATAGCCAGATGGAGTGGGAGACATGGAGACATGGAGAGACATGGAACAGTGAAGATGGACAGAGGGAGGAATTGAGTGAAATATGATGGAGTGGAGGAACGGTGGGGAGAGGCAAGGGGAAAGGTGGGAAGTGTGTGTGTGTGTGTGTGTGTGTGTGTGTGTGTGTGTGTGTGTGTGTGTGTGTGTGTGTGTGTGTGTGAGTGTGGTGTGTTTGGACAAGGCAGCAGAAGGGCAATGGATGGACACAGGATGGCGCAGGCAGAGAGTCAGTGAGAGAAAGAATAGGAGGGAATGAGGGAGAGGTGAAGATGCAGCTGCTCTGATGCTTGTTGGGATTTACACCTGTCCCTCTCTGGGTCTCAAGATCTCCACCTGCACTCTCTCTCTCCCCTCTCTTTCTCTCTGTCTTTCTCAGACTTGTTTTTTTCCCTTTTTTCTTTTCTTCCTTAAAAAAAAAAAAAAAAAGTGTCTCTGTCTTGCGCCCAGACGCATATAGTAATTTCCTGAAAATAATCCACACCATGTCTAAATCTCAGGTCGGTGTTTTATGCAATCTAAAAACAAAACAAAACCATGTATTAAACTCACCCATGTATTAACCTCAGTTTATTTGAAATTACCTACTGAATCAGAATCAGATCAAGTAGAATGATGAAAAGAAATGCAGTCCTGTATATAGAAACTTTGCAAAATCAATGCATTAACCTTGGTTCATAATTGGAAAATTATGGTACACATCAGGGCTGGACAAATATTAATGTTTAAGTAACAGTAATTCATGAAAATATTGTTGGTTGAAAGAATCCTAAATGCCAGGAACTGCAGGGATAGTTCAGCCTACCACTACCAACTGTTTGAGTGTATGGAGAAATGGTGTAGGAAAATCTTAACTTGTGCTGGTACAAAGTAACTGCAAAGTAAATAGCAAACAGCCTTTTGGCCCTTTCCTGGGCACACCACTAGCGAATATGAAAATCGCTCTGCAGGTCTGTGAGTATGAGACTTATCACAGCGCATGTCCAAATCATCAAAATCCCAGGAGCCAATCACAGTTACTTCATGCTAACATGACATGAACTTCACACTAGCTTTCCATCATCACACATTGCCAGACCTAACCACAATTGTGATAGATAAGGGTCTGAGTTTACCCAAACTGTGGCAGCCTAATATTCATGTCCTATCACAAGAGTGTATAGCCAAGGGTGTACACTGCTTTTGTCTAATCAAAGGATGCTGTGAATGTTCCAGGCAGAGGTACACTATAAGTAGCCTTGTAGGATGTGTGAGTCCAGGATTGGGTAATGGGCCATGCATTATCTTTGTTTCAGAGTGGTGGTTAAAGTTACTGTTAGGTTATGCATTGGGTGGGCTTGGTTTTTTTGGGTGTCAGTGATGAGGGTCCAGTGTTTCTTGTTAAGTCTGCAAGCCGGAATTGTTTCATGTATTAGCGGTCATTACGGCACTTTTGGTATGGTGTAATTAGAGCAGCTCTGTTTACTGTGGGTTTGGTGTGTGTGTATGGATGTGTTTTAATCACTGTGTTCTTCCACCATAATCAATGCTCGTGTTCCCCTTAGGACACAGACATGTGTTCACGGACACACACACACACATATATACATACACATATACACACACACACACACACACACACACACACACACATACATACATACACATAGACACACACACACACACATACACATACCTTTAGCCACTCTCAGAGCCAGCCACTCAGCTCCATCCAATCCCCTCTGATAATTAACTAAGTTCATTACACTGCCAACTATCGGGATGAGCTGAAGCCAAGCCAGTGCTTCATTTGGTGTGTGTGTGTGTCTGTGTGTGTGTGTCCGTCTAAATTAGTGAGAGGCTGTGAGTGCAGTGCACTGCAACGAGCATCAGTGCACAGATACAGCAAGCTCAGTCCTCTGGTATCATCGTCAGGAGTCCACACACACCCTCACACAACCTGTGTGCATGTTCCACTATATGTTAAACCTGTGTCTATAGGGGAAGAATGACATCTTTCAAGTTTTCCCGCAGGCTCATGTTGACCAGGGATCCTCCCATTGACCATTCCCTTCATGTTTAGCTCCTCCTCCTAGGGTTTAACCAGGGTGTGTGTGTGTGTGTGTGTGTTTGTGTTTGTGTGTGTGTGTGTGTGTGTGTGTGTGGTTGTGTGGGGACGTTTCCGCGGTGCCAAGCACTTCCTCCTCTTCACAGGAAGTGCAGAGAGCCTTGGGGGGGCTGCGGCTGGCTGGTGGGTGGTGCCGTGTATTTGATGTTCCCGCTTTCAAGTCGTGCCTGAAAGAGAATTTAAATCTTCAGCTGTGGAAAATGCTCCCAGTTTCTCTTGTTTATTTATTTTATTTTTAAATAGATTCATTAAATCTTTTTCTCTCCCTGCTCTTTCACTCCATCCCTCCATCTCCATCTCTCTCTCTCTCTCTCCATCTCTCTGGAATGTGGTAGCAGCTGTAATGAACTCCTGAAGGGCCGCTAGCTGCTGCTGAGACTCTCCTCCCACAACACAACTCACAGCAGTGACATGCGCCCCCCCCCCCCCACACACACACACGCACACACACACACACTCATACCTTCATCTCCTCCATCTCTCTCCCTTTGTCACTACCTAAGACCTTCCCCTGATCATCTGCCCATGATCATAATGACGGAAACGTCAATTTTGTGTGTGTGTGTGACAATGTAGACCTCCTATAAAAATACAGGCATTGCCTGTAGTGTGTGCAGTTTGGTTCTCAGCCTTGGCAGTGGAGAATATTTAGACTAAGAAATACATTGAGAAGCAAGTTAATTTCTCAGTCGGCATGAGTTTGGTGGATGAATTAATGTAAAACCCTTGCTTTGGAGCATGAATGGAAAATAAATTGTGTGTGTGTGTATGTGTGGGGTTTGGGGTGGTCTGGGTCAGGGATGTTGTGGAAAGGCCTCTGCTGCATATAAATATGTGAAGCCCAGGCCTACAATTCTAAACCCTGCTAAACAGGTTTCTCTCCTGTTTGCACAGATATTTGGCTTAATTAGAGTGATTGTACATGCTTGGCCAGTGACTACTTTGATCTTCACACACACACACACACACACACATTGAGAAAAAGCAGCTGGTTTATCCTTGGCCATCAAAGGTGCTTTGGAAATGTGAACCCCTCATTGCTAAGGCTGTGTGTGTGTGTGTGTGTGTGTGAGAGAGAGAGAGAGAGAGAGAGAGAGAGAGATGGAGCAGAATTTGTGTCAATATTTATTCCCTTCATGTCAAGGGCATCATCACCTATTAGCTATTTTTTTCTTGTGCTGTCTTAGCCTGTAAGTCAGTTGAAGGTAGGTTTGTGTGTGTGTGTGTGTGTAGTGCTGTGATGGATGGCTTGTCTGAGGATGTCTCAGACAGGAGAAAGAGATTCGATTAGTGGGCTGAGCCCTCGCTCTGTGTTTTGATGCCTTTTCCTCTTTGTGCCGTAATCGCTTTTTGTCACAAAGAGGAAAAAACACACAGACACACACAAAATAGAAAAAAGATGGAGGAAGATGGTGAAAAGAGTTATTTTTTCCAGCAAAAATGCAGTTTCAATTGTAGTGTGTTTGTGTGTGTTTGTGTGAGATTGTGTGTGTGTGTGTGTGCGTGTGTGCGTGTGTGCGTGCGTGTGTGCGTGCGTGCGTGCGTGTACGTACATGTCTGTTTTCATGGACTGTGCTTGAAATAACCTAGTGTGTGTTTGGTTTAGGCTGTGTTATTAAGTTTCCATAACGTCTTATTGATTTTGGTTGACAATGACAAGACGGGACAAAAACATAGTCCATAAAATGGAAAAATATCCTCATAAGCAAACGCAGGAGACCCCCCCACACACACACACACATACTTAATTGTCAGGAAGGCACAGTGATTTAAATTGCAAATCAGCGTTGGCTTGCTCCTCCAACTTCTTTTTTGGTGATTAATATTTTATTGTTTCGACGAAGTGGAAATGCCACCAGTGTTTCTCATCAGAGACAAACAGCGGAGAAGAGGAGTGTGTGTGTGTGTGTGTGTGAGGAGGGGGTGGGGGAGACTGGGATCTGAGCCCCCCCTCAGACATGACTTTGGGCTTTAATTAAGATGTGTGTGTACAGAAACGACAGGCTGGGAGACCTGCCCTCCTCTCCATGCTCTCTCTATTACTTTGCCTTTCTACTTTTCTTTCTCTCTTTTCTTTTCTTTGACTATGTGGCTTTGCTTTGGCTCTGCCTTTTGTCTCTGGCGTACCTTTATAGTTCAGTCCAGGTGTACCTCTGTGGTTACTGGTGTGGAACTGCACCTCTGCCTATTTTCTATTTCTCTGTTGATGGCGCTGTTTTTTTTTTTTCATTTCCTTGATGGCTTTTTCTTTCTCTCTTCTGGTCTCATCACGCCACCCTCATCTCCCCAACTCGTCTCTCTCTCTCTCTCTGAGGCTGAGGCAGCCTTTTTCTTCTCAATCAGATGCTAATTAGCAGAACGAGCTGTGAAGAAAAATGTACATATATCTTGCTGTAGGAGCGGACGAAAATCCCTGAGGAAGACACACAGGTCGAAAAGGAAAAGCGGTCAAGCAAGACCGAGGTTTGAAGTTTGCACGAGGACCGAAAAACTAGCAGTGGACAGACGAAGGGAACCGGGACGAAGACGGGGCCACTTTTAAGTGGACGTTTGCGCATTTGCAGGCAAGGAACAGGAGCAAACGTGCAAGTTATTATCTGTCAGATATGGGCAGCAATGTCACCTCGCCTGGAACCCACGGCAAAGTGTGGCATAGTGCATAAGGTTAAAGGATAGATAGAGGCTTACACACACGGCACACACACGCCACACTGAGGTCTCTATCTGCTCCACACACACTGATTAGACATTCAGACAGAACAAGACAGATGAAGAAGAGGGGAAAAAGATGAAAAGTAAAAAAAAAAGACATAACCTCAATAGGACTATATTCCTATTCCTATATTTCCCCCCTCCTTTCTTACCCTTCAAACACTGCAGACTAGTCAGTGGAGGGGAAGAGATATCCTGCTAAAGACCATGTCAGAGGCACTGTTTAAATATTTACAGTGCATTCTTGGAGTGCTTGTCATACGCCTGTGCGTTACGGGGGCAGATTTGACTTTGGTGTTTGGCTGGTGTTTAGCGGGGGGGTCAGTGACCTTGTCTAGATGATGGAATGTTACAGATAAAATAAAAAATACGGCCCCCTGTGGTTTTCTTCTCTTTCACTTACCCACCCACCAGCAAACAAACACACACACACACACACACACACACACACACACACACACACACACACACACACATTTTTTTTGTCTCTGTCTATGATCTCTCTTTTTCCCCTCTCCCCTTCCCCCTCTTATATCTTTGTTCTGGAGTGTTGAGATTCCTGAGTGTGTTGTCGCCTATAAAGAAGCCTGTCTGAAGAAAGTGTGTGTGTGTGTGTGTGTGTGTGTGTGTGTGTGTGTGTGTGTGTGTGTGTGTGTGTGTGTGTGTGTGTGTGTGTGTGTATTCAGGACTCTGCACTTCCTCTGCTCACAGGGTTCACTCGGGTTGTCCTATTTCCATTCTCATCGCTGCACTCTGACCCCTGTACAGTTTTGGGTCCTTTCTCTCAGAAATCCTCGCGCTGAAGTAGAGTCGGTCGAGTGGGAGCTGTGCTGCTGTAGCCCGACGCCTGTCTGACTCGAGACTAATGGCCTGCTTAACATAATACAGACTTAGAAAGGAAACGCTGATGTTCTTCGACTGTGGCGTTCCTCCCTCTGCTTTCTCCGACTCTCTCTCACCCCCCTCTCTTTTTTTTCCATCCGAGTGTGTTTGCAGCTGCGTTGCTCAGAAAAGACACATATTCCTGTTTTGAGCTTTTTGTGTGTGTCGTGTCCAGTTGGCAAGTTGAAGGGCAAAATGTTTACTTGTGAAGACAGAGCGAAAGCTTTGATGCCCCCCCCCCCCACATGCACACACGCGCACACACACACACACACACACACACACACACCTCCTCGCTCACTTTTGTTGTAGGCGCATAGCCTGAGGTTGGCATTGGGCCCTTCAGACGTTGGGGGAAACGGCATGATGAATAAAATATAGATTGGTGCTCATTAAGGCCAAGTGTTCTTTGAGAGGAAATTAACACAGACTTCTGCTGTGTGCTGTTTGTTTTTGAATAAAGCCCAGTTTGACTGGCTGCCTAATTATACTCCTCTCTCTCTCTTTCTTTCTCTCTCTCTCGCTCTCTCTCTTTTTCTCCCTTTTCTCTTTTCCTTTCTTCTGCAGATTTTCATGTGTCAGCCTGTGTAAATGAGTACACAACAGCCAAAAATGAACATATGCAAACACATGCTTCTGCTTGTACTAACTGATTATCTCTCTCTCTCTCTCCCTCCTTCTCTCTCTCTCCCTCTTATTCCCCTTTATTTTTTTCTTTCAGGTTGAAGGATAGAACTCTGTGTGGGTGGGAGAGGACGTTGTGGGCGTCTTGGCCATCAGGGTGCTTCCCCAACTGACCCCCTGCGCCCACCCCCCCACCTGACCCCACGTCATCTTGTCTGTGCTTTTCAGTCCGGTGTACTGGAGAGGGGAACCAGCTTCAGGAGTCAGCAGTGGCGGAGGCTGTGTGTGTGTGTGTGAGACAGAGAGAGAGAGACCGTGTGTGTAGCTGTTCTTAAAATGTGTGTGTGAAAGAGAAAAATTGTGTTGTGTGTGTGTGTGTGTGTTGAAGACTGAGAGAGGGGGTGAGTCTGTGTGTGTGTGTGTTGGACGGGGGTCTGTCAGACTTCTCCTTGTGCCTTTGTGTGTGTGTGTGTGTGTGTGTGTGTGTGTGTGTGAGTGTGTATGTTAGAGAGACAGTGTATGTGCGTGTGTAAGTGCTAGTGTGTGTGAGTGTGTGTTTGGTAGAGAGACAGAGTGTGTGTGTGTGTGTGTGGGGAAAGGGTCCTTTACTGGCTGGTGCTCTGGCCACCACTCTCCCCCTCTTCCAAGCTGGCGATGTCCAGGGTTCCAAGTCCGCCACCGCCTGCTGAGATGTCCAGCGGCCCTGTGGCCGAAAGCTGGTGTTACACTCAGGTCAGTGTGTGTGTGTGTGTGTGTGTGTGTGTGTCCGTGCGTGTGCGCGTGTGTGTGTGTGTGTGTGTGGATATTTAGTTGCCCCGGGCATGGTCACAGCCTAACTATTAATGAATCACTGGCAATTAATAAATTACAAGCAAGCCAGACATTGGCATGCTTAACTAAAAAAAATGTTGATTGCTGTAATAGGCTTGCTGTGGCACAGGGGGATCTTTTGTACCCACCACTGCCAAAGGTTGCATTTAACCTCTGGAATAATTGAATCCTATTTTTTGTGATTGGTGCATTTAAGTGTGTGAGAGAGTGTGTGTTTTTGTTCCTTTTTGCATGTATGTGTGGTAATGTGCATAGTGGTCAGCATATGCTGTTTTGTGTTTAGAGTGTTCTTACTATTATGTTTACATGCAAACATTCACAAGCACAGAATCATTTCTCCTGCATGCATTTTGTGTATGTGTTCAGTGCGATACAGTAGTTTATGCCTTCAGCAATATGCTCGGTAGTTCTGGTGTGTGTGTGTGTGTGTGTGTGTGTGTGTGTGTGTGTGTGTGTGTGGTGTGTGTGTGTGTTATAAATTGCTGTGCACCTCCCATTTGCACACAGTGAGTAGCTTGATGGACATCCTGCACCAGACCTTATGGTACTAGTCTTATTGATGTTTTTACTTTCTTTCTTTCTTTTATTCTTTCTCTTTCTACCTCTCCCTCTGTTATCCTCTTTAGCCCCCCCCCCCCTCTTTTGTTCTGGTGAGATCATCACTTTGTTGTCACTTTTGTTCTGCTCTCCTATGGATCTCTGTTTGTTGTCAGAGTTTATTAAGATGAAAGCCAGTTTTGATGTCCGCTTTTTCATGTCCGGCCACCACTTAGGAGTCTCGAGCACGTATGCACATAAACAGACGTGGGCACACGCACAAATGCACACACATAAAGGAAATGCCTTACATATCTGTCTTTGCCTGATCCAGATCAAAGTGGTGAAGTTCTCCTACATGTGGACTATCAACAACTTCAGCTTCTGTCGAGAGGAGATGGGCGAGGTTATCAAAAGCTCCACATTCTCCTCGGGAGCCAATGACAAACTGAAATGGTACGTATGGGTGGAGACAGATTATTTTCCCAACCCGGTGGATGATTTCCAAACCTACACATTTGCACGTGATTTGTTTGTGTATAACTGGGCTTATTCGATCCGTGTCGCAGTTCTCCACGGCCATATGGTGGACATAGAACCTGTCAGTTAATGCAGCTGTCGATCAGAGCTATGACAGCTTTGCACCCACTCTCACAAAAACATGAAGGGAAATACAACTGATGATCGATGATAGAAGAGAGAATAGGAGAATAGAGAGAATAGGAACTAGCTAGAAGCAGGTGAAACTTTCAGCCACACCACCGTCATACCTTTACCACAGCTAGCAGAAGATTAGCAACCTCACAGCGAAGCCTGTAGCCTAGCCTAGCCTTTTGTTATGGTCGCTGGCCAAATATGTAGCCTGTGAATGACGGTGAAGTGTGTCTGTTTTATAGAGCCAATTGAAACACTTTAATTAGGTTAAACATAATTTACAATGAGGGAAGACTGAAAGCTAACTGAGCTTTAATTAAAATTAGCCCGCAAGAATAGCAACGGTGTGTCAACAGTATGGCCACTCGAACATCTTTTTGGATTTGTGAAAGAGCCCTATTGTTTATAGATGTCGTTAGGTATGTTTACATAGAACTGTTAGTTAAAGTTAGTGAATGGGCAGATGAATGATTTTCTGTGTTTTCAATCTTTAATATTCCTTCCCTTTTTCATGCCTTCCTTCCTTCTCTCTCTCTCTCTCTCCTTCCAGGTGTTTGCGAGTGAACCCCAAAGGGTTGGACGAGGAGAGTAAAGACTACCTGTCCCTCTACCTGCTTCTGGTCAGCTGTCCGAAGAGCGAAGTCCGCGCCAAATTTAAGTTTTCCATCCTCAATGCCAAGGGAGAGGAAACCAAAGCCATGGGTAAGTTAATGATGTCCCACTTTTCCCCCGCTCCCCTGCTCACACACACACACACACACACACACACACACACACACACACACACAGACAGACACAGACACAGACACAGACACAGACACAGACACACACACACACACACACACACACACACACACACACACACAGACACACACACAGACACACACACACACACACACACACACACACACACACACACACAGACACACACACACACACACACACACACACACACACACACACACACACACAAGCACACATAGACACTCACACACTCACTCACACACACACACATACACACACACACACACACACACACACACATAGACACACACACACACACAAACACACTCTTAATGAGACGTCTGCCTGCCGAGTACAGCCACACCGATCCATACCTGATGCGCTAGATATTGATGCAGAGCCTGGTGTGGCATATAATGATGGTGTGGCGGTTGTGTGTGTGTGTTTGCTTATGTGTGTGCACGTGTGTGTGCGTGCACACAAGATAGAGTGAAAGAAATTTAATATATCCCTTATTAGCTAGTTGACAAACAGTATGATTCTGGCTTTTGGCCTGACTTTGGAAATAGCCAGAGAAAGGTTTGGGCTGAGTGCTGTGAGATTTCTTACTGAAGGTTACACACACACATACACACATTTTGTTGACTGTGGGCATGGCAATTATACATGCACTGAAGCAGAGCTTACTTTCAGTGAAGTTGTAGACCTTCTCACCTTTGCCCTCTTCAGGACCATTTCATTTGACATATGTACCTGTGTGTGTGTGTGTGTGTGTGTGTGTGTGTGTCTTTGGTCATGCTGAGGCATGTCTAATCACAGGTGGAGTTCATCATTTTCTTCCCATCTTTAATTTGGGGCCGCTCTCATTCGGAGTTTTAATTAGGGGCTGAGCAAGCGCTGCTGTGTTTTTTTTCGGGGAGGCCTGTCTCTTTTGATGAATCTCAGACGGACGTGCCTGGCGCTCCACGCCTGTCGTTAATTGGGTTACGGAGAGGCAGAACGCGCGCCCAGATTGAATTAGCGCTAGCCAGATGTAGCCGTTTGCTCGGCGATGGGCTTCTCACACGCCATGGTTCTCCTCATATTCCATAGTGTGTGTGAGAGAGAAAGTGAGAGAGAGTGCATGCATGTGTGAAAATAAAGTCAGCATACACTTCTGTTGACAGGACGCTGTTGACAGATCTATCAACTAACAACTAACTTGCATGAGTGTGTTGAGTGTATGCACACACACACACACACACACACACACTCTCTCTCTCTCTCACACTTACACTGACTCACATACACATACACACACACTCATTTCAGTTGCAGTAGCAGTTAAATCTTAATGGCGAGAAAATGAACAGTCAGTATCCCAGAGTATTATGGTGAGAGTGTAATGAATTAAAAGAAGGCGTGAAACTAACACTTTATGTATCGCACTGCTTACCACCTCTCCCTCTTCTCACGTGCACACACACAAACACACACACACACACACACACACGCACACTCAAATGCATACTCACACACAGCCATACTAAAAGCCATACGGGACATTCCTAGAGACGGGCTTTCCTAAAGACCCCTCTCAGTCACTTGTGTCATTTTGACGCACACACACACACACGCAGAAGAGCGCATATGGGCGTGCTCAAAAATATTGCTAACCTGCTTACTTGCACACTTTCTTCACATCACTCAACAAAGTAACTTGTCTAAAAGAGTTAAGAAGCAAAACTGGGAAAAGTGTGTCTGTGTGTGTGTGCGTGTGTGAACACTGTGAACGACCCTCATGTCTCGTTTTCTCATTTTCTTTGTTTTGGCCATCTGATGACTCAGTGGGGTTGTAGGGTGTTATCTGCAGAGGGGTTTGCAGGTGTGCCCCCTTCACACACACACACACACACACACACACACACACACACACCACCTCAGCTCCCTCACCCTCTCCCCATGCTGCATGCTCCCCCCAGGGGACACCCCCCCCAACACCCAACCCCGCCCCCCACCCCCCTTATTCGCTGGAGAAAATGAGCCCGTTGTTGGTCGTATTTTCAGTGACAGGGTGGGTGGTGGGGTTTCCGGGGGAGGATGGGGGGTCTCAAGTCTGCGAAAGAAAATATGGCAGGCGAAATTGCTCTATCGTTTCTGGATCATTTAGAATCCAATTTAATCTGGGCGTCCTCAAAGGGTGGTGGAGGAAGGGGGAAGGGGGCGGTGGTCCTGGGTGGGGGTTGAGGGGAGGGGTTTATACGCAAGAGGAACATAATAGGGGCAGAGATTGGGGGGGGGGGGGGGGTGGGGGGAATAAAAACACAGTAAAGCCCTTTAATTAAGAGTATCGGTCGACTGGATAGGGCCAGTGAAGCAGATTTGGCTTATTGATGTGTCTGTTCTGCCAAAGCTTCACATTCATATCCACACACACATACTCTCATACACACACACTGCACAGAGACACATGCACAAACACACTCTCACACACATACTCTCACACACACACACTGCACAGAGACACATGCACAAACACACTCTCACACACATACTCTCACACACACACACTGCACAGAGACACATGCACAAACACACTCTCACACACATACTCTCACACACACACACTGCACAGAGACACATGCACAAACACACTCTCACACACATACTCTCACACACACACACTGCACAGAGACACATGCACAAACACACTCACACACATACTCTCATACACACACACTGCACAGAGACACATGCACAAACACACTCTCACACACATACTCTCATACACACACACTGCACAGAGACACATGCACAAACACACTCTCACACACATACTCTCACACACACACACTGCACAGAGACACATGCACAAACACACTCTCACACACACACTCTCACACACATACTCTCACAAACACACTCTCACACACATACTCTCACACACACACTGCACAGAGACACATGCACAAACACACTCTCACACACATACTCTCACACACATACTCTCACAAACACACTCTCACACACATACTCTCACACACACACTCTCACACACATACTCTCACACACACACTCTCACACACACACTCTCACACACATACTCTCACACACATACTCTCATACACACACACTGCACAGAGACACATGCACAAACACACTCTCACACACATACTCTCACACACACACACTGCACAGAGACACATGCACAAACACACTCTCACACACATACTCTCACACACACACACTGCACAGAGACACATGCACAAACACACTCTCACACACATACTCTCACACACACACTGCACAGAGACACATGGACAAACACACTCTCACACACACACTCTCACACACACACTCTCACACACATACTCTCACACACATACTCTCACACACATACTCTCACACACATACTCTCACACACACACTGCACAGAGACACATGGACAAACACACTCTCACACACATACTCTCACACACACACTGCACAGAGACACATGGACAAACACACTCTCACACACATACTCTCACTCACACACACACTCTCACACACATACTCTCACACACATACTCTCACACACACACACTGCACAGAGACACATGCACAAACACACTCTCACACACATACTCTCACACACACACTGCACAGAGACACATGCACAAACACACTCTCACACACATACTCTCACACACACACACTGCACAGAGACACATGCACAAACACACTCTCACACACATACTCTCACACACACACTGCACAGAGACACATGCACAAACACACACTGCTGAGATGATGACAAACACATAAAAATTAGCTGCTGGGGACAGACATGTCTATTAATGGAGGAATGGAAAGAATGGATGGAAGGATGAATGAAACACTGAATAGGTGGAAAGAAAGAGATGGAAAAGGCTGGTGATGTGGAGAGCGTGAACACATGAATGAATGAATGGATGGATGGTGGGCAGAAGTAGCATGAGTCAGATGATTGAAGAGAGAGTGACAGAATAGATGAATGAAGGGAGTACTAAGGGTTTGTGTGATGGGCCTGAATAAAGGCAAGAGGTGACTCAAAGCATTCTTAGATGGGGTTGGTTGTGTGTGTGTGTGTGTGTGTGTGTGTAGGTGTTTGGGGGGTCGGGTGTATGAGTGTGGGGGTTATGTAGTCGCTAGAGGCTAATCCATCAGCTGCACAGCTAAATGGATGCCTGTGCAGCAGAGAGCTTCCACGGCCCACCACCCATTTCTCAC